>SJYO01052474.1:21846635-22343239 GCA_006410555.1 Capra ibex
TTTTCGTTTCCTCTTTTCCTTTCTATATTCGTAGACTTACGTCTCAAGGTTTCTTATCGTTCTTCTCTATTCTTTCGGAAGGAGTCGCTAGTTACGTTTCTGTATCTCCTTTTGTTGTCTTACCCTTTCTGATCTCTAGAGAAGTTCTTTTAATCTCCATGGTTCCCTTGTAAAGTACGTTTCTACCCGAGCTATTTCCTGTCTTTACCATACCTGGATTGTCTTCGTCTTCTATAATTCTTCTCCACCGTTCTTATGTGTCTTCTTGACATGTTTTTTCTAGAAGTACTGGGTCTATTAGTACTACCACACTAGAGAGTGGATCTCGGTCTGTAGGACCTTACACTTCAGTTCACCCGGAATCTTTCGTAGTGGTGCTTGTTTCGATCACCTCCGCAACCTTAAGGTCATCTCGACAAGTTTATGACTTTCTACTACGACACTTTCACGACGTGAGTTATACGGTCGTTTAAACCTTTTGAGTCGTCACCGGTGTCCTGACCTTTTCCAGTCAAAAGTAAGGTTAGGATTTCTTTCCGTTACGGTTTCTTACGAGTTTAATAGTGTGTTAACGTGAGTAGAGTGTGCGATCATTTCACTACGAGTTTTAAGAGGTTCGGTCCGAAGTCGTTATGTACTTGACACTTGAAGGTCTACAAGTTCGACCAAAATCTTTTCCGTCTCCTTGGTCTCTAGTTTAACGGTTGTAGACGACCTAGTACCTTTTTCGTTCTTTCAAGGTCTTTTTGTAGATAAAGACGAAAGAACTGATACGGTTTCGGAAACTGACACACCTAGTGTTATTTGACACCTTTTAAGACTTTCTCTACCCTTATGGTCTGGTGGACTGGACGGAGAACTCTTTGGATATACGTCCAGTCCTTCGTTGTCAATCTTGACCTATACCTTGTTGTGTGACCAAGGTTTATCCTTTTCCTCATGTAGATCCGACATATAACAGTGGGACGAATATACGTCGCATGTAGTACTTTTTGCGACCCGACCTTCTTCATGTTCGACCTTAGTTCTAACGGCCCTCTTTATAGTTCTTGGAGTCTATACGTCTACTGCGGTGGGAATACCGTCTTTCACTTCTCCTAGATTTTTCGGAGAACTACTTTCACTTTCACCTCTCACTTTTCCAACCGAATTTCGAGTTGTAAGTCTTTTCCTTCTAGTACCGTAGACCAGGGTAGTGAAGTACCCTTTATCTACCCCTTTGTCACCTTTGTCACAGTCTGAAATAAAACCCCCCGACGTTTTAGTGAGGTCTACCACTAACGTCGGTACTTTAATTTTCTACGAATGAGGAACCTTCTTTTCAATACTGGTTCGATCTCTCGTATAAATTTTCGTCTCTGTAATGAAACGGTTGTTCCAGGTAGATCAGTTCCGATACCAAAAAGGACACCAGTACATACCTACACTCTAAACCTGACACTTCTTTCGACTCGTGGTTTCTTAACTACGAAAACTTGACACCACAACCTCTTCTGAGAACTCTCAGGGAACCTGACGTTCCTCTCGGTTGGTCAGGTAAGACTTCCTATAGTAGGGACCCTAAAGAAACCTTCTTTACTACGGTTTCGACTTTGAGGTCATGAAACCGGTGGAGTACGTCCCTCAACTGAGTAACCTTTTCTGAGACTACGACCCTCCCTAACCCCCGTCCTCCTCTTCCCGTACTGTCTACTACTCTACCGACCTACCGTAGTGGTTGAGTTACTTGCACTCAGACTCACTTGAGGCCCTCAACCACTACCTGTCCCTCCGGACCACACGACGCAAAGTACCCCAGCGTTTCTCAGCCTGTACTGACTCGTTGACTTGACTTGACTTGAATACATAATATACAATATCAAGTGTTTTATGAGAATGATTGACACAGTCCCACCAGAGTTGACACCATAGTTAATCTGTGTTCGGATCTGAGTTGTGTTATCGTAAACAAAGAGAGAGGTTACCGTCGGAACCCGTAAACACACCCAGTCCCCGATGAGAGGAGACACAACAGTACTTCCAAGGGAAGGAGACTCCGAGACGACAGGAGATCGACCAAAAAAAGGGGAAATTCGTTCCAAATAAATCCATATTAAATGTATATCACTTAAAGAAGGAGAAGTCCGTATGTCAAGCCACTCAAAACTACTTGTGTATGTCAACGTACTGGTGGAAATGTAAACTCTAGATCTTGTACAGGTAGTCAGGACTTCGTCAAATACGGTGAAACGTTAGTTAGAGGAACGGAGGGGTGACTAAAGACTGGGATATTTAAAACGGAAAAGGTCTTACACAATATCTACCATAGCGTATCATTTGTCGGAAGACACAGATCCAAAAAAAAAAAAGGAGGAATCATATTAGGATGGTCCCAGGATTTAAAAAACACAGTACCCAGTTAATCCGTCAGACAAACTCGATGGTTTGAAGAAAGAACCTTATTACAAACGACGACGACGACGATTCAACGAAGTCAGCACAGGTTGAGACACAATGGGGTAGCTGCCGTCGGGTGGTCCGAGGGGGCAGGGACCCTAAGAGGTCCGTTCTTGTGACCTCACCCAACGGTAAAGGAAGAGGTTACGTCCTTTCACTTTTAACTTTCACTTCAGTGAGTCAGCACAGGCTGATCATCGCTGGGGTACCTGACGTCGGGTGGTCCGAGGGGACAGGTACCCTAAAAGATCCGTTCTCATGACCTCACCCCACGGTAACGGAAGAGACCCTTATTACAAATTTTACACACTTTATTTAATAAATTCTAAGTCAAGTCAACGAATCAGCACAGGCTGAGACACTGAGGTACCTGGCATCGTACGGTCCGAAGGGACAGATAGGGGTTGAGGGTCTCGAACGAGTTTAAGTGTAGATAACTCAACCACTACGGTAGGTTAGTAGGGCAGGAGACAGCAGGGGAAAAGGAGGACGGAATTTAATCCATTAAATTTAATTTAATTTAATCCATTAAATTCTAATGGATTACTTTTAATCCTGAAAGGACCACCGAATCACCATTTCTTAGGTGGACGATTACGTCCTCTGTACCAAAGTTAGGGACCCAGTCCTTCTAGGGGACCGTTTCCTTTACCGTTGGGTAAGGTCATAAGAACGGACCTCTTAGGACACCTGTCTCCTTTGACCACCCGATATCAAAAGGTACCCCAGTGTTTTCTCAGTCTGTGCTGAATCGTTGATCTGCTGTTACTGTTAATACAACTTTATTTTAGTAATTTAATAACTTTCTCGATTAAACACTATATCACCATATATACGACAATCTCACTCACTCACTCACTCACTTCAGCGAGTCAGCACAGACTGAGAAACGCTGGGGTACCTGACGTCGGATAGTCCGAGGAGATAGATACCCTAAAAGGTCCGTTCTCACGACCTCACCTGACAGTAAAGGAAGAGGTTATATACGACAATTGATCATGTAATTTATTCTTCCAGATCGTCACCCAAATTATTACTGATATGATAGTTTTATCACTGTTCGTATATAACATACAGTCTAAAGAGGTCGTCGACATCATAACCACTGAAAATAACCACTTTCCGGGTCAATGACAAGTATCCTGACACGAAACGACGGATGTAATTGTTACTTTCTTTTACGATGTAAAGTTTATCTCCAATCACCTTTGTTTCTAAAGTTCCAAAGGGAGTACATTTAGTATCTAAGGGACTTAAGATAGACACCTAGGAAACTCGAGGTACCTGGGGTCTAATTCTTAAGGACGTAAATCCCGAAGTAGTAGTAAATGTTCGTCGGACGTCTTACCCCTTCCGAACCTCCTCATCGACACCCTCCAAAAGGGCCGGACCGGAACGTAGTGAAGACGAGTGAACGACAACATCTCTTGAATCAGTCTACCGAGGTGGATAGACATTCTTTCTGGTCCTTTGAAACGGATCGACGCGTGGGTCTCTACTCGACCCACCTAAAACCACCGATCGGACACTAAAAACAGGGCACTTGGAATGACTTGAATTGCGAATATCCTCTGGTGAAGTGTCATGGTAGTATGACTGTTATCATCCCAAAACTCTTCAAATTATTATTAGATTAAGTCAATCATTTGGTCTTTGAGTTCTGTGTTTAGACCTAGAACAGTAAGGTTTGGGATACAACAAACGTGGTACAGAACCACAGGACTATGGTACATTATTCCTGGTAAAGTTTCTAGATGGACATACTTTTATAACACGGGATCAGATACCCCAGGAACGGAAACCCAAACACCGATGGTAGAACTTTGGGCCATTATTAAAACAGAAACTTAAACACCAAACCTTCACTTCAGACAACCCTGTTGTTTTGTAGGAGACCCCTGAACCTCGGAATCAAGTGTGTGTCACGGTGGACGGGAAAAGACGACACCCCCTCCCAGAACTGACGGACAAGGGACGGGGAACCACGGGACCCACACGAAACGGGAGAGACGGGATTACGGAGGGAGACGGACCGGGTCGTCACACCATAGAACCCTCCACCGTCGTGGGACATGTAAACCTTTCACTAACCTCCTCAGGACAACTTGTGGGGGTTAGGTCCACAACTGATATATGACCGTACCTCCGATATTAGGAAACCTCGCAAGAACAGGAGACACTTAACCCTGTGACCAAGACCCGGGACGTAAAAGTGTAACGTGACTAGAACGTTTAATACATCGGTAGGGAGGAACTTTTAGGGTCTTCTTCGGTGCTACGACTTAATATGTTGTCTACGTAGACGGTAATAAAGTCTTCAAAAAAAAAGAGTCGTATCTAAAAGGATGTTCTCCACCTTTCTAAGAATTAGACAGAGGGTATTGGTGTAATAACACCTAGTTTAAGAAATTAAAACGTTTACACTACTCTCTACCGTAAAATCTCTCAGACTAGGGCTCTTTTAAGTTTTGACCGGATAAAGACTTCTACTTAAGGAGTATTGTGTAGGACTTACCAACACTACCCTACCCAGTGTGTCGTTCCAACCGTCTCACAAATTCCCTGGGGTCTCTTAGGAGCAGTCTTTTCCGTCTTTTCTATTCCTTCACGGACTCCGTCCACGAAATGCCCGTCCTTTGTTCCACTTCTTCTCCTTCCTTATCAGTTTTCCGTCAAGAGGAAATGAAGTATTAAAACGAACCCGACCCAAAACGAAACTTTTAAGAATTAGAAGTCCTTTTACCGTCACCCTTCGACTCTACATGTAGTCCTTACACATATACGAGTTTAGATTTTCATCGTTAAAGAAAAAAAAAAAAAACGATATTTCATCCAGGAACAACCTGAAGGGACCATCGAGTCGATCATTTCTTAGACGGACGTCACCCCTTATGGACCCAAGCTAGGGACCCAACCCTTCTAGGGGACCTCCCCTCCCGTACCGTTGGGTGAGGTCATAAGAACGGACTTGTCAGGGGTGCCTGTCTTCTCGAACCACCCAATATCAGGGGGAGCGTTGGTATTAAACACGAGATTCATTTTCATTGTTAAAGAACTGTGACATTTCAAACCGACCACTAAAACGTATAAGAAGATACTGTTCATCAACATAGAGATAACGATAATATAGTCCAGAGTAATTTTTACGAGTTTTACTGAATATCTGTGAATGTCAACAGGTTCTGGACACATAAAAAGAAGGAGTTTTAGTTCTTCCTTTTATTCGACCTCCTGAATCTTTAACTTTGATCTTCAGTGTCAACGGTATGGTGAGTAGTTTTGGTGAGAAATTGAAGGAAAGGGTGTCGGTACTAAAGTGTCCGTTTCGTAATAACGAAATTCACTTTTCCATTTACGGTATCCAACTTAACCAGGGAGGTGGTCGGGTGGGTGTGGGGAGGGGGTGGTGAGGTCTTAATATACAACTTCAGGATTAGGGATCATGGAGTCTTACACTGGAATGAATAAATAACTCAAAATTTTTTAACAATTTGATTTTTTTTACATGGACTAAACGTTACAACGTAATTAAAGACGACATATGTTACTAAGTCAATATACATATGTATGGAAAAATATAAAAGACAATACTAAATAGAGTCTTACAACTTATGTCAAGGGACACGATATGTCATCCCGGAACAACAAGTAGGTAAGATACATATTATCGAATACAGACGATTAGGATTGGAGGGTGAGGTAGGGAGGAGGTTGGGGGAGGGGGAACCGTTGGTGTTCAGACAAGATATATTCGCACACTGGAATAAATCTTTATCTCTAAACGTCTCATTGTCAATTCTACTCCAGGAGGACCTCGTCCCACCTAGGGATTAGGTAATACTGAACACAAGAATACTTTTCCCCCTTAAACCTGTGTCTCCGTACGTGTGTCCCTTTTGTGGTACGTCTCTAACGAAGATACTGGGTTTCTTAATAGTCCTCGATCCTCCTTCTAGACTTTGTCTAGGGAGGGATGAAAGAAGTCTCCCTCATACTAGGACGACTGTGGAACTAGAAGACCGGAGGTCTTAGTGCTCTGTTATCAAGATAACAAATTCAATGAGTCAAACGACATAAACATACTGTCGGGATCCTTTGATTACTCATTCGTTTTCTTAACGACTTAGACATGGTAGTCTTCAGTATATAGTGAACAAAAAATCAACGAGTCAGACTTCTCAGACTGAGAAACGTCGGGTACCCGACATCGGGTGGTCCGAGGAGACAGGTACCCTAAGGGGTCTTTTCTGATGACCTCACCCAACGATAAAGGAAGAGGTTCCCTAGAAGACTGGGTCCCTGACTTAGGTGCAGAGGACGTCACATTCACCTAAAAAAAAAATGATGACTCGGTTGTCCCTTCGGGTATTTCTATGAGGTAAAATAATTCACTGACCAGTCTTGTCTCTTTTCTTTGTCTTTCGTCCGTAATGACTCCACGTGACTCATTTAGTCGTTACAATGAAATAATTTTGAAAAAAAGAAGACAAAAAAACCGGCACTTCACGTCGAACACCCTAGAATCAAGTTACTGGTCCTTAACTTGAGCGTGGCAGACGTCACCTTTTCGTCTCAGAATTGGTGATCAGACGTTGTCTTCAGGGTTTGATCGTGGAAATTAGTTCAAGTCAAGTCAAGTCAAGTCAGTGAGTCAGTACAGGTTGAGAAACGGTGGGGTACTTAACGTCGTGTGGTCCGAAGGAACAGGCAGTGGTTGAGGACCTTAAGTGAGTTTGAGTGCAGGTAACTCAGTCACTAAGGTAGGTCGGTAGAGTAGGAGACAGTAGGGGAAGAGGAGGACGGGGGTTAGGGAGGGTCGTAGTCTCAGAAAAGGTTACTCAGTCGAGAAACGTACTCCACCGGTTTCATGACCTCAAAGTCGAAATCGTAGTAAGGAGGGTTTTTTGTGGGTCCTGACTAGAGGAAATCTTACCTGACCAACCTAGAGGAACGTCAGGTTCCCCAACAGTCGGTCGTTTACTGGGGGTTTTGAAATTTTGGAAAATAAAATTAATATTAAGAATTACTTAGTGTCTTAGGAGACGGACTTTCTTTGTTTCTTTGGGTCATGTAGGTCAGAAGAGGAGACAGGTAAAGATTCACTTTGTCTGTACATAAAAAGAAGCACTAATAAAGGGTACTTTTATAAAATATCAGAAAGACTCCTTAGAGAAAGAAAACCGGTAGAACTCATTACATAAGGTACAATGGATTAAATATAAATGATGGAGGGGGTTTATTAAACTCCGACAACTACTGAGGAAAGAGAGGTAAGACCTTACAGTATCGGTGTAACCACTGACCTAGTTACCTGGTTACATTGAGAGTATCGGTAATTACGGGGTACTATTATATTCTCTACAGAACTATAACCCATATTAAATTGAAGTAACTTAGTATATAATTTTAACTTTATGTTACCCTCCTAAGTCTCTGTCTTTCGTTCTTACGTAGTTCGGAGATACAAAAGATCAAGTATACCGTCGTTGACCCAAGAGTAAGATTCTGGACGGAAATAATCGATCTTCAACGTTCCTGGTTCTGGTGTCAACCCGTCAGTACGATGAACCTTTGTTAGTGTATTTCAATCCTATATTTCCTTAATGTAAGAATTCTATAATCCGGTGAGGAGTTGATATGTAAACTACAGAAAGATGTAATATGATAATACGACAATTAGGGGATTCCAGGGTCTTCTGAAAATCACTATTTTCTAATTAAATTACTATGGACGTGGTACCCCTTCGGACCCCCCCGTGACCGGTGTAAACGTAATCTAAAGCTTCTTTTGGTCTTTCGGACAACGTAAACAGAACTTAGTTGTGTACTCGAAGAGTGTCAGTTAATAGACGTGTTATAGACGTCAAATATATCTCTGGTTTGTACTGGTACAATGCAGGGTGGAACGAAATTTATAAATATCAATCACTATTAATTTTATTATAAATTTAAACAGGGAATGTAGTACGCAAAATAGTAGAAGGAGTAAAACTCCGACTCCGAGTTCCAAATGTCGAGACCTCTACTTTCCCTTCAATTGACTGAAGAAATTAGAACTTTGGTCCGAATCCGATCTCTACTACTAGACTTAAGGAAATCACATAGTGTCTGGTTCGGATAAGTGAACTCTCGTATCTCGGACTACATCCCTTCTATCAGTCCGGAACTCCGAACGACTGGCCCCACCTACTCCTATACTGCGTCTCGTCACCCAGAGTTGGGAAATTTTAGATTACAGGACAAAGGTGTCCATTACAAAGGATTACGGAGGAAATAATAGGACTTAACCCTTAGTATCCATTATATCTAATATAGGTGTATCTTAAGTTTTTTTAGTTATATTATTGTATCCATATTATATTTCCCCTCTGTTTCCTCTTCATTAAATAATACTTTATTATGGAAAGGTATACATTTACGGACCCGTACGGATCTGATCTTCTATAGGACCTCCCCAGTCTACGAACTCAAAGTCATATTACTTTTTCAAACTTAAACTCTCTTCATTCTTTAAGGAGACATGCTCTTTATGGTCTTTTACTTTCTCGTTTTCAGGTTCACCTTTACTTTTATAGTTGATCTTACTCCTACACATTATGTCTGGTCCTAGTCTGATTAAACATATACTACTCTCTTTCTCCCTTTTTGACACTGACTTCACATCCCTTCTCGGTTCTGTTTAATGATGTCGAGTTTACCTCTTTTACTCCTTCTTAATGTAAGTACGTGTACTTAAACGAGAATAAACAATCATGTCACATCTTATGAAGGGAAGTGACATTGTAGTCTGTCTGTCACTACTTTATCACGTGTTTGTACATGTGTGTGTGTGTGTTTTTTGAACAGAGGACAGAATTTTAGAGTCACGTGGGTTAGAAACCATAAATATTTCGGAACCTATAATATAGGAATCCGTTTCTCCTTCTTTTGTCTAACCTTTTATTATGATATAACCTTCTCTAATGGTTCTCCCAACAAACGGTCCGACGACCCTTGTATTTTCTGACTTTCTGTTGTCTGGTAAAATTTGATTAAAATTATAAATCAAAAAACGTCTATTACTACTTGTCTAGAACGATTCGAAGGTTTGTATTGTACCACGCCAACTATGAGTTAAATGGACCATCAGTAGAAGGACCTTAAGTATCGTATAATTTTAACACGTTTTTATAAAGTACTAATATACACTGGACCTCAATTTAAGATTCGAGTCTATTAATATTGGTTAAAAAAGTGGAAATTCTTTCAGATCATCTCATAAGTTTTCCACCCGTACCATAAAGAGGTCTCTTCTATATGTTTACCGGTTACTTGGGTAATTTTCTACGAGTTGTAGTAAACGATAGTCTCACTACGTTTAGTTTTGTTGTTACTTCCTTGAAGGGTCCGCGGGTCGCCAACTCTGAGGGTCGAAGGTTAAGTCCCCTGTGCCCAAGGTACGGAACAGCCCTTTGATTCTAGGGTGGTACGACACGTCACGCGGGGGGGGTTTGGTTGTTGTTGTTGTTGTTGTTTATGGGTGTTACTCTATGATGACGTACGGTTGATCCTACAAATATTATTGTTATTAATTCTTGTTTGTTATCGTTTACAATCGTTCTTATATCTCTCTAACCTTGGAAGTAAGTAAGGACTATCCTAACTTTTTACCACGTCGATGATACGTTTTGTTAGGGGTCCGTAAAAGAGTTTTTGAATATGTATTTCAATGGTACACTGGGTCGACAATGTGAGGATTCCTATATTGGTTCTCTTTGCTTTTGTGTATAGTTGTGTTTTTGAACACATATTTACAAAATCGTCATAATAAATATTATCGGGGTTTACCTCTGTTGGGTTTACAGGTAGTCTACTATTTTACCTATTTATTTTACACCATGTAGGTATGTTATCTTATAATACACCGTTAGTTTTCTTTACTCCATGTGTAATGTTGTGCCTACTTAGAACTTTTGTATTGTAATTCACTTTCTTCGGTCTGTGTATTCATAGTCAATTCAAGTCAGTGAGTCAGTACAGGTTAAGAAACGTTGGGGTACTTGGCGTCGTACGGTCCGGAGGTACAGGTAGTGGTTGAGGGTCTCAGGTGGGTTTGGGTACGGTAACTCAGCCTCTACGGTAGGTTGGTGGAGTAGGAGATGACAGGGGAAGAGGAGGACGGGAGTTAGAAAGAGTAGTAGTCCCAGAAAAGTTTACTCAGTCGAGAAACGTAGTCCATCGGTTTTATAACCTCAAAGTCGAAGTTGTAGTCAGGAAGGTTACTTGTGGGTCCTGACTAGAGGGGGTCTTACCTGACCAACCTAGAGGAACGTCAGGTTCCCTGAGAGTTCTCAGAAGAGGTTGTGGTGTCAAGTTTTCCTAGTTAAGAAACCACGAGTCGGGAGAAATATCAGGTTGGGAGTGTAGGTATGTACTGATGACCTTTTTGGTATCGGAACTGATCTACCTGGAAACAATCGTTTCATTACAGAGACGAAAAATTATACGACAGATCCAACCAGTATTGAAAGGAAGGTTCCTCATTCGTAGAAAATTAAAGTACCGACGTTAGTGGTAGACGTCACTAAAACCTCGGGTCTTTTTATTTCAGCCGGTGAGAAAGGTGACAAAGGGGTAGATAAACGGTACTGTGTATTCATATACTAAGGTAAATATCCTTCACAGGTCTATCCGTTTATGTGTTCACTGGAACTTATAAGTAACTTTCCTGACTACCACTTCGACTTCGAGGTTATGAAACCAGTGGACTACCCTTCTCGGTTGAGTTACCTTTTCTGGGACTACGACCTTTTCTAACTTCCGTTTTCCTCTTTCCCCTCCGTCTTCTACTCTACCAATCTATCTAGAGGTTGAGTTACCTATACTTAAACTCGTTTGAGGTACTCTGTCACTTCTTATTCCCTCGGACCGTCGGACGTCAGGTACCTCCTCGTTTCTCGACCTGTGTTGAATCACTGACTTCTCGTTTTTGTTGTGACTGTCTTTCATCCAGACACCAACGGTCTCCGACCCCCTCTCCCCTTGCCTCTTACTGACGATCACCCATATCCTGAAGAAAAACCTTACTACTTTTCCCGGACTTTAGTCTATCACCACTACCGCCGACACTTGTATGATTTTGGGTGACTTAACAAGTAAGATTGTCCTACTAATATAGTCAATACGTTACACTTGATATAGAGTTAAATTTTTATATACACACACACATGTATATGTATATATGTGTAACATATGTGTATGAATTACTCTACTGGAAGACAAAACACACGTACAAAACTCTCATCACGAATTTAGAGATTAGACATGTGTGACTCTATAAAATGAAACGAAACTTCCGATTTCCTGGTGACGAGTACCGGAAGTTCCCAGAAAGATCGGAGTGGAGTGTGGTACGGGGACGGAAGTAAAAAGGCACTCTAAAAACGTGGACGGTCTGGGATGAGGAAATCGGAGTGAAGGGGACTCATTAAGAAAAAAAAAAAAAAAATTAGTCCCTACGTGTCTTCGGAACATGAACGAACGAATAAATAAAGACCGATGAGACCCAGAAGCGACGACGAGTATCTGAAAGAGATCAACACCGGTCACCCCAGAGGAGAGATTAACGACACGTACGCGAAGAGTAATACCACCGAAGAGAAGAACATTTTGTGTCCAAGATCCCGTGCGCCCGAAGTCATCGACACCACGTCCCCGAATCGACGAGACTCCGTACACCCTAGAAGAACGTAGTCCCTAACTTGGGTACCGTGGACGTAACCGTCTACCTAAGAATTGGAGACCTGGTGGTCCCTTCAAGACTCATTAAGAAACAGTGAGAAACACATACACACACGAGTCAGTACAGACTGAGTACCGTAGGGGTCCCTGACATCGGGCGGTCCGAGGAGACAGGTACCCTAAGAAGTCCGTTCTTGTGACCTCACCCAACGGTATGGGAGGAGGTCCCTTAGAAGGACTAGGTCCCCAGTTTGAGTGTAGAGACTGTAGAGGACGTAACCGTCCGTCTCAGAAATGGTGATTGCAGTAGGCCCTTCGGAGTCAAGAAACAGTGTAGGAAATCGTTCAGAAGGGACTGGAGGGACTGTTCCAGTCTGGGAAGACATATAGGAGAGTATTATCGTATGGAGAATGGTACGGCGAACAGTGTAATATGTATATAAACGTAAACTTACCCACCGGAAACCGGAAACCTACTTATAGACAGAAAAGTCGATGTGACAAGATGAACTCCTCATCATACTAGTACAGACCAGAACGAATATGGATATATGGAACCCTGTCATAGACTACATGTCACAGACTAGACAAATATATCTACTCTTTTACAAATAACTTACTCAATTGTTCACTCAGTACAAGAAAAATAAATTAGAAACAATATGGTGAAGACCCAAATAAAGGTAAAGACGGGTAAACAAGTAAGTAAGATTTTACAAGGAACCCACGGATGACACACGGTCTGGTATATGACAACGGACACTGAACACTTTACTATTGACCAAATTAGTTGGTACCAATTTTTCCGTCCTCAGTAAAATGGACGTTTGTTAAGACTTATCCGGACTTTCTTACATCCTTAAGTAGAGTATTACACCGAAACATATAGTCAAGTCAAATGAACGAGTCAGCACAGACTTAGAAACGTTGGGGTACCTAACGTCGTGTGGTCAGAAGGGATAGGTAGTGGTTGAGGACCTCGAACGAGTTTTGAGTACAAGTAGCTCAGTCACTACGGTAGGTTGGTGACATAGGAGACAGCAGGGGAAGAAGAGGACGGAAGTTAGAAAGGGTCGTAGTCCCAGAAAAGTTTACTCAGTCAAAAAGTGTAGTCCGTCGGTTACATAACCTCAAAGTCGAAGTCACAATCAGGAAGGTTACTTATAAGTTCTGACTAGAGGAAATCCTACCTGAGCAACCTAGAGGAACGACAGGTTCCCTGAGAGTTCTCAGAAGAGGTTGTGGTGTCAAGTTTTCGTAGTTAAGAAGTCGTCAGTCGAAAGAAATACCAGGTTGGGAGTGTGGGTATGTACTGATGACTTTTTTGGTATAGAAACTGATGTACTGGAAACAACCGTTTCATTACAGAGACCAAAAATTATACGACAGATTCAACCAGTATCTAAAAGAAGGTTCCTCGTTCGTAGAAAATTGAAGTATCGAAACATATATCATCGTTGAATTTCGAAGGATCTAAAAGGGAAGTCTTAAAACTACAATAAGAACCATTACAGTGAGTTGATTTAGTGTACTGAATTAGAACAATTCAAAAAAAAAAATCGAAGATTAGATTTAGAATAATATTTGAAGATCAAGTTAATATTTAAATTATAACGTCGTTTAGTTCGATGACCCGATACATTCTTGATCTGTATGATTGGTGTTTCAAAAGATTACGAATAGATCTGGTATCATGGATTGACTTTTGACGTTTTGTAGTCGATTAATTAAAAACATTCACTAAAACTAATAAGTTTATTAGTATAAGAGAATTACTCAGTGTAAAATACACTTAATTAAACAATTATATTTAATTAGTATCGTTTCCTGTAAGAAAGTATAATACGTATAAACATGATTGAGGTATTTATATGTACATGAAACAATCTTTATACTAAAGAGTTTAATGTATACTCCCGAAGGGACCACCGAGTCTACCATTTCTTAGACGGACGGTCACGTCCTCTGGGTCCAAGTTAGGAACCTAGACCTGCTAGGTGACCTCATCCTTTACCGTTAAGTGAGGTCATAAGAACAGACCCTTTAAGGTACCTATCTCCTTGGAACGTTCAGTGTCAGGTATCCCAACGTTTCTCAGTCTGTTCTGACTCACTGATTGTGTATGTGTGTTTAATACATGACTTATTTAATTCAGGAAGATTCAATTATCAGTATAAAGACGACTTACAAATTATCTTCCTTTATAAAAAAGAGAAAGTTAATTAAACTGTAAAAATTAGTCTTTCATTTAATTACGTTCGCATACGTACCTTTGTTATCTGAAGTACACTAGACGTCCCTCTGTCACTAATATGATCTGACGTATTTGAAGTACTCTCATCTCTAGTGTAAACAACAAAACAAGTAGTAATATAGAGGGTGGCGTTTGGGATCGTGACAATAACCGTATACCGTCCACGAGTTATTTATCGACAATGTATTTACTTAGTTTTATGAGATTAAGACAGGAACTATAAAAATCTCCCATTTGATTATCACGGACTGGTGTCACAACCGTAATTGTCCAGTTCAACAACTAAACACAGAGGTAAATACTTTCTTTAACCACTCATTTTAACATAGAAGAACGAACCTTAATCATTTTAATATATAAGAGTGAACCTTAATCCTTAATGTATAAGAATGAACCCTAATAAAAGTGAACATATCAGAGTGAACTTTAATCACCTTATAAGAGTGAACCTTGACCTGAATTCCCATTCTTCTTAGACTAAAGAATAACGTACCAAGTACACCCTTTTCAAATAAGGTTAAATGACATAAAACTTGAGACTCAAGACTCCGTACTCCAAACCAAGTTAGTGGTCAGTAAACACGTGTCACAGACCTAACCTTTAGTGACGTCTTAGTAGAAAAATTTGGGTCAGAAGGTAGGTTTCAAACTTAGAGGAAATGTTATAAAGACGGTTCCCGAAGTGGTTTGAAACTTGTAAAGGTTTACTATCCCTTAAATTGTCGAGGACTGTGTTAAGGAAGGTCAATTCCTGTCAAACGAATTTTTTAAGAAATAAGATAGTATAACTTTAACCGGAAGGACATGAAGAGTGTGGGTCGTTTCTACCCATATATCTTGTGGACAAAAAGGAGAAGGTAGACTGTTGGGTATACACAACAAACTTAAAATACATACATTCATACCTCTTTCTTTACCGTTAGACGAGGTCATAAGAACGGACCTTTTCGGGTACCTGTCTCCTCGGACTGTCCGATGTCAGGTATCACAGCGTTTCTCAACCTGGACTGACTTCGCTGAGTCATGATACATAGATGCATGCATGAAACAAAAATCGGCACGACCCAGAAACAACGACGCGCTTCGGAAAGAGATCAACGTCGTTGACCCCTGATGAGAGATCGACCCGACACACCCGGAGAGTGACACCACCGAAGAGAACAACGTCTCGTACCCGAGATCCGGTACATCCGGAGTCCTCGACACCACGTGTCCGAATGAACGGGGTACCGTTCACCTTAGAAGAATCTGATCCCTAGTTTAGGTACAGGGGGTGTAACCGTCCACCTAAGAATTAGTGACCTGGTCGTCCCTTCAGATGGGATCATATATAAACCTCAGAAACCACCGATTCGTTTTAAAGGGGTCAAACATACTTGAGAGGTGTATCCTGTACTAAAGTGTAGAGAAGGGAAGGGACTAGTAAGAGGGTCACTTACACGGAGATAAACAAACCCAGAGAAAACTTCACATCACAGGTCTGTTTAAGGTTATAAAATTTACACCAAATACACATCGTTGATGTGAGAACAGTTTATAACCTAAACATCTATCAGTCCTCACAGGATCTATAAAAGATGACCCTAAAATCACTGTTAAGGATACTTTGACATTATTGTAAAGACAGAGGGTATACATTCGCAGTCTCGGTCTCGTAAATCTGACCCGTTTCACTAAAAAAAGGGAATCTAGTACATTTTTCGTAACCCTTTGATTACTTCTTAATTAGAGTTTTTATATGTTTGTCGAGTACTTTGAGTTATGGTCTTGTTATTTACTAGGTTAGTTTTTTGTCCGGTTTCTTGATTTGTCTGTAAAGAGGTTTCTTCTGTATGTCTACAGATTATTTGTGTACTTTTTTACGAGTTGTAGTGAGTAACAGTCTCTATACGTTTAGTTTTGGTGTTATTCCATGGTAGAGTACGGTCAGTCTTACTGACGATAGTTTTACAGATGTTTGTTATTTACGACCTCTCCCACATCTCTTTTCCCTTGGGAGAATGTGATATCCACCCTTACGTTTGATCATGTCGGTGATACCTCTTGTCACACCTCTAAGGAATTTTTTGACCTTTATCTTGTCGGTATACTGGGTCGTTAGGGTGACGACCCGTATGTATGACTCTTTTGGTCTTGACTTTCTCTGTACACATGGGGTCACAAGTAACGTCGTGACAAATTTTATCGATCCTGTACCTTCGTTGGATCTACAGGTAGTCGTCTACTTACCTATTCTTTCGACACCATGTATATGTGTTACCTCATAATGAGTCGATAATTTTTCTTACGTAAACTTAGTCAAGATTGCTCCATCTATTTTGACCTCGGATAATATGTCTCACTTCATTCAGTCTTTCTTTTTGTGGTTATGTCTTATAATTGTGTATATACACCCTAAATCTTTCTACTATTACTACTGAGATATACACTCTGTCGTTTTCTCTGAGTCTATATTTCTTGTCTGAAAACCTGAGACACCGACTTCCACTCCCACCCTACTAAACTCTCTTCTCGTCACTTTGTACATATAATAGTATACACTTTGTCTAGTGGTCGGGTTCAAGCTACGTACTTTGTCCTGTGAGTTTCGACCACATGACCCTGTTGAGTCTCCCTACCTTACCCTTCCCTCCACCCTCCCCCCAAGCCCTACCCCCTGTGTCCATGTCGGTACCGACTAAGTACAGTCACATACCGTTTTCGGTGGTTTTATACCATTTCATCAATCGGAGGTTGATTTTATTTATTTAAATTTTTTGGTTATTTCTTATACATAGAGGAAAGTAGAGGTACTAGTTCCGTGTATTCTTCCGATCATAAAAATAAAAAGAATGAAAACGAGACGAACATTCACTCTATTACTTAGATTTCACGAATCTTACCACAGACCAGGTCTAAGTTGTTTAGATTGAGAAGGAAAGGGAAGAGATGGAAAAATATAAAAAAGAACCTAAAAAGGGAAAGAGAAAATTGTGTTGTTGCTACATC
The DNA here is from genome assembly GCA_006410555.1 of Capra ibex. Classification (NCBI taxonomy): domain Eukaryota; kingdom Metazoa; phylum Chordata; class Mammalia; order Artiodactyla; family Bovidae; genus Capra; species Capra ibex. Next base: position 21,864,034 of record SJYO01052474.1, read on the forward strand.
TTTACTTGTTCTTCTAATATTTCATAAAAGATATCTGAAAATTAAGGGTCTTCTGTACTCACGAAACAAACGAAATTCATTTTAGGATTCCCTGTCAATCTACTCTATCTTTACAAAGTTTACAAAAGTCTTATTTTATATTGTGAATTCGTTAGAAATGTGTAAGTAAAATAAGTAAATCAGCTGAATACATGATAAAACGGAGAAGTAAGTAGATCGTCAAAAACATGTCTTTACTCGAAGGATTCCGATCTTTCTGTCCTAATGTTTTACTCTCCAAAGTTAATAATCTCTTTACGTTTAGTTTTGATGTCACCTTATGGTGGAGTGTGGTCAATCGGTAGTTATTTAAGATGTTTATTGTTTACGACGTTCCACACACCTCTTTTCTCTTGTGAGGACATGGCAACTATCTTACATATAACCACGTCGGTGATACTTTTTGTCATACTCCCCCGGAGTTTTTTGACTTCTATCTCGATGATATACTGGGACGTTAGGGCGAGGACCCGTATATAGGTCTGCTTTGACATTAAGTTTTTTCTATGTACATGAGGACACAAGTACTGTCGTGACAAATGTTATCAGTCGTGGATTTACAGGTGGTTGTCTACTTATCTATTTCCTCTACACAATGTATATATGTTACCTTATAATAATGAGTCTGCATTTTTTCTTACTTTATTACGGTAAAAGTTGTTGTACTTACCTGGATCTCTAATAGTATGGCTGGTTTTACTCAGTCTTTCTTTTGATGTTTATGGTATACTATAGTGAATTTACACCTCAGATTTTATGCTGTGTTTACTCAGATTCTTTGTCTTCGAATACATGTCTGCACACCAACGGTTCCCCGTCCCCCACCCTTCTCCTACCTTAACCCTCAAACCCTAATCGTCTACTTTGACCGTATATACCCTACTTATTTGTCTTCTAGGATGACATATCGTATTCCTTGATATAAGTTGTAGGACACTATTTGGAATTACTTTTTCTTATACATACATATTGACTTAGTGAAACGATATGTCGTCTTTAATTGTGTTGTAACATTCAGTTGATATGAAGTTATTATAAAAATTTTCTTCCCAAAGTTAATCTATAAAAGAGTCTAATAATATAATATCAAGGGCCAAAGTGTTCACTAATTCTTTTCTCTTGATTACAACTATCCCCTTAAAAACTTATATGATGTCGTTAACAAGGAAATTTTCATTTTAAGACTCTTTACATTTCGTTGAAACAAGGACATTTACTTTGACGGTAAGAACTGTCGACCGTGTGATAGAGGAAATCGTTATTCTACTAATCTTTGTGTGACTTAAAACTGATCGCAAAAATATTTCTGTAAATAAAATATTTTCTCTCACTGTTACCTAAATCCATGAGGGGGTGTTTCATGATTCTTCATTTACAGTAGGATACCGTAACTTTAGTTATTACAATTGAGATCGTAGATCCCCAGTGATCCGTTGAATCATATGACGGATCGTTGTGTCCAGAATTGTTCCTAGAACTGTGGCATAGGATGCCCCGAAAGAGGATTGATCTTTGAGAAGACGGATTCACCTTTTTCAGGACTACGAGAAAAAGTTTTAACAATGGTTGGATTGAAAAGGGAATGAGGTACATACTAGAAACATTGTGTCTTTAACGAAATTATCAGACTAGTGAACTTCCATATTCTTTGTGGGTTCTTTCGAAGGACTAAAAAACTTTCTACAGAATGACCGTATCCGACATTTAGATCTCTAAAGAGTCTACGTTTTATACGTTGAAAGTAACCCTTTTTTATCTTGAAAACTTACCCTTTTTAATCACAGTTAAATTCTATTTTTACACTAATAAAACATCTTTAATAAAACCTTGAACAAATTTTAGAGTCTAGTTATCTTATTCACATCTATGGTTAGTCAAAGAATTTTACAAGGTAATTATGTCATAAAACAACATCAAATACCCGACCATCAAGTACATAGGTTGACCTTAATTCTGGATTCTGTATGCATAACTGAGTCAAGAGTATTCTGTTTTTATATGCAAAGAAGACTATGAAACAACAATCTCTACTCCGTAGTAGAGTGAAAAGATCTCTAAAACATCAACCATAAAATCTAGTTCTAGGATTACTTCAATATCGATTTTCTCGATTGAATTAAGACAAGGTGTCAAGACTTGACATCGGAATAAAAGTCAGAACGTTTATTTAGCACCGGTATTCCTCCTCGTCAACCCTTTTACTTACTTTTAGAGTCTTACGGAAAAACTACTACTATATCATAGTGTACTTTTTGAGAAGTTACTGATCTAGTGTCTTGTAAATGTTTGACTTATTGTATCGTAAATGTTGTATACTAACTCCTACTTAATGAGACAATTATATATTATTATCTATTAGATAACCAGTCGAGAGGATTTCTTTATCCAGAATCATTTTAAAGTTTTAAAGAACCTTTTTTACTAATAAGTATTAGATAATAATATCGAAAGATTAAGTTCACTCAATTTTTTGACTACGACGTTTACGGGGGAGGGGAGACGGAGGGACGAAGAAAACACATATCTGGAACATTTAGGTACCAGCATTAGTAAAGAGTACACGGACAGAATACACTAATAGTGTTTCGTTACGTTCAAAATGGACGGTGGTAATAATGTGACTTTCGAGGAGTTACTAATCTGACATTTGAGGTTCTTCCGTTCTTGAAGGATGTAACGAATACCTACATAAGGGACATGGACACGTAACCGTGACTTCTTTAAAAGCAACTGATTTCCCTTCTCTGAACCAGTGTGAATAGGAGTATAAGAGTCAAACTGTACTGTAAACCTTATGTCACCTATGTGTCACTTACTACTAACTTACCTAAATGACTATTATTTAATTGTGGGTCCCATTATGTAAAAAAAAGATTGATAATTAGTACGTTCTCATGTGGTTTTTTGTTAAAGATGAATGTACTGACTGGTGTCAAGGATTAATATAATATCGTGGCTAATTGAAAATAAGAGAAATTAAAACGAAACTCTCAAAGATTTTGGATTTATTCTACTGATTCTAGTAACACACATGAGTCAGTACAGGTTGAGAAACACTGTGGTATCTGACATCGGGCGTTCCGAGGAGACAAGTACTCTAAGAGCTCCGTTCTTATGATCCCACCTAAGGGTAAAGGAGGAGGTCCCCTTAGAAGGATTGGGTCCCTAACTTGGGTGTAGAGGACACAAAGGATGTAACCGTCCGCCTAAGAGAAGGTGACTCAGTGTTCCCTTCGGGTGATTCTAGTGATCAATTTTCTTTAGAGACATTATATTAGTAACAATAGATACACATGTAATGAATAAGTATTATTTTCCTTTTTCTCATTGATATGTCACCTCTCGACTTATTGGAGAATTTGGTCACTCGTTCTAATTATAGTTTGTATAGACAAGAAGGTACAAGTGACGTCGTAATAGATGTTATTGGTTCTGTACCTCTGTCGGATTTAGTAGTTAGACACACACACACATTCATCTTACCAAAGGTCGTCATCCCCACCACCCCCCACCCCCTGTCCTCTACCTCAACCCCCCATCGTACCCCGAACTCCCGCCCCCATCCCTACCACCCCACCACCCACCCTATTCTCCACTCACTTTACATACTTCTCCTGTTTTTGTGTTTTTATGTTTGAAAAGTAATGTTTTATTCATTCAGGACCCCTACATTACATGTAGTACCACTGATATCAATTATTATGACAAAACATATGAACTTTTAACCACTCTCTCATCTAGAACTCTTTAAGAGTAGTATTCTTTTTTTCTAAGTATTAAGACACCACTACCCACAATTGATCTAAATGACACCCCTAGTAAAACGTTATATATGTTTATATAAACTTAGTGATACACCATACGGACTTTGATGGTACTACAATGTACAGTTAATATGGAGTTAATTTTTTTCTCTTTCTTAATGACCCTCAAGGGACCACCGGAGTAACAATCAATTCCGTTCGATACCTCCAGTCCTTTTTTTTCCTAATCACCTTTGTCACTGTCCAAAATCAGAGAATTCGAGGTTTTAGTGACGTTTACCACGGACGTCGGGACTTTAATTTTATGTGAAAATGGAACCTTTCTTTCGATACTTTTTAGATCTGTCGTATGATATTTCGTCTCTGTAGTGAAATGGTTGTTTCCTGGTGGAATCAGTTTCGATACCAAAAAGGTCATCAGTGAATACCTACACTCTCAACCTGGTATTTCTCTCGACTCACGACTTCTTGACACCACGACCTCTTCTGAGAACTCTCAGGGAACCTGGCGTTCCTCTAGTTTGATCAGTTAGGATTTCCTTTAGTTGGGACTTATAAGTAACCTTCCTGACTACGACTTCGACTTCGAGATTATGAAACCGGTGGACTATGTTTCTGGGTTGAATGACCTTTTCTAGGACTACGACCCTTTCTAACTTCCGTCCTCCTCTTCCCCTACTGTCTCCTACGCTACCAATCTATCGTAGTGGTTGAGTGTCCTGTACTTAAACTCGTTTGAGACCCTCTATCACCTCCTGTCTCCTCGGACCACACGAAGTCAGATACCCTAACGTCTCAGCCTGTGTCGAATCTCTGACTCGTTACTTCTTGTTAGTTAGTCTATAATGTTCGGAGACCTACACTTTGGGACTCTTTCCATGGTGTAGTGAACAATATAAGAGTAAGTTATTTATATTTGGAAGATATATTACTTCTTCGTAGTCTGTTCATGTTTAACTGAGTAAGATATTGACCGGATATAACTTGTTTTACAGTAACAGCACTTTCTGTTTCTTTCGGACTTCTTGACGACGTCCAATTTCCTTTCATTTCTCCGTATTGTCGATTTACGTTATACACTAGGACCGTCGGTACTTTAATTTTCTACGAATGAGGAACCTTCCTTTCAATACTGGTTGGATCTGTCGTATAATTTTTCGTCTCTGTAATGAAACAGTTGTCTCCAGACAGATCAGTTCCGATACCAAAAAGGTCATCAGTACATACCTACGCTCTCAACCTGATAGTTCTCGCGACTCGTGACTTCTTAACTACGAAAACGCGATACCATAACCTCTTATGAAAACTCTCAGGGAACCCGACGTTCCTCTAGGTTGGTCAGGTAGGACCCCCTCTAGTCAGGACCAACAAGTAACCTTCCTGACTACGACTTCTACTTTGAGGTTATGAAACCGGTGGACTACGTTTCTAGGCTGAGTAAACTTTTCTGGGACTACGACCCTTTCTAACTCTCGTCCTCCTCTTCCCCTACAATCTCCTACTCTATTAACCTACCGTAGAGGTTGAGCTACCTGTACCCAAACCCATCTCAGGCCCTCAACCACTACCTGTCCCTCCGGACCGTACGACACCAAGTACCCCAACGTCTCAACCTGTACTGACTCGTTGACTTGACTTGACTTGACTAGGACCTAACCAAGAATATAATTTCCCTTTTTTCAGTTATTTTCCGTAATAGTACTATTGACTGTTTTAATATTGTATCCGACACCCCGTCCCCCACCACCACGAGTCAACACAGGCTGAGACACGCTGGGGTACCTGACATCGGACCGACTCTATGAGACAGGTACATTAAAAGGTCCGTTCTTATGGTCTCACCCAACGATAAAGGATGAGGTCCCTTAGAAGGACGGGGTACCTACCTTGAACGTATAGAACGAAGAGGATGTAACCGTCCACCTAAGAAATGGTGACTCAGTGGGTTCTTCGGGGTTGTATCTGACATCAGATTTATTTTCGTAATTACAATTTAAAGGACTTATACTATTGACATAACACGAGTACATACTATTATTTTTAGACCGAAACTCTTTGTGTGTGACTTCATTAATCCCTATTTCTTCTTCCTACATACAAACTTAGATGAGAGTTTACCAAGTTTAATAGTAGATATATCTATCTAACTCTCTCGCTCGTTTGTTTACCCTGTCTTATAATTTTCAACCAATTAGACCCATCTCCTACCCTTAACACAAGAAAGTGCACTCTAGAATCAAGGGGGTTACCCCGGGGACGGAGGACGTCACCTTCACGTCTCAGAATTGGTGACCTGGTAGTCCCTTCAGGAAAACAAACGAAAATTTAAAATTCACGAAGTTTTATTTTTCAAATTTTCTGGTTTTTACCAAAGATTTTTACGTTTTAACGAAATTTTTCGTAGGGTAAACAGTTATAAACGTTCAATTTTTTTTTCGGTTGATTTGTTTTTATTAGTGGGGAATATTTTTGTTTTGGTGTTAGTACTACTTACCAATTATCAAAGTTCACAGGTCGATGTCGTATATAAGATGTCATAATGATTAAGACACGTTATCCGAGGAAATTGACAGGGACATACGAACAAGAGACCCGAAGGAACCACCGAGTCAACCATTTCTTAGACGGACGTTACGTTCTCTGCGTCCAAACTAAGGACCAAACCCTTCTAGGGGACCTCTTCCTTTACCGTTCAGTGACGTCATAAGAACGGACCCTATAAGTTACCTGTCTCCTCGGACTATCCGACGTCAGGTACCTCAGTGTTCTTAACCTATGTTGAATCGCTGATTTGGTGGTGGTGGTGGTACCAACACGAGATGTAACTTTTACTTACAGGATAATCCGGTTCCCGATTTTGACTAAAAAGGGTTTGGTGATTTTAACTAAACACCATGATTTGAAAAAGAATAGTACCAATAACGTTTCTCACTTGCAACAAAAAGAAGAAATCGGGTTACCTTTAGTCTTAAATAAGGGAGTTCGGGTAAATCATTGAAAATTACCAACAGATAATGCGCGGTTCTTCACTTTGTCCACTACCGTTTGTTACTCCTTACGAAACGACACAAAGAACTACCTAAGTCTGATTGCCCTCTCAGTTAGTAAATTAATCTTACTAAATAATGTCCACGTCCTTTTACCTCGACAGTAAACAGACACCCTTCATCAAAGAGTCTTCTTCACTATAGATTTCGTTCAGAATTTCCTACTCATCGTCAAAAGGTCCACCTGTCCTATAAATAAAGGTCCACACTCCTCATTGTACGCGTTTCCGTTGTTTCGGAACTTTTCAAGTTATGAGTAAAAATTAACTATGGTCTATATTAAGTCTCCGTAATTTTGGATCCAGTCAACGAAATTTTTTATAAAAATATCACTTTATAATATGAACAAATGTCTTCACGTATTTTGTATTGATAGTCGAACGACTTAATAATGTTTCGTTTATATTAACATTACTAATACACCACTTTTAACTATTTTACCAGTCCTTAGGGGTTTAGCAGTGGGGGTCATGTGAAGGGTTGATGATAAGATAATAAATTATTGACAAAATAATTTAAAAAAATTTTAAATGGAAAATTTAAAATAAATAAACCCCAACACGACCCAGGAACGACGACACACCCGAAAGAGACCAAGGTCCCCGAGAAGAAACAACGTCCCGTACCAGAAGAGAAACGTCACCCAAGACAACACCTCGTGTCCGAGATCCGTTCGTTCGAAGTGACCAACACCGTACGTCCGAGATCCTATACGTCCGAGTCATCAACGCCGAACACCAGAGATCTCGAACCCGAAGTCATCAACACTGCGTACCTGAATCAACGAGTCGTCGTAGGAGGACCCGGTCCCTAGTTTGGACTCAGGGGACGTAACCGTCCACCTGAGAATAGGTGGCACGGTGGTCCCTTCAGGGATTATCAACGAAATCGATTACTTATATATAGGTATATACGTGAAGATTAGTAGAGAGAGATTTTAAGGGAGTACAAGGTGTGAGGGAGGGATAGGTCAAGTTGATGATCATATGGGTTAAAAAGGTTGAGGTTTTATGTGCGAAAAAGATGAAAAGTAACTTTAAACCGAAGAAGTACATCTTTTACTCGTCAGCTGTCTCTAAAATTTAATCCGTCATTATAATAATGATAAAAAATTTGATATTAAAACAACTATCACACCTTATTACCTCTCTCCGTCTCTACCACCGTCCTTCTGGTACCTCCATCAAAAACGTCACCAAGTCTCCACTCCCAAACCTGAACTTCTAACTACCACGGGTACCTCTCTCCAGTGATAAAGGATTTGGAAAGACTTTATATTGGTCAACAGGTTCCACAGTCCAACGTACAACCCCAATTCACTCGACTCTTTGGTTTCATTGAACGTAATGAAATGTAGAAACGTACACGAGGAGAAAAACTGAGGTTCCGGAGACGGAACTATCGGACTTATCTATCGTTGTGACAACTAATTTTAAACCTTCTTGTCCAAAACACTCTTCTCTTCAAGTCAAACCCGGGACGATTAAAACTCTACAAACCCCTTTAAGTCTAACACACGAATCACCCATCAATCTCGAATCTACGAAGTCCCTGTCCGGACTTGACCTCTATTTTAAAATCCTTATTAGTCTTATATACATTGAACTTCGTATCCTGTACCTGAGTCAGGATACAAGTTGAGATTATAGTTTGTATTTAATAGACAAAGGATTAAACATTTACCCGAGTTATTTCCTGTCTTATTTCTACCCGAACTATTTCCTGTCTTTACCATCCCTGGATTGTCTTCGTCTTCTCCACCGTTCTTATGTGTCTTGATATCTTTTTTCTAGAAGTGCTGGTTCTATTAGTGTTACCACACTAGTGAGTGGGTCTCGGTCTGTAGAACCTTACGCTTCGGTTCACCCGGAGTCCTTCGTAGTGATGCTTGTTTCGATCACCTCTACTACCTTAAGGTCAACTCGATAAAGTTTATGACCTTCTGCTAAGACACTTTCGCGACGTGAGTTATACAGTCGTTGAAACCTTTTGAGTCGTCACCGGTGTCCTGACCTTTTCCAGTCAAAAGTAAGGTTAGGGTTTCTTTCCGTTACGGTTTCTTACGAGTTTGATGGCTTGTTAACGTGAGTAGAGTGTGCGATCATTTCATTACGAGTTTTAAGAGGTTCGGTCCGAAGTCGTTATGCACTTGACACTTGAAGGTCTACAAGTTCGACCAAAATCTTTTCCGTCTCCTTGGTCTCTAGTTTAACGGTTGTAGACGACCTAGTACCTTTTTCGTTCTTTCAAGGTCTTTTTGTAGATAAAGACGAAAGAACTGATACGGTTTCGGAAACTGACACACCTAGTGTTAGTTGACACCTTTTAAGACGTTCTCTTCCCGTATGGTCTGGTCGACGGAGAACTCTTTGGACATACGTCTAGTCCTTCGTTGTCAAATCTTGACCTGTACTTTGTTGTCTGACCAAGGTTTAGTCCTTTCCTCATGCAGTTCCGACATATAACAGTGGGACGAATAAATTGAAGATACGTCTCATGTAGTACTCTTTACGACCCGACCTTCTTCGTGTTCGACCTTAGTTCTAACGACCCTCTTTATAGTTCTTGGAGTCTATACGTCTACTGTGGTGGGAATACCGTCTTTCACTTCTCTTTGATTTCTCGGAGGACTGTTTTCCTCTCACTTTTTCAACCGAATTTCGAGTTGTAAGTCTTTTGCTTCTAGTACCGTAGACCAGGGTAGTGAAGTACCGTTTATCTACCCCTTTGTCACGTTTGTCACCTGAGGTTTTAGTGACGTCTACCACTGACGTAGGTACTTTAATTTTCTACGAATGAGGAACCTTCCTTTCAGTACTGGTCGGATCTGTCGTATAATTTTTCGTCTCTGTAATGAAACGGTTGTTTCCAGGCAGATCAGTTCCGATACCAAAAAGGTCACCAGTACATACGTACACTCTCAACCTGATATTTCTCCCGACTCACGGATTCCTAACTACGAAAACTTGACACCACAACATCTTCTGAAAATTCTCAGGGAACCTGACGTTCCTCTAGGTTGGTCAGGTAGGACTTCCTCTAGTAAGGGCCCACAAGTAACCTTCCTGACTACGACTTCGACTTTGAGATTATGAAACCGGTGGACTACACTTCTCGACTAAGTAAATTTTTCTGGGACTACGACCCTTTCTAACTCCCGTCCTCCTCTTCCCCTGCTGTCTCCTACTCTACCGACCTACCGTAGTTGTTGAACTACGTGTACTCAAACCCATCTCGGGCCTTCAACCACTACCTGCTCTCCGGACCGTACGGCGCCAAGTACCCCAGCGTTTCTCAGTCTGTACTGACTCGTTGATTTGACTTGACTCAAACATTTGACCCTATTGTAGATTGGATCCTAGAATCATTCCTAAGTCACTTTTTGGTCTTTCGTGAATCGTGAAAGAGACTTAAGTTATTTACTGTTTTAGTAGAAATCGATAATAATGTGCACATACACGATTCAGCGAAGTCAGCACAGACTCAGAAACGGACAGTCTGACATCGGAAGGTCCAAGGACACAAGTACCTTAAGAGGTCTGTTCTTATGACCTCACCTAACGGTACGGGAGGAGGTCCCCTAGAAGGACTGGGTCCCTAGTTTGGGTGTAGAGAGTACAGAGACCGTAACCGTCCACCCAAGAAATGGTGATCACGGTGGACCTTTCGGGTCGATAAGAATATCATGTCTGATTAAATACTTGTTTGAGGTAATATTGTTCATTAAAAATTTTTACCTTAAGTGGATTTACGATAGACTTTACGTAAACTTACCCTCTGGACATTCCGTACCAAACCACGGGTGTACCCTCGTACCATGTACGTGACACGGTGGACCAGTCGTTCTGGATTCACACGGAAATCGTAGTCCTTACCTTAGACATTCAGATATATCCCCCAGGATCGTCCGTTGCATAGAGGTCCCGTCGTTGGGTCCAATGTTGGATGAGGGATCACAGGAATTTTATTTGTAAAATCCGTTTCGTAATAGAAAAAAAAAATAAGACAACGAACGTATCAGGAATCCACAATTCAAGATATTAACTATTATACAGTTGTCAAATTATAAACAGAAAGTTTTAGTTAAAAAGGTACTGGGAAAGATTTGAAAGTCGGAGATAAAACCGGGTATTAGACTAAAAATTTTCAATACTTAAACACAACATTTTACGGTGTAGTATTAGTTTCGATCGTTTTAGACCTGGACTTATATATACAGGATATTAACGAAGATGAACAACAATCCACAAGTATGACACAAAATCTCTCTAGACAAATCTTGTCTACCCTTTTAGAATTTCTTTCTTTGTTTTAATACTTTTTTGAAATCCTTAGTGGTTTCATAGATATGTCACGGTCGTTTGACTGGGTGAATCAAATTTCTTAACCAGACTGATCACAAAGGAACAAAACAACAAGAATTTCCGTAGCAGTTAGTAACTTTTTTTTTTTTTTTCCGTTGGGCCGTCGAAATTAATCGGTCATAATAAGAACTTTATTAATATATAACACTATCTAAAGTACGTTTCTAGTAGCGTTATTAAGGAAGGTAAGGATATACGTATAGGGAAACTTTACACTGAACCGATGAGGAGGGTAGTTCTTATCTTTAAATTTTGTACCGTGGTTACTTGGATAAGTGTTTTATCTTTGTTTGAGTGTCTGTATCACTAGTCTGAACAGTGGTTCTTCCTCCTTCCCTCCTTCTCCCTGACCCTTAAACCCCAACCGTCTACGTTTGATGTCGTAATGTAAGTCTTACCTACTTGTTATTTTGTCATATCGTGTCTCTTAATATAGGTCAGAGAACCCTATTTTGTATTACCTTTTCTTATCATTTCTTATACATACATATACACACACACACACACACACACATATATATATACATATATGTATTTTGACTCAGTGAAACCACATGTCGTCTCTAACCGTGTTGTGACATTCAGTTGATATGAATTTAAAATTTTCAAAATTTTTCTTCCCTTTAAATAGAAGGGACCACCGAGTCTACCATTTCGCAGACAGATGTTACACCCTCTGGACCCAAGGTAGGGACCCAACCCTTCTAAGGGACCTCTTCCTTTACCGTTAGGTGAGGTCATGATAACGGACCTTTTAGGGTACCTGTCTCCTCGGACCATCCGATGTCAGGTACCCCAGCGTTTCTCAGCTTGTGCTGACTCTCTGAGGTGGTATGTAGTGGTTAAAGACTTCTACACGACCGGAAGACTGAAAGAAAATGGTTATCTTACACCACCTTCACCATAGTTCAAGGAAGTCAAGGGTGAGATAAACGAACCGTACGACGGTACTATACTTTTTCGGGTCCTATTATAACTCCTACTTTCAGGTGTTCCCCTCTCTCTCCAGGTCGGTTATCAGTTGTGGTTGACGGTCGGTACTCTCGTGGGTCAGTTCGACAGTCTACTGACATCGTCGATGCACGTACGAGGGTCTGTTCCCGCCTGATTTTACCGAAAGCCCGTGACTAAGATCCCACCAAACGACACGACGTTATTATATACACGTATACGTACGTACGCACACACATACATATATATATACACACACACACATAAGAGGTCGGAACTTCCACTATACAATTAATAATGTATACGTGAAGGTCTGAAATTCATATTTTCTCAAGGAATTTCGACATTACTACACAGTGGATCCAACGACGTCACTTGTTGTTTTCCCTCTGTTTACTAAAAAGACACTACCAAACACGTATCACAAAAATCTCCATCCCACTTTAAGATCCACTACAAGTCAGAAAAACACTTTAAGTTAATTTAAGAACACTAAGATCGTTAAGGTAAGGGTGAAGTACTCGAATGTGTACCGTAAAATTATGGAGAGTGTTTACTGTCCTAGATGAGTGAGTAGAAAGTGTATACTACACTAGGTTTTGTCGACACCATGTCACAAGTCAAGTCAGCGAGTCAACACAGACTGAGAAACGCTGGGGTACTTAACGTCGTGCGGTCCGGAGGGACAGGTAGTGGTAGAGGGCCTCAAGTGAGTCTGAGTGCAGGTAGCTCAGGCACTACGGTAGGTCGGTAGAGTAGGAGCCAGCAGGGGAAGGGGAGGACGGGGGTTAGGGAGGGTCGTAGTCTCAGAAAAGGTTACTCAGTTGAGAAGCGTACTCCACCGGTTTCATGACCTCAAAGTCGAAATCGTAGTAAGGAAGGTTTCTTTAGGGTCCCGACTAGAGGAACGTCAGGTTCCCTGAGAGTTCTCAGAAGAGGTTGTTGTGTTAAGTTTTCGTAGTTAAGAAGTCGAGAGTCGGAAGAAGCGTCAGGTTGAGAGTGTAGGTATGTAATGGTGTTCTTTTTGGTATCGGAACTGATCTACCTGGAATCAGTCGTTTCATTACAGAGACGAAAACTTATACTATAGATCCAACCAGTATTGAAAAGAAGGTTCCTCATTCGCAGAAAATTAAAGTACCGACGTTAGTGGTAGACGTCACTAAAACCTCGGGGGGTTTTATTTCAGACTGTGACAAAGGTGACAAAGGTGAGAAAGGGGTAGATAAACGGTACTTCACTACCCTGGTCTACGGTACTAGAAGCAAAAGACTTACAACTCGAAATTCGGTTGAAAAAGTGAGAGGAGAAAGTGAAAGTAGTTCTCTGAAAAATCGAGGAGAAGTGAAACACGATATTCACACCACAGTAGACGTATAGACTCCAAGAATTATAAAGAGGGCCGTTAGAACTAAGGTCGAACACAAAGAAGGTAAGGTCGCAAAGAGTACTACATGAGATGTATATTCAATTTATTCGTCCCACTGTTATATGTCGGAACTGCATGAGGAAAAGGATAAACCTTGGTCAGACAGACAACAAGGTACAGGTCAAGATCGACAACGAATGACTGGACGTATGTCTAAAGAGTTCTCCGTCCAGTCCACCAGACCATAAGGGTAGAGAAAGTCTTAAAAGGTGTCAACTAACACTATGTGTGTCAGTTTCCGAAACCGTATCAGTTCTTTCGTCTTTATCTACAAAAAGACCTTGAAAGAACAAAAAAGGTACTAGGTCGCCTACAACCATTAAACTAGAGACCAAGGAGACGGAAAAGATTTTGGTCGAACTTGTAGACCTTCAAGTACCAAGTGCATAACGACTTCGGACCGAACCTCTTAAAACTCGTAATGAAATGATCGTACACTCTACTCACGTTAACACGCCATCAAACTCGTAAGAAACCGTAACGGAAAGAAACCCTAACCTTACTTTTGACTGGAAAAGGTCAGGACACCGGTGTCGACTCAAAAGGTTTAAACGACCGTATAACTCACGTCGTGAACGTGTCGTAGTAGAAAGTCCTAAACTTTCGAGGTGACCTTAAGGTAGTGGAGGTGATCGAAAGAAACATCACTACGAAAGATTCCGGGTGAACTGAAGTGTAAGGTTCTACAGACCGAGATCTAATCACTAGTGTAGTAGTACTAATAGACCCAGTACTTCTATAAAAACATGTCAAGAAGGCACATAGGAACGGTGGAGAAGAATTATAGAAGACGAAGAGAATCCAGGTATGGTAAAGACAGGAAATAGCTCGGGTAGAAACGTACTTTATAAGGGAACCATGGAGATTAAAAGAACTTCTCTAGAGATCAGAAAGGGTAAGACAAGAAAAGGAGATAAAGAAACGTAACTAGTGACTTCTTCCGAAAGAATAGAGAAGAACAATAAGAAACCTTGAGACGTAAGTCTACGAATATAGAAAGGAAAAGAGGAAACGAAAAACGAAGAGAAGAAAAGTGTCGATAAACATTCCGGAGGGGTCTGTCGGTAAAACGAAAAAACGTAAAGAAAAGGTACCCCTACCAGAACTAGGGACAGACACATGTTACAGTGTTTGGAGTAAGGTAACAAGGAGTCCGTGAGATAGATAGTCTAGATCAGGGAATTCAGATAAAGAGTGAAGGTGACATATTAGTATTCCCTAAACTAAATCCAGTATGGACTTACCAGATCACCAAAAGGGATGAAAGGAGTTAAACTCAGACTTAAAACATTATTCCTCAAGTACTAGACTCGGTGTCAGTCGAGGACCAGAACAAAAACAACTGAGATATCTCGAAGAGGTAGAAACCGACGTTTCTTATATTAGTTAGACTAAAGCCACAACTGGTAGACCACTACAGGTACACATCTCAGAAGAGAACACAACAACCTTCTCCCACAAACGATACTGGTCACGTAAAAGAACCGTTTTGAGATAATCAGAAACGGGACGAAGTAAGGCGTAAGGTTCCGGTTTAAACGGACAATGAGGTCCACAAAGAACTGAAGGATGAAAACGTAAGGTCAGGGGATATTACTTTTCCTGTAGAAAAAACCCACAATCAAGATTTTCCAGAACATCCAGAAGTATTTTGACAAGTTGAAGTGAAAGAAGTCGCAATGACCAACCCCGTATCTGAACCTATTGACACTATAACTTACCAAACGGAACCTTTGCTTGTCTCTAGTAAGACAGTAAAAACTCTAACGTAGGTTCATGACGTAAAACCTGAGAAAACAACTGGTACTACCGATGAGGTAAAGAAGACTCCCTAAGGACGGGCGTCATCATCTATATTACCAGTAGACTCAATTTAAGTGGGTAAGGTCAGGTAAAATCAAGCGACTAAGGATCTTACAGCTGCAAGTGAGAACGGTAGAGAACAAACTGGTGAAGGTTAAACGGAACTAAGTACCTGGACTGTAAGGTCCAAGGATACGTTATACCATGTCACATCCGTTGTGTTATATCGGTTATCTTGTGTTACCGATTTCAGTACTCAAAGTCTCGGTGTGGGAAGCCCAATCTTACGACGAAGTCGACGGAAAGTCGACATTGGAACTACTCAATAGATTGGTAAGACCTTTTCCTTCAAAGTAGGGTCAGGGTTTCTTTCCGTTACGGTTTCTTACAACTTTGATGGTGTGTTAACGTGAGTAAAGTGTACGATCGTTACATTACGAGTTTTAGGAGCTTCGGTCCGAAGTTGTCATACACTTGACACTAGAAGGTCTACAAGTTCGGTCTAAATCTTTTCGTCTCCTTGGTCTCTAGTTTAACGGTTGTAGGTAACCTAGTACCTACCAAAAGGTGACCTTTTGGTTCTCTCAAGGTCTTTTTGTAGATAAAGACGAAATAACTGACACGGTTTCCGAAACTGACACACCTAGCGTTGTTTGACACCTTTTAAGAAGTTCTCTACCCTTATGGTGGGGTGGACTGGACGGAGGACTCTTTAGACATACGTCCAGTTCTTCGTAGTCAATCTTGACCTGTACCTTGTTGTCTGACCAAGGTTTTAACGCATTCCTCATGTAGTTCCGACATATAACAGTGGGACGAATAAATTGAATATACGTCTCATGTAATACACTTTACGACCCGACGTACTTCGTGTTCGACCTAGTTCTAACGGCCTTTATAGTTTTTGGAGTCTATACGTCTACTATGGTGGGAATACCGTCTTTCACTTCTTGATTTCTCAGAGAACTACTTTCACTTTCTCCTCTCACTTTTTCAACCGAATTTCGAGTTGTAAGTCTTTTGAATTCTAGTACCATAGGTCAGGGTAGTGAAGTACCGTTTATCTACCTCTTAGTTACCTTTGTCACTGTCTGAAATAAAACCCCCCGAGGTTTCAGTGACGTCTACCACTGACGTCGGTACTTCAATTTTCTGTAAACAAGGAATCTTCTTTTCGATACTGGTTGGATCTGTCGTATAAATTTTCGTCTCTGTAATGAAACGGTTGTTTCCAGGTAGGTCAGTTTTGATACATAAAAGGTCATCAGTACATACCTACACTCTCAACCGTGAGTTTTCTTTCAACTTACGACTTCTTAACTACGAAAACTTGACACAACAACCTCTTCTGAGAACTCTCAGGGAGCCTGACGTTCCTCTAGGTTGGTCAGGCAGGATTTCCTTTAGTCAGGACTATTATAAGTAACCTTCCTGACTACGACTTCGACTTTGAGGTAAAACTGGTGGACTGAGTAACACTATCTTCACTGAGTAAACTTTTCTGACTACAACCCTTTCTAGCTTTCACCCTCCTCTTCCCCTGTTGTCTCCTATTCCACCAACCTATCGTAGTAGGTGACCTACCTGTAAACATATTTGAGTTGACCCTGTAAACTCATTTGTTAACACAAACGCATTTGAGTCCCTCAACCACTACCTGTCCCTTCGGACCGTACGACGTCAGGTACCCCAGATTTTCTCAGGTTGTACTGACTCGTTGACTTGACTTGGTAAGACACGGAGTCAAAGAGGGGGACTTCTTACCTCCTATTGTTTTAGAGTAACCTAACAACTATATTAATTTACTGAAATACGGACTTGGATTTTGTAATTAATGAGTTTTGTATAGTCTATGATTATAACAATAAAATATTTCCCTTACTAGATCCAAGATCTGAGTCAAGACGATGATACACTGGAAGTCTTTTGTGTCAATTGGAGAGACCCAAAGTCAAAAGATAGATATTTCATTCCTTACAATGGTCTATTAAAGGTACCGAAGTAGAAATTTTAAGATACTAAGTCACATAAGTTATAAACAAAATGGGTATATGTGTAAGGTTAAAACAGATATTAAGATTAAAAAGTCTTATGAATTTTGAATAAGATAATCGTATGTTAAAACTCCTGAGAGATCACTACTGGTGAAACTTTATATTTGTAGAAATTAAGTGTAGACCAGTCGTTTGTAAACATTGAAAGTGAATAGACTTCATTACGAAAAAGTACAAGTACTTTTAAATTTTAACATATAAGTAAAAATTCGGGTACTATTTAAACGAATAAGTTCATCTTCTAGAGGGTTTTGAATTTTTATAAAGTGGAGTTTAAAATGGTTCCTAGAGGTCACAATTTTATTTTTAAGGTGACAATTCCCAGTGTAATTTTAAAAAAAAGATAACAAAACGGATTCGTATAAGGAGACGTCGAGTCACCATTTTCTTAGTGGACGTCACGGACCTCGACGTCCTCTACGTTTAAGGGAAGAACCCAGTCCTTCTAACCTCTTCCCGTACCGTTGGGTGAGGTCATAAGAACGGATCTCTTAGGGTACCTGTCTCCTCGGAACACCCTATGTCAGGGAACCCAACGTTTCTTAACCTGTCCTGACTTCTCTGAATCGTACTTTTATATTCTTTTTATAAAATGACCAACATACTGTTTGTGATAGTACACCTACGTCGAATGAAATGAAAATCTTTAACACCGTAAAGTAAAAATTAACCCTGTTATCAACGAAATGTTACAACAATCGAAGACGGTATATTGTTTCACTTAGTCGATATACACACACACACATATATATATATATACGGGTGTATAGGGGAGAACCTGGCGGGGGGACTGGTGGATCTAGGTAAAGTAAAATCAAACACAACGAAGAATTGTTACCCTGTCTATTTTTACTAGTTTATATGATACGACTGGTCAATTCACACGTCTTACTTGTCCGCCTTAAGGAAAAATTTTTCTAGTAAAAACATAGTAAAAGGACAGTGGGGATAATAAACCGACGATTTTAGTGAGTCTAGATACGTTTATGAGGTAAGTCACATAAATGTCATTGTATAAATAATGACCTGGATTATGTTTGAGACTTAAAACTTTTATGTAAAGTCAGTGAGCAAACAAGAAGGTTTTATGTATGTCTCGGACAGATGATTTGCAAAAGTGCCTAGGCTTTTGGCCGTTGAATTAGTACTTTCAAAAGTCACCTATCACCCCCTCCCGCCCACCTCTAAAAAATTTACCTGAAAAAGAAAGAATTTTAAAAGTAAAAACGAAGACCTCGGCCCCTCTTGCGCCCCCTTCGCCGAGAGGGTGGGGGCTCGTGGCCGTGTGCCCCAACGTCTTAAACTGTCTGGTGACGCTAGGACCCCCCAAAAGGTTCGTCCTATTCGCGGCTTCTCTTCTTTTTCACTCATGACGGGTGCACTGGGTTGAAGCGAAAGTCTACGGTCTGCGGCTCGCGTCGACGCTAGTTATGGATAGAAGGTGCCTGATCTGACAAAAGGAGGGTTTCTGGACTATTTCAAGACTCTTCTTGTGAATCCTTTAACGACCCAATCTCTTTTTTTTTTCAAAGTGAACATGGGAAATATTTACGCGACTGTTGAAAAAGCCTTAGTGGTGCTAAATGCCGAATGCGTAAACGGTTCGGAGAAGGATGTCAAGAGAGGGGACGAAAAGGTTCGGAGGGCCAAAGCCAAGATTTCGCTATCGTTGTCAAACCAACGGGTCGTCGGGCAGAGGGCCGGGGTTGGTGGCGTGGTCACCGGAGCGTGGAGAACCGGGCGCTTCGGGTCCTGAAGCCGGGGAGCAGGCGGCCCCTGCGAACGCTCTCGGCGCTCAGCGTCTGTTGGCCGACAGCCGGGGCGCGGCGGTCGGGCCAGAGGGAGAGGGACGGGTCGGCGGCGCGCAGCGGAGGGGTGGCCGCCCCCGCGGCCCGGCCCGCGTACGCGCACTGCGAGGGCCCGCACGGCCGGTGTGAGGGGGGTGGGTGAGGCTCTCGAACAGTGAAGGACGGGAGCGGGGTAGAGGCAGGCCCCAGTCAGTGAGCGAGGGACAGCGACGGCCTCTCAGAGACGAAGGGGGAAGGATGAGCGAGGCGCCGCCATCGAGTCCGAGAAGCCCCTCCCCCTCTGGCTCTTTAGCTCTCTGACTGAATTATTTCAAAGGACTTTGTTGTTGATGATGGTCTTTCCCGGGTTCCACCCCCCTTTGGGGGTAGGAAAGCGCGGGGAGAGGTTTTCGGACTCCCTGGCAACGTCCACCTCGCTGCGACCCCCCCTCGGCCCGAGGTCGCCGTCGGCAACGGGCCCGCTCCCCGCGGAGTCCAGGACGGGAGAAGCCAAGGTCGAGGAAGCCACCGCCGTCGTCGCCGACGCCCCGCCAAGGAGGACAGTTGACGGACGCGGGCGCGCGACGGGCGGGCGGGTCAAGGTGTCGCGCCTCCCTGCGGCACTCGGCGGCGCAGCGGAGCCCGGCGCCTCCCTGCACCACTCGACACCGCGAAGGCGCAGTCGCAGCCGCCCCTGAGAAACCCTCGCGCAGCCCGGGCTTGGGGCCAGGGAAGCGCGCCAGGCGGCTCCGACGCGGTCCACCCCGGGCTTCGGCGGAGGGTGCGGTCCGACAGGGGCGCCGGCGGGCCGGACGAAAGAAGGAAGGCGGGCGGGCGGCCGGGCGGGGTCCTCAAGTCATTCAACCCGCGTGAACCAAACCCCCTGGCCCCGAGACGGACCCTCTGGGGACGCGTGCACGCATCGCCCTCCCGGCCACACCCGGCCGGCGACCGCCCTCGATGGGAAGCCGACGGCGGCGCGGGGGGCGGGGCGCCCGGGGCCGCGACCGGCACGGGCGACGCGAGGCGCGGAGGTAGAGGCGCGCGCGGGCGGGCCCTTCCGCTCCGGCAGCGGCGGCGGGCGCGTCGGCCGGTCCGGGAGCGGGACGCGACGCGCGGGCCCCGACGCAAAGGCCCATCCCGCTACTTGGACACGCCCTCAAGCCCGACCACTTCGGAAGCACGCAAAAATAAAAAGTCAACCTCTCCTTCCACGTCCCGCGACCTCCCCTTCGTCTCCCACCCACTACCCTTGCAAAGACCTTTTACGTCGCTCTCGGGGGGGTCCTTCAAGTCCCACTCACTGCCCAAACACGAAGAAAGTTGTCGGTTCGGCGTTACTTCTCGAAGAATGTCACTTTCCTTTCATCCAGCGCGGGTGACTTTTACGGAAATTCCCTGTTTATGACAGTCTGACTGGTGGTAGTAGTGCCTACGACACTTGGTCCATATGGGGAAAGAAGAGGTCAACGAAACCAGAGGTAGTCTCGGTGAGACGAGAGACAAAAGAAAAGAAGGACGGGTTCTTCAGTAAGGATTGATTCGTCCGATATTAAAGGGGATCGTATTTTGGTCAATACTTCGATTTTCGAACATGTTTGTTCTCTAGAGGGAACGAACTAGGGAAGTTTTTCCATGACGACCACAGTGGAATTTAGAAAAGGTGTTCTAGCTAATGAGTTAGGGAAAAGGAAGGGAAAGTTCCGTCGAACATCGATCATCATATGGGAGTACGAGACACTTACCAATTTTGACTTCGCTTTCCTTTTTTATCCATCATAATCTTATGACGATAAATAAAAATACTTTCGACAAAGTAAATTTGAAAATTTTTGATCTTTAAAGAAGACGAATTTATCATAACTTTCTCTCTTATTACGAATTTGGATTCTTACTCAAATCAAACCCGATTCCTTTCAAACAGCTTCAGTTGAGCAACCCTCTTACTCCATAATTCACGCTGGAGAATTTCTAGAACCTGCCTTGTGTCCTAACGTTTTAGACTAATAAATTCTATTTATAAAAATCCTATAACAAGTCTCCCTACAAAAAATCAACTGAAATACTTTGATTTTTCCATAAAAAACCTTAGAGTGTTCCTCATAATCTTGTGATTATTTTACACTACATATTTGATCACTATCAAAAAGACGAACAATCTTCAAACACGTAATAATCTTTGTAAATCTCCATGTCGAATTTTCTCTTAGGAACTCATATGTGACAGTGATTTGGTTGTTTTCAGAAAAGACAATTCAAGTTTCCGTCAACAACTCGTAATAAAAACTACATTTTCAAGATCCTGAAAAATCATGAAAACGAACAAAGAACAACCCCATAAAATTGACGTGGGTCACATGAACCAAAACAGTGTCACTTTAAGTAAATCTCATGTAAAACTAATTACCCCTTTTTTTACCACCACAATTTCCCCTTCTTGAAGATAACAGACCTTTGAAACCATGTACAATCTTATTTTAAACACGATACTGGGATAGGGGTGATTAAACGACTTTTATTATTGGAGACGATTATTTTGTCCGTTAGGGTCTCACCTTAGGTGACAAATAAGTGAACGAGGGACTAAACGGATGGAAAGTAGTAGGAAAGATGACGTGTAAAACACATAAACTTCACTTACATATAGGGAATATAAAATGGTTAACAACTTACCTAAAATGATCAAAACTTCATCTTTTGACACTTACTAAAGAATATGAAGGTGAGAAAAAAAAAGGTGACCTTCTGTCAGAGAAGGTGACAGAAAAATAAGGCATAAAAAGACTCTTCAGAAATTCAACTTAATCAATTAATTTAGTATAATTTGGAACAACGAATCCTTCTCTACATAAAACAGTAAGTAAATCAAGAAACTGTTCAGAAATAACTCATGGTCAATCCACGATCCGTGACAAGTTCCGTTACACCTATATTCACCACTTGTGTTGTCTATTAAAACGAGGAAATACCTTGGAAACTCACCTTTCCCTACCTACATTTATTCATGTGTCTATTCCATTAAACACTGGTATGGAATAAATCACATAAGACTATTTCAAAAGATCTATGAAACTTCTATAAAAGGTCTCTACTTGAAAATTTAAACACAACTTTGAACACGAAGAAAAGGAGGGAGTAATTGTGTTTCAGTCTATTCAACGAAATTAAAATTTTTAAGTCGAAATAAAACGGTCTTTGAAAAGGGTACGTCAAATAAAAAGTCTGACAATCCAGTTTTCACCAACCATAAAGAAACGAAAAAATCAATCTTCATTTGTGAAAGACTCCCAAATCAAGTAACCTTTCCATCTTCACATTGAATACTCCATCAAAATTAACAGTAATAAAGAGGCCTTCCATTTCCTGGTTCACTCTCCTACAAAGGTCATAACTCTCCTTATCTTTACCATCAAAATTTTTCTCCAACGGGAGTCTACCTCCCTTCTTCTACTGTAATACAAATACTTCAAGAAAATTACTTGAGACGACTCTCTAGACAGGAGGC
This sequence comes from Capra ibex, assembly GCA_006410555.1. NCBI lineage: Eukaryota > Metazoa > Chordata > Mammalia > Artiodactyla > Bovidae > Capra > Capra ibex. Next base: position 21,886,777 of record SJYO01052474.1, read on the forward strand.
AAACTTAATACTTATCATCCACTCAAGGACTTACTCTCTCTCGTTACACAAAGACCCCTCCAGAACTATCCGATCTAGTTAAACATCACTCACCACCACAATATTCGGGCATAGATTTCATATAAGAATCAATACAAAATTCTTTCAAAAAAACAATCTTTTTAAAAGTTTGTAAGTTTCCATCTTACGATAACCTTGGAATGCATTGGTTGTGTGTCCAGGTAGCCAATAGTCATACACTCATACACCTGTTAATGAAAACTAGACATAAGAGGGGAGTGGTGTCAAGGAAGAGAGAAGGTTGACGAGGGGACGAGTGATGATAAACATTCGTTTAGAGTCCGTAGAATCCAACTTCTTATAGAATTCTCCGAACAAAATTCCCTCCTCTCTGAGAATTGTGTTCATCCACTAAGACCCTCCACACAAGAACCTTCCTACATTTCTTTCTACAATTGGAGACTCTGAAATCCCAAAAACCGACCTCCCTCCACGACAAAAAAAGGAATTACCAATACACTGGACTAGAACCCTCCCTACTATCCTATACGTTCTTCTTTAAAATATTTTATAACTGTATTTTTCAAAAAAATCCTAACTCTTATACAAAAGTTTACTTCTTTCTTTACCCTGGATATGTCTACACATATGGTCCATCTATAAGGTGAGTATTGTTTTGATTGGGACCCCAATAAAACTTACCACAGAGTCCTACACATACATAAGACCACCATGGTCACTACCACTACCCATTGTTTTAAAACGAGATCGAAATTTTACTACAACAGTACACCTTCACCTTTAATCACCTTCCAAAGACCTCGTACATGGATTTACTCCTTTCCCCCACGACTTCTCTTCAAAGGTAAAAAAATTAGTATAAAGAGGGAATAAACAATGAGAAAAAAGTAAGAACGAAATATCTTAAAAACGGTCAACCTCTCAGTCTGGAACCCTGAAAATTTTTAACATATTAAAGGTGGGATAGAAAATAATCAAAAACATTAGTCAATAACCAACAATCTTACATGTCTATGATCTTTCTCTAGGTAGATTAGGTTTATTCACTATAGTAGTGAGACAAATGTTTGCAAACGACGACAAAGAGACTCCCCAACTTAAGATGAAGAGAATCTAAAACTTTCTATAAAAAGTAAAAACCACAGTCCTTTCGTCAACTGAACATCTACTACTATTACCACTATTTTGTACATAAGGTCCGAGGCTAAATTGGTCCTTGGACGTAATCGATTATATTAGGAGTGTGTTGAGATACTAAATCCATGAAAATTATAAGTGTAAAACCTCTACTCTTATCTCTTTATCTCTCACATTAAACGGGATCGACATAGATCATTTACCGTTTTTTTTCTTAAAGTCGTGTCAGTCAGGTCCAGACCTTACAAAAGAATTGATGACGTCAATCACGGTTACAATGTACAAGAGTTTTACTCAACATAAACACACATACAAAAAATTTTATGGGGATTTCACAGAGTTTTAACCCTTTTAAAACCAATTACCTTACTAAACAAGGACTCTGTATCAAAAAGGACAAACACATGTGACTTGAATTCTCAACTTCGGATCTTCTCTGAGAATTCCAACACAGATATGTGTATCGCGCCGTCCGAAATAGGGGGAATAGTCTGTCAACTCTCGAAAGGTCCGGGTCCGAGACTTCGTCATCGTCGTGGGTAATGACTTCATTGGGAGGAATAGAAGAGTTGTGACTCGTCTACTACCATTTTGTAGTAGACCCAATTTTACCATTTTGTATTGTATGACTTTTTTCTCCACTAATTTTACTGACGAAAAAGAGGTGGTGTTGACAGAGATGGACTACAGATTTTCTCCACCAATTTTACTGACGAAAAAGAGGTGGTGTTGACAGAGATGGACTACCGATTACCTTTTGAGTCAAAAGAAAAAGTCAATGGAACAAAGAATAATGATGTTGGAAAAAATAATATATAAATATGATTATTAGACCCCCACAACCGTTCGTCCCTACTACATCTGGAGACATATAAATGTTACCCTTATAATAAAAATGAATAATATTCTTCACGCAAGAAAGATTTTACGTATGAAGGTTTTCGGACCCGATCACTTCACACTCCGTCTTTCAAAAAGTGGAGATATTTGGGCTGGGTTGTCTTTCTTGGAAACAATTCAAAACAACCATAGGGTGACAGGGTGGTCTGAAAAACACAAATATAATCGTAAATATGTATTTGTGTGTATATATAATTTAAATAAAGACATCGATAACTTTATATATAATCATATTAACTCTAGTATAAAATATTGGACGAACACAACGAATTGTTACATAATAACTGTAGGAAACAACAGTCGTGTACATCCATCCAGATCGAGTACGACACATTGTCGGCACTCTCCAAGACAACATACCTATAAAGTATCAAATAAATCAGACCAAGGAAAACTCTCTGAAGATTCAACAAACTTTAAAAAGAGTTAATAAATATCACGACGTCTCACGACATCACTTGTAAGAATATGTAGACAGTAACACGTGAACTGGTCAAGAAAGGAATCCGTCACCAAGAACTCAAAACGAGAGTATTCACGGTCTCTCGACATGATCTAACAGACCCCTCAAAACCTTACCAAATACTCCCCACCGATCCGATAATAACGGGATCTTAAAACCAATTTACATCATCAAGGAGAAGTTCCCCTTATCTTTTTCGTTCATGCTGATTATACATGATTTATTGTGGTTTTATCATTCTAGAAACGTCAACTTGAATTACGTATCGGAGTCGTCGGAATCAAAATGGAACTTAACTCTTTTTAACATCAATATACACATGGTAATAAAATAAAACGGAATTTTTCGATTACCACTTTATGTATGTTTTTTCACACTAACAGTAAATTGTACTAATATCGTTTGGTAACAAAATGAAGTTATCATTTACTAAATTTATTGGGAAAAAACACCCCAAACCCCACCCATAAACAGAAGGTACATCAAATATAGGACCTTGGACCTCTACGAGGAAACAATGTCGTTGGTGATGTCTGTAGGTTTAGACCATAAGTCGTTTATTAACTCACGAAAGCTAGTCCATACTTACAAAATCCTACATAAAAGTTAGAAGCGTATCATGGAATTTTAATGGATCTTCAGGAATCTTTATTAAAAAATTCTTACTTTATATATGTAACTAAAAGAAATATTATATGAAAACTAACAGTAAAAATTTTTCACCTGCTCATTTATAACGAACTAATCTTTAATAAAAAGTCATAATATAATAATATATGATTAAAATTTTCACAAATCTTACTAAATTTCTTTATATACCATATAAACGACCATTTCACAGAGAATTTCTAAGTAACAATAAAAAACCGTACCAGAAACATTTGAGAGTCTTCTGTCATGATTTAATATGTTCCAGAAATACTCGAAACCGTCCCATCTAATAAATGAGCCTTACAGACTCTACAGAGAACAAGATCTAATTAATGAAATAGTAGAGACAAATACATTGAGTGGTAGAGGATGGATTGGGACCTCAAAGTCATAGAATTCATCTCGTACACTATCTTTTTTTCTGAATAAGATCGGGACTATAGAAGTCTATATAAACAAATCGAAAAGAAAGGTAATATAATGATATTATTACCTATATATTATTCATATAAACACGTCAATGTTAGGTCGCGAGATTTTACCCATAACGAGTGATTCATATTTACCAACTCTTGATAATCTTCAGGACAGTCATCCAACAACACTAAGAATATAGGCGAACAGATGGTGAACACCTAAACCGAAGAAACTGTAACATCCCACAATTTAGTTCATACTTGATCGTTTGTGTGTACTGACTACCTGTGGATTCACCACAGGTAGTGGTGAATCCTGTGGATTCACTACCTGTAGGACTTATGGAAAACAATAATAAAATTTCCAATGACATAGAATTACTTTTTTAAAACTCTAAATCTCTTAAACATACTTTGGTGAACATAACTACTCTTTAAAAAATTCCACGAACAAAAATTTAGAAAAATTTCCCTTTATCATATGTAAACTAAATAAAATCCTAAGATTTTTTGTCTAATGAGGAAATTCAATTAAAGACTGAGAACTCTCAGTAAAGAATTGTGAAAAGTAGATATTAGGAGTACCACAACGAAAATACATAAATATAGTCATAAAGTACATACGATATTGTTTATGGACACGAGTACGACCTGCCACCATATTGTATAAAATAACACAAGAAAATAACGAAAAATGAACACTATTAACGGGAACCAATTGTCTTTATTGATTATCCAGTTTAAGAGGATACCATTTATGTCAATTTTAAAATGATCAATCTCCGTTGTAAATTCGTACAAAGACCGTATTGTCTTTTTACCAATCAAAAATTAACGTCATTCTCAAAGACAATCGATGAAAATCATGTCTCTATTTTTAAGAAAAACAAGAAAGAGTATAGCACCTTTACTTCTATTATTGAAGTGTGAATCAATATAAGAAACGGAATCCAAAGAAAAAATTTTTAAACGTTAAACTTTAAAATCATAAAGTCAAATAATGTCACAATAAACTAATTCTTCAATCTTAACAAAGTAAATAAACACGAAAATAGAACTTTTTTTAAGGAAAAGTTGTTCTAGAACATGGGTTTTAGATATATAAAAAAATTGGAACCTTCCACTTATAAATTTTTACTTTAATAAACAAAAGAGTGACGTGACACTAACATAACCAAAAGACACAAACGGTAAAGAAATGATTCTAATTCCTTTCCTAACACTTTACCTATTACACGAGAAAGATTTTACAGAGACCGTTTAAACGGAAGACTCAAAAAAAAAAAAAAATTGTTTAAAACTTTTATTATATTTAAGATTCATGAGTTAATAAATTAATCTCTACCAAATCTTTATACGATTTACCATGTTTCTTTGATTAAAACCTAATTTTTTCTTGACAAAATGAAATGATCACATAGAGTATCGATTCATTAAGACTAAAGGACTCCTATCATTAGAGAATGGATAGACCTATTAGAGTTCAGAGGATTCCATCGAGAAGAAATCGTCTCTCCATAAATTCGGAGACGACTGACTTTGGAACCCTCCTACTCTACCTTCAAACCTGGTGTACTGTCCCAGATTCTATGGAAGAGTAAGACTCTGAAGATTCAAAGAGGGTTCGTCGGGGAGTCATTGATTAGAGAAAGATCCGACAAAGGTAATACCGAACCAGTATGTGTAAAGTAAATTTCTCGATATCACGACAAAACATAGACTGTCCATAAACTTCTATCTTGAAACTTCAGTACGAAAAGGAGAACAATTGTAAGTCTTCGAGTCGGTCCAACATGTCATTACTACACAATCCTATAGAGAAATAGAAGTTCGAGTCTATCAACAGAAGTTGAGGACATAGTCGAGACAAATTCCCTAAATACCAGAAGACGGATATACCCCGAGAGATACTGGACCAAAATTAAGGACGGATTCGACCTGCAAGTATTTTCCGACTCCTTCCGCAACTGAATTGAAAAAATCCAGGTGGTCGGAGTACACACGACATGACTGACCAACATGACTGACGAACTGGCCAAAACTGAGTAAAAGAAACGAAGGATGAAGTTGAATTCGAAACCTGATAAAGGGAGTGAAATTTAATGTTTATGAAGAACTGAAGATTAGAGATGAAAATAGACGAACTGAATTTTTAATTAGACTTATCTGAAAAGAAAAACCTGATGTACTATGTACACACACACGCACGATTCACCGAAGTCAGTACAGGTTGAGAAACGTTGGGATACCTGATATCGGGCGGTCCGAGACATGTATCTTAAAGGGTCCGTTCTTATGACCTCACCCAACGGTAAAGGAAAAAGTCCCCTAGAAGGTTAGGTTTTTAGTTTGGTCACAGAGGACGTAACGTCCATCTGAGTTGACTCGGTGGACCCTCATAAATTATATATGGGTACCGAATTTTTATTATTATGTCTCCATATTTTCCTATATGTCTTTATATCTTTATTCACAGAAACGAGTCTATCATGATTATGTACCAAACACAGAAGAAGGTCTCTCAAAGATGGGTATATACTTGTATATAGGGAATTGAAAGAAGGACTATGTTTACCATCGACTGACCCATAAATCCATAGAAACCGAAATTTGTCATGTAAGATGACACCAAACTGTAGACAGGTATATATTTATAGGGTATAAAAAATCTTCCGATGGACAAAACGTGGATGGATGTCGAAAAGATGAGACCTTAGAGATTACGAACCCATTGAACTCTGTCCGAGAATCGAGACTTCGGTCCTAAGTCCATGATGGACCTGACACGGGACGGGAAACGAACTCAAAAAGACATCAAGACAGTCAGGAAGATCCTAGTACAACCACTGAAAAACAGAAGGTTAAAAGGGAGGAAAGATAATTGAATTTTTTTTTTAACTTCAACTTTATATCAACTAACTGTAACAACACAATCAAAGACCATATGTCGTTTCACTAAGTCAATATATACACACATATATATAAGGAAGAAATAGTATAAGGAAAGGTCAAACTAAATAATATCCTATAACTTATATTAAGAGACACGATATGTTATCCTAGAACAAATAGATAAGATATATATTATCAAACATAGACGATCAGGGTTTGAGGTTTAGGTAAGGAGAGAGACAATTAAAAGTCAAGTCAAGTCAGCGAGTCAGCACAGGTTAAGAAACGCTGGGGTACTTAGTGTCGTGCGGTCCGGAGGGACAGATAGTGGTTGAGGGCCTCAAGTGAGTCTAAGTGCAGGTAGCTCAGTCACTACGGTAGGTCGGTAGAGTAAGAGACAGCAGGGGAAGAGGAGGACGGGGGTTAGGGAGGGTCGTAGTGTCAGAAAAGGTTACCCGGTTGAGAAGCGTACTCCGCCGGTTTCATGACCTCAAAGTCGAAATCGTAGTAAGGAAGGTTTCTTTAGGGTCCCGACTAGAGGAAGTCTTACCTGACCAACCTAGAGGAACGTCAGGTTCCCTGAGAGTTCTCAGAAGAGGTTGAATCCCTCTTCATTTAATATCACTTTTCACTCTTAGCCGAAACACACTAAAAGCGATAACAACAATAGATTGATTTAAACAAACCAGAAATCAAACAATCTCTAAAACAAACAAAAAAAAATGACGATTTCACTGTAAAGAAAGTCAATTACATTTGACACTGACCTACCACTACGGATTCAGGACTAAGACATTCGTTTTCGAACCCTACTTTCATACTGAATGGTCACCATGTATAGACGACATAATATACTACCTTAAAAAAACGAAAATCAACTATGTATCGGTAACATCCTTTAAATTTTAGTCTAACGTATAAAACCCCTATCTATTCTTTTTACATCGAAATAAAATAAACGAAAATGTAAGTGGAAGTTTCGTAGAGTGGACTCCGACACAACGATCCTCTCGTCGGTAAGTATAACCAAACCCTTAAAGAGTTCCCGTATCTAGTATAGGAAGTGAAAGCACAGAAGTCACTTATTATAATATGGACCATAAATTATCCACAAGTCATTTATACACAATCTGATTTGTTTACAAAGTGGTCTATCCGTGATTTTATTAAAGTAAGACGAATATTTATATAACATCGTACAACGTCACAAGTATTAATTAAATCATTAAAAAAAAAAATTGGTTGGGAACATCCATCACCAAAATTCTCTTGTCAAAACTTCAAAAGAATATAATTCCTACCTACTAGTCAATCTTTAAGGGAAGTATGACCAGAACCTTAAGTCGTCCACACTGTCCTTAATGTCTAAACGAACGTCACAACCCTTACTATAACACCAAATTGTGAGTAGGATTTCTTTGACTCAAGTACACACTTAGTTGTTATTTCGTATGTTATATGATAAATTTTTGACAACAACGACGTTGAATTTTCCCAGTAAGTGGTTATATAGTCATATAATTCCCTCTTTTCCTTTCGAAGAGAAACCCGAAGGGACTACCCGACCCAGACTACCATTTTGTAGACGGACGTCACACCCTGTGGACCCAAACTAGGGACCCAACCCTTCTAGGGGGACCTCTTCCTTTACCGTTGGGTGAGGTCATGAGAACGGACCTATAAGGGTACCTGTCTCCTCGGACCATCCGATGTCAGGTACCCCAGTGTTTCTCAGTCCGACCTGACTCTCTGAAGTGAAAGTGAAACAGAATTGATTTGTTGAATTCGTATAAAATAATTTTCTACACCTGTGACAAAAACTTATATTTGATACGATGTCAGAGAAGTCTCCTAACAGAGAATCGTGTCTTCTCAATCTTAATTATACTACAATACAGTTCGTAGACTGTATGTTGAATTACACTTTAACTTATGACTAGGAAAAACTTTTCTTTAAAAAAATTTGGAAATATAGTCATAAATGTCACATAAAATGAAATTAACTATCGTGTCCTAATTTGGAAGCTACTCCAAATTGATTTAAAATAACTCATGGGTAATACACACTCTTAGACTTTACAAGTAATTAATTAATGTCCGTAGTTTTCGGAAGAGAAACCTCCCGACCAAAAAGTTTTCTATGACTTAACTACTAGATACATTTACCATACATTCATCATACATCACTGAAGACTCTACTGAAAAAAATTAAAAACAATAAAATAAATAAAATGAAATGTCATGACATAACCAAAACGGTGTGTAGTTGAACTTAGGCGTATGTATGTGTACAAGGGTTAGGACTCGTGGGGAGGGGGGGGTTATGGTAGAGACACCCAGTAGGGTCACGTGGTCGGGGTTCGTAGGACGTGGGACGTGGTTTGGATCTGACCGCTAAGTAAAGAATATACTATAATATGTACAAAGTCACGGTAAGAGGGATTAGTAGGGTGGGAGAGTGAGAGGGTGTCTCAGGTTTTCTGACAACATATGTAGACACAGAGAAAACGACAGAGCGTATGTTCCCGTAGCAATGGTAGAAAGATTTAAGGTATACATACACAATCATATGACATAACCACAAAAAGAAAGACCGAATGAAATGAAGTGAGACATATTAGCCGAGGTCAAAGTAGGTGGAGTAATCTTGACTAAGTTTACATAAGAAAAATTACCGACTCATTATAAGGTAACACATATACATTGTCGAAAGAATAGGTAAGTAGACGACTACCTGTAGTTCCAACGAAGGTACAGGACCGATAATATTTGTCACGACGCTTTGCATTCCACTCTCTCAATAGTCATATCCTTTTCCTTATTAATCCTCATTTCGTCGTGCCGAGAGAAAGAGAGTCCTAATTCTCAACACCTCCTTAAAAACCACGACAGACCCACTTGAAACCAACGACAGAACAGAGAAAAAAGTCCAATATCATCCAAAATTGATAACGGTCTCCGTGTCAACCAACCGACACAGTTTGACAATCACTCGTTTCGTTAGTCTTTTACCATCGACTAATCTTATTTCGGTAATACAGGGACACCCTTTGGTCGTTTTGGAATTTACCATTGACTTTGGTTGAATGCCTTATTAAAAACGGACACAAATACCTTACTCCTGTTTAGAATAAAAAGAGTAAACACTATGTACATTCGTCTTAACCTTTTAGTGAGTCCAGGGTAAAAAATAAAAGACCAATTGAAATATCTCTGAAATTTTTTTTAAGTATCCCTTCTAAAAGAATTTGTACCTCTCTCGAGTGGTCATACAGATTGTTTATGGGTAGTCCGCACTAGGACTTTCGACACTTATGTCACCACTTGTAGTTTCCATAGAAAAGACAGGAGAATCTCAAAGGTCAAATTACTTCTAATTTCATAGATCAGTGTTTTATCACTCTATTATACCATATCCACATGTCCCATGAGGTCCTCATATCCCCTTCTTAAGAATTGTCCTTTGTCCTCCCAGACTCTTCCGAAGGACCTCCTTTACTGTAGATTGGACCTTAGACTTCCTAATAATCTTCACCCGGTCTGCTCCCTTTACCCCTCTTACAATATCCGTCTCTCTTTCTTTGTATCCTCTTCCGGACTTTTCACTCTCTTAAACCACTTAGGTTCCTGGACATTCTTTAAACCAAACGAACCTAGCTATGTTGAGACACACACACACACACACACACACACACACACACAAACACACGCGCGTGCGCGTATTCACCACACTCCCACCATCTCACAAAAAACACTAAACTATTAATTCTAATTAATCAGTTCCAACTTAGTTTATGGAAAAAAAAACAATACCAACTAACTCTATTGGACCATCTACTATAGACTAAATCCCCGCGTCAGAAATTCAAAAATGTTCATTACAAAAAATACATATTGAAGTACAACATCAAAGATCAGTATCGATTTGGAGTAAGTCTAATAAAGACACAGGAAGTTAGGAAAATTTGTCAAATCATAGAAATTTCCGTCTTAACTTAAACATCATACCCAGATCGACCAAAAAATTAAATCCTAATTTTATACGTTTTAAAGGGATACAAAAGAAGACAGACCATTATGTGGGTGGATATGAATGATTCTTAATATACATCTAGTTAATGTCTTTAAATAGATTTCACAAGAAATAGTAGTCGGATGGAGAGTATCAAACAGTTAATGAATACTCCAATTGATACTTGATTTATATATTCGTCAAATAACGGTTATATAAAACATTACACTTTATCTGATCTCTTCACATACACACACACACTTGAATGAAAATGTGTTACTGATTATGGGTTCAATAGAAGACTTAGAAAATTTTATACAAAAGACCAAAACACCATCATACTAGAGCACTTTATTTGAAACTTAACCTAAACCCTTCACCATCTTTACTAAAGTAATATATATAAAAAAAATTAAGAAGACCTTAAATCCAAGTATAAAAGAAAGTATAAGAGGTTTCTATCCAAACCAAACAAAGTATTCTACTTATTTGGTTTCACGTGTGTCGAAATTCCAGTGTGTCGATCTACTATAGTCTTAACCTTAGAGACTTCTGAATCATTTCAATACTATTACACCATTAGTAAAACGTTATCTTTAAACTTCCGATTGTAGAAATTTTACTACTATTTTACGTTGTACTACTTTTAATTTCCATTTGTTTAACGTTTTCTAACTTAGTCTTTACGAATTGAAAATACCTAGGATAAAGACGAAATAACTGATACGGTTTCGGAAATTGACACACCTAGTGTTATTTGACCTTTTAAGACTTTCTCTACCCTTATGGTCTCGGGGACTGGACGGAGAACTCTTTGGATATACGTTCAGTCCTTCGTTGTCAATCTTGACCTGTACCTGGTTGTCTGACCAAGGTTTATCCTTTTCCTCATACAGCTCCGACATATAACAGTGAGACGAATTAATTGGAGATACGTCTCATGTAGTACTCTTTACGACCCGACCTTCTTCGTGTTCGACCTTAGTTCTAACGACCCTCTTTATGGTTATTGGAGTCTATACGTCTACTGTGGTGGGAATACCGTCTTTCACTTCTCCTTGATTTTTCGGACAACTACTTTCACTTTCACCTCTCACTTTTTCAACCAAATTTCGAGTTGTAAGTCTTTTGATTCTAGTACTGTATACCAGGGTAGTGAAGTACCCTTTATCTACCCCTTTGTCACCTTTGTCACAGTTTGAAATAAAAAAACCCGAGGTTTTAGTGACGTCTACCACTGACGTCGGTTCTTTAATTTTCTGCGAATGAGGAACCTTCTTTTCAATACTGGTTGGATCTCTCGTATAACTTTTCGTCTCTGTAATGAAACGGCTGATTCCAGGCAGATCAGTTCCGACACCAAAAAGGCCACCAGTACATACCTACACTCTCAACCTGATATTTCTCCCGACTCGTGTCTTCTTAACTACGAAGACTTGACACCACAACCTCTTCTGAGAACTCTCAGGGAACCTGACGTTCCTCTAGTTGGGACCCTAAAGAAACCTCCCTTACTACGACTTCGACTTTGAGGTCATGAAACCGGTGGAGTACGCTTCTCAACTGAGTGACCTTTTCTGAGACTATGACCCTCCCTAACCCCCGTCCTCCTCTTCCCCTGTTGTCTCCTACTCTACCGACCTACCGTAGTGTCTGAGCTTACCTGCACTCAGACTCACTTGAGGCTCTCAACCACTACCTGTCCCTCCGGACCACACGACGTTAAGTACCCCAGCGTTTCTCAGTCTGTGCTGACTCGTTGACTTGACTTGTCATAATTAATACGGTGACTCTAACACAAATAAGAGACCATCAGGGTTTCGAATTATCAGTGACACATGGACCTATCAGAAGTACCATAAAAAATCCTGTGAAAACAAAAAAAGGATAAATTAAGTTATAATAAAAGGAAAAAACATAAAGAAACTTCTTTGACTTCCGAGTAATTAATCACTTGTCTCTAGTTAAAACAGGTAAATGGACACAGTTGGTGGTCATCCTTCGTCACTGTTTTCTCCAAGATAAACACAAAATAAAATTTATGAAGTCCTCCCGAACAACGACAAATAAAAGACGGACGGAAAACTACAAGATAGTATTACGAATCTAAGACATCTATTCACCGAAAAGAAGTCACTTATAAATAAGTCACAACAATCTTGACTCTTGAAACATTTATTCTGTCCGAACCAGAACCGGTGAAACCTTAAATATCAGATCACCGTCTGTCCGAAATTTGATCATCAAGACAGTGATAAATTAATTAACGTTAATCCCACTCATAAACTCCCTCTTTCCGAAAGTTATTTAAAGATCATCATAATTCTCTGGATTCGTTTTAAGTTTTGGTGCCTGGTTCCTAAGACATGACAGACGATTTACTATTATTAGGGTACAACCGGGTCTTGGCGTTCATCAAACTCGACTTAAATTTTTCTTTCCGTGTCTATTAGAACACTCTGTCAAAACTGGAAGAAATTCATTAGTCCCCCTTTACACAATGAAGTACAAATGAAGCATCATGTTTTCTCTCGACCTTCTTGTTCGGTTTTTGAACCCAACTCCACCGTAAATTAAGAAGACATGGTGAGGTCCAGACAACGTAGTCTTAGAGGTCCTCACCCAGTACATGTAAAAATAATGGTCCAGTAACACTGCTAGTTCGTCTATGATCTTGGTAACGGTTCTGTAGGGTCCTCAACTAACCGACGACTTAATCTTTTTCTGGTAGTCAAAGTCCACAGGATTGTAGGTTCACTATTTTAAAACGAATCTTACATCAAATAAAACCCTTGCGTACATGCTTAATTTCTAAAATTTTAAATTTTTTATTTTTTGATTTTTTTTTTTTTTTTCTTACATCAAATATTGAATAAAAACTCATATCACACCATCTATGACCGTCACGGACGTAAAACAAAATTTCTCATTTTGGTGTGAAAACCTAACAGTCGTCACTAAAAGGTCAAATTTTCATGTACAATTTCAATGGAAACACGAAAGAAATAAAAGAGTCCTTGATTTGTTGAATTCGTATAAAATAATTTTCTGCACCTGTGATAAAAACTTACATTTAATACGGCGTCAGAGAAGTCTCCTAACGGTTTAAATTAATGGGTATTTTTTAAGATGACGGGTGGTTCAGACGTCTACCTACTGTCATTCAAAATAAGTATACAAGTAAATACGCAAATGACACACAAGAATATGACATCGACGTGTAAGTGTAATCTCACCATAGTCATAGACCAATGTCTACTGAATCACTACCTCTTGTTTTATTTTATGAACTGAGTCACAATATATAAACCAAAGAATTTTCTCTATTAAATTATAGATAAAAAATTATAGACAGGGAACCTAAAACGATTTCTATTTACTTCAATCTAAAAATGATGTAAATATACATGATTTTGTAACCTATAATAAAAACTAACAAATACACTTGATATGTCAAATATAAGTCCTAAAATTTAATTTTATAACTACGAACTACCCCCACAAACATAAAAATGAAGAATCGTCGAACAATAGTCTATACTGAGTAACAAATGAATCTAAGAGGAATTCATTTACTCTTCCAACTTTTATCTCGTTTCTTACTCATTTATTTAACTAAAACCTCCATAACACCTCTCGTAATTTTTTATTAACTATTACAAAGATTACAAAAGACCCAGAACTAAACTTCTAGTCAAAATAAGAGTCAAAATAGTCTTTAACCTAACACAACGTTTGATTGGACTTTAGACTTTATCGAAATACATTACTTCCGTCCATCATTCCATTACTTCAAAAACACATTGGTTTACAAACAATTCATATAACAGACACATACTAATTCAACGTCACATATATTACTATGACAAAAGAACGAAATTTCTCGATTGTATTTAAGGAATTGTAAAATAACTCAGTATCTAATGAAAGTAACAAAAAACAAGTCCCTAAATTGAGACACCTGAATTGTTTTACATCTTCAATATAACAGTCAAACTATAAAGTCAACGTAACACCTGAAACACGTAAAAAGTTGAATTGGAAAACCCCTACCCTTACCTCACGTTTTGAGGTTTATCGTTTTCATGGTGAAATTAATAATCATACTTCACTAAATTTTATATCCTTTATCTACTTTGTTTTTAAAGTATAAACAGAACTTCAAAAAGGATGGGGACAATCTAGAATGATATGAAGAAAATAGGAACTCTACATTTACTTTTCCGTCAGATCTTTACTCAAAGTTTAGATTGGAACGTTAATTCCTTGATCATCCTTAAATTAATTGAAAGACCATCAATAAGACACAATCAAAAACCACACTTGATTTCAAATCAACTTAAAATCTCCCTTTATCTACTTACCTAAACGACCTAATGACATATGACAAGACACTATGAATAAGATCTTTAAGAAGACACTTTCATAAGAATGTCTGTGATGAAATAGGTAAAATTTTTCTTTCTAATCATCTGGTCTTCTTAATACTATTCAGTAAAGAACTAAAGATTCACCAATAGTCTAAATTATGACATAAACATCGATCTAAAATCGCAACATACATCCTTGTATTGGTCACAATCGGTTGAGACAATGTTATCCTTACAATCCAACGAATATCTGTCTCATTAATATAACGTGTTCTTTTATTTTGATCGAGACAAAAACCTTAATTAAATATCAAAAATTAGTAACCAAATTATCTTAACACGGTACAATTCTGTACATTATCCTGACTTAAATTGGTTGTGAAGATATGTAGTAGTAAATACAAAGATTCAAAAGGATATTTTAGAAAAAGTAAAAGGTATTCTACAAGTTTACAGGGGTATGTTAATCTAATCTAATAATACCTAATTCAATTATCCTTACGACAATACAAAAGATTTTTTTTTTTTTTTTTACTAAAAATATGATTGTATGAAGTACCATAAAATAGGTAGAACCTAATACTCTTGAAAACTGAAAGGAAACGATCGGATTTTTATACTTCATAATAAAAATAACAAACCCTATGGGTAGACGAATTTATAAAATATAATTCCCGGGAATATAATTCATCGAGAAGTCTAACATAGATAAGGAATTGTAAACACATGGTACTACTCTAAAATTTAATTTCGTTTAAAATTAAATTAGTCATGATCAAAAAATCGGAGTATTTTATGACTCTTCATCTATTATGAGAACATTTTTATTTATGTTTAATTATTATTTAAAATTCTGTCCAATTATTATGTAAATTTTTATAATCTCCTGATCTCGTCCGATTAATAAAGTCTAATTTTACAACAAAAAAGGAATTGTCTGGAAGGACTACATTTACTATTTGTTTCGGTTCGGTATTTGCTGGAGGATCTTCGGTATATAGGTTCACACCTGTTCGCTCTTATGTAATAATTTGATCTTGGATATCTTTGATTAGTTTTACGTCACAAAGTTATATAAAGTTCCTGACTATTAGGGTGACTTCAGTGTCTCAGTTCGTCATGAGGACTTGTCGGACTTCAAGTTTATGTCCTTTGATCGTGACTTGTCAGATTTTGTCAAGGTCAATGTCTGTGTCTCCACCTTTGACATCTCGGGGGAGGACAACTTTAACAACGTCTACTGTAACGTGGAGGTAGACTACTTGTTGGCGTCCTTAGTGTCCGACTGAACCTTTGAAGACTGTTAAGACTAAAACCAGTGGTCAACTATACAACAGAAACATCTTTTCTAAAGTTAAGGTCTGCTCCACAAGCAGCAGTGTAAGCTTTTCATGTGTTCTTTTTCTACCTTCTTGATTTTTTCATGTAACTTTGTGCTTTCTTAGGTTTGGTCAGGAGATTTCCTGCGTCATTCTTACAAGATCAAGGTAATTCATCCTCAACAGGTCATACAACATTTAGTAAACGATGTTTTCGCTTACATTCCTCCGTAAAACTACTTCAAGTATCTCCTGATTCCTCCCTAAGTTAATGAGGACTATATCGTTGTTTCGGACCCGTTGGAAACAAGGACCTAAGACAAAGAGGATTTTTTAGAAAATTCTGAGCTTTTGTTTTCAGCAGAAGTTTCCGACTTATGTTAAATTGACGTACGTTTACGGAAGAAACGTTCTCCTTTATATCAAGTGTTTATTACGAATTTTCTGTATACGTTTAACAGGTGTTCTATTGAGAAAGACCTTGTTTGAGATTTTCTCTCTTTCCGGGGTTATTATGACGGTCGTCAAGTCTTTATTTTCAATTTCAACTTGGTCGTCTAAGACATCTTAGAAGTGGGGGAAGGTAATGGGTAAGAGGTGTCTTACTTAATTTCCCTTGTTTAGTAAGTTTACTTTTTTTCTTGTGTGGCCGTCGTGTCTTTTTATTTCAATTTGTTCTGAGACTTTCGGGATTTAGTTGATCAGACAGACGACGTCCACCGGTCGGTTTTTGGTCCTTTGGTTTTGAAAGTCGACCGAAACTAAAATTCGTTGAAATGACATTTGAAACATTTGCAGTCAAATGAAGCTTTGTCTTGAACTGATTTGTGTAACTTAACGTGTGTCTACCCTTATTGTAAATACAATTTAAGATGTTCACAGGAGAAACGTGAATACTTTGAGCAGCCTTCGCACTACACTATGCTGTATATTGACACCAAGTATTTTTCAGTAGGGCAATAGAACCCTTTTATTGTCGGTCAAATCTCTAGTCTCGATATTTTTTCGGGTAACTAAAGCAAGATTTATTTCACTGTTTTTCTCCGGGAAGTTCTCTGCTTCGTTTTGTATCACTACGTTTTGTACTACCGTGAAGATTGAGAGGATCATTTTTCATACTTCATCGACTACAACCATAACTTCATTTTCAGTGTTTTTTGAAAAGAGAAGTGTCTACGTTATTTACACCTTTCCGTAAACGGTTTTTCTGAATAGAACTTGTAGTATTCTTTTGAGTATTCCGTTTACGAAGGTTAAGTGGACTTCCTTTGTTTTGGTTTCCGGCTTCATGTTCTAGATTCCGAGAACAGACCACTCCTTGTCAATGTCTCAAAACGAAATAAAGGGGGGTAGCTTGATTTTTTTAGTAAACTGGTATTAAATATCGACCAAGGTAAAATTGTGCAAACGAAGGTATATAGAATACCGTCACCCTTGACGTTCTCACTACACGTATAACGTAAATGGAGAAGTCACTGGAAATAAGGTCACCGAACCCTTGTTTTCAATTGAAGTCTTGAATTAGAAGGTGTCCTGTTACGTTATATCAGTATCTATCTACCGTGTCCCAGTCACTAAAGGAGAGTTACAACATTTTATATATGTAATTATAACCGAATACAAATGTTATCTTCAGAAGACAAATTGATTGAAACGTGTCCAAATTAAACTAAGTCACTGAATCAGATGATTAATTATGTAACACCCTTTCAATTCATATAATCTTACTTAAACACTTCCGCTATTAATATCCTTTTTGCAGAAAACTCCGTGACATTAATAACATTTTTAATTAGACACTGCCGATTTATTTCACGACGTGAGTCTTTTTTATGTTGGGGGTTTAACTTAAATCTTGTTAATCGTAAATAATCAATGTAAATTGTATCACGAAGGTCCGTTTCCCCTTCTGAGCTATTTCTTTTCAAACCCAATAAAAGGGAAAAGGAACCTTCATACACAATCAATGACACAAAATCAAAACTAGATACCTTTCACTAATAAATCCAGGGTCTAGGAGAAATAAAAATGGAAAAACAAATTTATTTGAAAACCACTAGTAAAGTTGTATCAATTATAATAATTCATCCCAAAAAAAGAAAAAAAATACCAACACACAACTTTTCATTTTAGGGATAACCCCTTTTTCTTTTATAATGAAAAAATCTCCCAAAACCCTGTTTACATCTAAAAATTTTACGTTATATTTTATTCCACATCTGAGGGAAAACAAAAGCATTTAGAGGGACATAAAAATTTTCAAATGGAAGTCATGGACACAGGGAGCATAATTCCGTAAATTATATAAATTAATCATAATTTCATCAAAACCTAAGTCCAAGATTTCGTCATATGAATCAAACTCACGACTCATCCAATTTACACCAAACTGATAGTGTAAAAAAAAACACACCTTTTGAACTCTACTTTGGTAAGAAATCTTCAGTAAATAACATATTAAGATTTTTATTCCAAAATAACCATTTGAGTTTTCACAAGTAAATAAGGGTAAAGAGGAGTCTATTGAAGTTCACTACATGCTTTTCCAAACCTCAAGTAAAAACACCTTTCTGAAATTTAACCACAATCTTGGTGATTTGTAGAAGTTTACCATGATACTCCTTTTTCTTTTTCAAAACTATTTATATACTGACATTGACGACAAAAGACTGATTTTATTATTGGTAGATTGGTGAACAAAGATTCCGTGACGGAGAAGGTCGTGAAAGTTCATCGACACTGTAATTCATGACAGTAGTGTTAGGTAGTTGATTGGTGGAAACACGTAAACCAGATGCAAAAGATGTGTTTACCACGTTTAAAACAAAAGGTTGTCAAACAACTAATTTCACTAGTTGTTGGACTTCTTTTATAGTGGTGACCACTAAAAATTAATTGTTTCTGAAATAGAATCGCTAAAATCAAAACAAGGCGAAGTAAACCGTCTTAAAAATAAACCTAACATGTCTATGTATTAAAGGATCACTCACATACAATCCTGGTTTTCTATTTAATTATAGTCGTGTAATATCTATAAATCGGACGATTTATAAACATTAATAAAAATGTAGGTAAATAAAGATTGAACAAGATGTCGTGAATTTACAAACGTCCAAAATAAGATTTTAAATATGATGTCTTTTCAACGTCAAGTAAAAGAGGGTACCTAGTAGTGCAAGAAGTAAACATTTGTAGACTCCAAAAATACTTTTAATTTGTAAGGGGACATAAAGAAATTTAAAGTAAGTTTCGTGAAATTACTATCTACGTTGAATTTAAAAGTCCAAAAAAATTTCTGGCGTGTAAATGACTACAATTATACTTCCGTCATCATTTATCGAATGACTTTAAAATACCTACGTCTGTTAGGGACGTGTTGGTAAAAAATGTTATAATCAAATAAAGAAATTTATAACGATTTTTTCCTTCTAACCCCACATATGGGACGAAAAAGGGGGAGAGGGTTCATTTTAGAATCTACTGGTGAAATCTATTATAAACTAAGGATGACTTTTTAAATTTTTTATTATTTAAAAACAGGTAAAAACATTAGTTCTAAAATCCCTTTTGTCTTCATGCAGATAGAAATTACTTTATAACCCGTCCAAAAACACATAGTTATAAAACATAAAAAATCCCTTATGAAATAAAAATTTATTAAAAATCATTAAAAACAGTTTAATATTAAAATTTTCCATGTCGTCCTCTTATATGGCACAAAAATATATCAAAGTGTACATTTGAATCCTCCCTGGGACAGGTAGATATATGAAAAGTATATTTTAAAATTTTACAACTTCTAGGTGTTCCAGTATTATTTTACTAAAATATCGATCTTTTCGTAAATGGGAAGGGTCACGAAACGTGATTTTATATGACACTTTCCTTTCATCTTTCTGACATTGAACGACCTTTACAAGATATAACTTACATGTACGAGAACAACCTTTTTACATGATATACACTACCTTTATTTGGTCTGAGCTTCAATAAAGTCGATTTACACGAAGTCGCTTCCACGTAACCAACTTTGAATTTACAAAATAATAGTCTAAATTTAAATAAGTTACTGACTCGCCGATGTGAACTTTAAATAGGACTAGCAAAATAAAAATTCTCAATCTCACTATTAAAGAGAAATTAAATTTTTGTCTAAATGAAAAGGTGTATACCTTTTGAACATGAATATCCAGATTGAAATTACTAATTATCGTATTATATAAATCCCTTGATTTACACATCCACAAAAAAGTAAATATTTGGTAGAAGTAATCACCGTGTAATAATTTGGACATACAAACTGAAAACGTTCCACAATAGAAAATACGTAGGGATGTGTGTTCTGTAAGGTTTCTATAAAGAGGTCTGAATTGACGGATATTGTTTACCTTTCTATTACTCCTAAGGATTTTTGGAACCCCATCGAGAAACGACGTTGAAGGGTACACATACGGTCGGAAAAGGAAAGATGAAATGAAGAATTTAAGACATCCCTTCTTTCTCTTTATCGGACTACGAACACCTCGGGTTAACGTCGTTAGGGGAAGGAGGTGAGTCAACGAAAGTGTCCTGGTAAGTGTATCAAACAGAGGAGACAGTATTGTAATCCCAGTGTCTCGTCCTTAAATCCTCCCTCGTAGTCCCAAGGTTCCCGATATTTTTCTAGAGTAACCCCAGTATCGCAAATTTTTTTTCCGGTGATACAGTCCTGAACAAGTCTAATCTTCCCGGACCTCTCTAATTCTTATAAAATAGTATCATCGATTTAATTACCTAGTACCCTCTGTATCCTCAATCTCTTGAGCCTGGTCAATTCTTCTCATCTTACTTGTACATTCTTCACTAATCTTTCAGAAACAAGAAACATAAGGAAAGACCAGAAGTAGGAATTGAAAAACTAAAATAAAACTGAGAACCCGAAACAGTAGAGTTCTCCTACTCCGAAAACTCTTTTCCGGATTCCTTAAACACGGTCTCGAAAAACGTACATCCGACATATTCGTTCATAAACATCGTAAAAAACAACACCTCACTCCCCGTCGTCACCAATTAGTCCATTTCTTGATAGTTTATACGGAATGAAATTCTAGATAGAGACCCATGTTTAATATAGATGGAAACGACAACAAACTAGTTGTCAAAAAGATATCTTAAGTTGAAGAAGAAAGGACTTCTATAGAAAATGAGGATTTAGTATAACCACCTTCTCCTTTTTGTTATTTTCCATACCGAACTGAAGTTGAAAAATTCAAACATTTCACGTTCACTCTTGACCTACTCATACCGACTGTGATTCGTCCACCAAAATAAAAATAAAAAAACTGGTACGGAACGACGAACACCCTAAAATCAAGGGACTGGTCCAAAGTTTGGACC
This sequence comes from Capra ibex, assembly GCA_006410555.1. Taxonomy (NCBI): domain Eukaryota; kingdom Metazoa; phylum Chordata; class Mammalia; order Artiodactyla; family Bovidae; genus Capra; species Capra ibex. The sequence continues at coordinate 21,908,334 of SJYO01052474.1, forward strand.
CGGGTATCGTCACTCTCACACCTCAGGATTGGTAATCTAACGGCACCTTAAGGGATTCGTCCACAACTAACAAATTGTAACGTCTATGTGAAACTTACGTGTCATTGGTAAAAACCCCAAGTACAAGGAAAGGGGGGCGAAAGAGGGACGAAGTTCTTGTCTTTGAAAAATTTGTCACATATGTAAGAATTTCTCATTATTTAATAGGTAGGAATTAAAAATCGAATCAAAATAAAAATATATGTGTGTATTTCTATCGTAAAACGAGTATATATATATACATATATGCATATATTTAAAACCGAGTATATCTATATGGGGGTATATATATTTTAAACCGAATACATAAATATGTGTGTTATGTGTTGTTTAAAAGTCAACTGTGGAACGAACATAACAACTTTTCATGGAAATGAAATCCTTACACACAAACAATGTAACGAAATACCAGTCTCTCGGATACCTACGTCATTACCCCCTCAACATACCAAAACGATACCCAAACTGGAACACATATCTCTCTCTTGAAAGGGTCATCAACAATGCCGTTCATCTATTACCTCTATATCCGGGTTCATTCATAGTAAAGGACGATACTTCAATGTTTTCTACAGAAGTTTACCGTACTGGTGACTCTTTCTAAACTTTACGAAGACATTGACGTCTTTAATCCAGAGGGCTAAAGGACATCACCGGATCCCTTTATTAGATCCAGGAATCCTCAAAATCTTAAATGAAAAGATTGTCTTAGAAATCTAATGGTCCCAATACTAAGTCTGTCCCAGAGCATCAACTGGAGACCGACTCGACATTCTATACCCGTCACACTTCAACAGACACGACAATCCGTCTTAGGAAAAGATAAAACACCATAAGAAAGACAGAAGAGACTGAAAGTTTCGATTACCTTTGGAGTTCTACCTTCTCCTCATTCACAGTCGTCAGAACTCTAACCGATCATCAACAAACCAAAGATTCCGTAAACCGGGTACTGTCTTAACATCCTTTTTTACACAAAGTAAATTTGACCTGAAGGGACCACAGAGTCGTAATTTCTTAGATGGACGGTCACGGCCTCTCCGAAAAACTAGGGAACCAGTCCTTCTAGGGAACCTCCTCCTTTAATGTTTGGGTCGTCATAAGAACGGACCCTTTAGGTACCTGTCTCTGGACCACCCGATGTCAGACACCTCAGTGTTTCTCAACCTGTGCTAAGTCGTTGATTTGTTCTTGTTAATGAAACCGAAAAGATTGAAAGGTCTAAGAAAGGAGAAGAGCGAATATTACAAAGACGTGAGAAAAGGAAACTGGAGACAACACTCGAAGAGTCAAGTCAAGTCAACGAGTCAACACAGGTTGAGACGTTGGGGTACTTGATGACGTCGTGTGGTCCAAAGGGACAGGTAGTGGTTGACGGTCTTGGATGAGTTTGAGTGCAGGTAGCGTAGTCACTACGGTATGTTGGTATAGTAGGAGACAGCAGGGGAAGAGGGTGGAAGGCAGAAGGGGTCGTAGTCCCAGAAAAGTTTACTCAGTCAAGAAACATAGTCGACCGGTTTCATACCCTCAAAGTCGAAGTTGTAGTCAGGAAGGTTAAAATTAGAAGAAATCCTACCTGACCAACCTAGAAGAACGTAAGGTTCCCTGAAAGTTCTCAGAAGAGGTTGTGGTGTAAAATTCTCGTAGTCAAGAAACCACGAATCGAAAACAATCGCAGGTTGAGAGTGTAGGTATACACTGATAACCTTTTTGGTATCGGAACTGATCTGCCTGGAAAAAACCGTTTCATTACAGAGACGACAAATTACGACAAATGCAACCAGTATTGAAAAGAAGGTTCCTCCTTCGTAGAAAATTAAAGTACCCACCTCAGTGGTAGACGTCACTAAAACCTCGGGGGGTTTTATTTCCGACTGTGAGAAAGGTGACAAAAGGGTAGACATAGGGTACTTCACTACCCTGGTCTACGGTACTAAAATCAAAAAACTTACAACTGAAAATTCGGTTGAAAAAGTGAGAGGACAAAAAATAGTTCTCCGAGAAATCAAGAAGAAGTGAAAGACGGTATTCCCACCACAGTAGACGTATAGACTTCAATTACTACAAAGAGGGCCGTTAGAACTAAGGTCGAATACGAAGTAGGTCGGACCGTAAAGTGTACTATATGAGGCGTATATTCAATTTATTCGTCCCACTGTTTTATGTCGGAACTACATGAGGAAAAGACTAAATCTTGGCCAGAAACCAAGGTAAAGGTCAAGATTGAACGAAGAACTGGACGTATATCTAAAGAGTCCTCCGTCCAGTCGACCAGACCATAAGGGTAGAGAACTTCTTAAGAGGTGTCAAACAACACTAGGTCACAAGAACGGACCTCTTAGGGTCCCTACCCCCTCGGACCACCCGACGGTAGATACCCCAGCGTGTCTCAGGCTGTACTGACTTCACTGAATCGTCGTCGTCGTCGTCTACCAAAAGACTTTGAGAACGAAAAAGCTACTAGGTCGTCTACGACCGTTAAACTAGAGACCAAGGAGACGGAAAAGATTTTGGTCGAACTTGTAGACCTTTAAGCACCAAGTACATGACACCTGAAGACCAAACCTCTTAAAACTCGTAATGAAACGATCACACACTCTTCTCACATGAACACACCATCAAACTCGTAAGAAACCGTAACGGAAAGAATCCCTAACTTTAGCTTTGACTGGAAAAGGTCAGGACACCGGTGACGACTCAAAAGGTTTAAACAACCGTATAACTCACGTCGTGAAAGTGTCGTAGTAGAAAGTCCTAAACTTTATCGAGTTGACCTTAAGGTAGTGGAGGTGATCGAAACAAGTATCACTACGAAGGAGTCCGGGTGAACCGAAACGTAAGGTCCTACAGACCAAGATCCACTCACTAGTGTACTAGTACCAATAGACCCAGTACTTTATAAGAATGGTGGAGAATTATAGAATACGAAGACAATCCAGGTACGGTAAAGACAGGAAATAACACGGGTAGAAACGTACTTCAAAAGGGAAACATAAAGATTAAAAGAACTTCTCTAGAGATCAGAAAGGGTAAGATAACAAAAGGAGATAAAGAAACGTAACTTGTGACTCCTTCCGAAAGAATAGAGAGGAACGAGAAACCTTGAGACGTAAGTTTACCCATATAGAAAGGAAAAGAAGAAACGGACAGTGAAGAGAACAAAAGAGTCGATAAACGTTCTGGAGGAGTCTGTTGGTAAAACGGTAAAACGTAAAGAAAAAGAACCCCTACCAGTACTAGTGACGGAGGATATGATACAAGCTTGGAGACAGGTATCAAGAAGTCCGTGAGACAGATAGTCTAGATTAGGGAACTTAGACAAACAGTGAAGGTGACATAATAGCATTCCCTAAACTAAATCCAGTATGAACTTACCAGATCACCAAAAGGGATGAAAGAAGTTAAATTTAGACTTAAACCGTTATTCCTTAAGTGACACTCGGTGTCAGACGAGGACTAGAACAAAAACGACTGACATACCTCGAAGAGGTAGAAACCGATGTTTCTTATATTAGTCAGACTAAAGTCACAACTGGTAGACCACTACAGGTACACAGAAGAGAACACAACAACCTTCCCCCACAAACGATACTGATCACGTAAGAGAACCGTTTTGAGACAATCGGAAACGGGACGAAGTAAGACATGAGGTTCCGGTTTAGACGGACAATGAGGTCCACAAAGAACTGAAGGATGAAAACGTAAGATCAGGGGATATTACTCTTCCCGTAGAAAAAACCCACAATCAAGATCTTCCAGAACATCCAGAAGTATCTTGACAAGTCGAAGAAGTCGTAATGACCAACCCCATATCTGACTCGACTCGAAAATCGAGAATAGAAAAGAAAAAAGAGAAGACCAATTAATTGTCTAGTAATCATGGTTCTAACGATTTTGTATAAAAATTCTTCCATTTTCCCACCTTTCTCTCGAGTAAAGAAGGACTTAGAAATAGTTAGACATGAGTCAAACAGTCCAAATAATAAAAAGTCCGAAGAAAAGAGACGTATATAAGTGGTGAGAGTACGGTGTTTGCCTCCCCTTAAATAACTTATGACTTCTACGTAGACGAAGTCTGAACCTCCAAAATGACGGACACGTGTGTCGTCTTAATTAAACGAACTGACACATAAAAATTGATGTAGAACTATTAAAACAAATCACAGAATTTGCAAAAGTATATATGGGTCCGTGATATTCATGTACAAACTACAATGTCATTCATCATTGGAAAAGGTAGATTTAACACGACAGTATATGAAACTCTGCAAACCCAGAATTAGAGGATTTGAAAATAGAGTAATAACTATCTAAACTAAATAAAATCTTTCACGGTGGTCGTGATTTTACTCTCAAATATCATTATTCCTCTTAAAGAATCATAATCGGATATTATTAATCGTAAGTACCTCACGAATGATATATGGTTCATGAAACGATTAGAAAATGTACGGACTACGGAGATTAGGTGGTTGTTGAGATACTTCATTCTTGATAAGGAAATAATAGGGGTGAAATGTCTTATCTTTTATCTTCGAATCTCTTCAAGTCACCAAATCCAAATAAGTTCAAGTGTATCGATCATTTGTCTTAATTCTGAACTGAGATTCATACTGATGTTTACCCCAACGGAATTAGTCACGTGGAATATGAACGTCTAAAATAACAAACGTTTCATACTGATGTAATGAACAACCGTCGAACCACAATGCCAGAGCTCCATCTAAGTGACCACTTTAAAAACCTAGGTGTTTAATTAATACACTATAACACGTTCGATTCAATAAATTTGTAAGATGTAGGATCAATCGGAGTAAATATTTAACTGTTATTATAAAGAATGGACTATCTCAACAAGAATCTTCTTTTGGTTTCTAGGCACATTTTGTGAATCCTACCAGGAACAGTACAATGTCATTAACAATCTATACTAACGGTATTCATTAGTATCATATTTACACCCTAAAGTGTCATATTTACACCCTAAAAAAAAATAATGGAACATTTCAATTCAAATTTACTTTTACAGAGGAATCTTCTCTCAAGTAACGATATATAATCTAAAATCGACGACGAAAACACAAATTAACCATTTACTGTTGGTTGATATAATAATGAACGATGGTCAAAAGAAGATTAGACTACAATGACCGAATAGTAAGGATGAGGACACAGAAAGTAAATAGAACTTTTTCCATAACCATCAAAATTTGTGTAAGTAACAATTTAATCCGAACAAAAATAGTAATGAGGAATCTTGTTGGGTAGACAGGATTTTAAGAGTAATCATAGACAATATAGTGTGTTATAAAACCAAAACCCGTACACACTTTATAACTGTATCTCGCTTATAACTCATTGTATCAACTTTGTAATACTTGATTAATAAATTTTCGTTCATAAATCAACATCTTTCTCACCTAAGAAGTCCTCTCGTACTAAACCCGATTCAGTCCTTAACGAAACCACTGACACAGCACTTCTCTATCCATGGCCATGAAAAGTGTCCAGAACGGTCACTATCAGTAATCACCGTCATAAGGTGTAAAGTCGACTCCGGGTTCGTGACAATTTAATAGACGACTCTCTAAAGTCAACGTATGGACGGACAATGACTAGTACAAAAATAATTGGTATTCTACTGTTAAAATCTTTAAAAACACATACCCCTATTAGCGTTGTGGTCTCTTGGAAACAGGGAGTCAAACCTATTTGAGAATAAACTTGATGTCTAGTTCACGATCCCAATGGTAAGAACCCAACAGACCGAAGTACTGAGACTGTCAGTTTAAGAAGGCAGTCCATAGACTCGTATAAGGACCATATGTTTTGTAACATTACAAATTCGTCATCTTACTACACCAACTTTTTGTATCGGTTTGGGTTTGTTTGTTTATTGGGGTGAAACTTACGAACTCATTGAACGTCGGACCCACAGGACGAGATACATTAGTCCATTGTGAAAGACACATTCTCGCACATGATTACAATAAAAGTCTCCTCTTTAATAATATGGTCCCACTTCGGATTTACGTATCTTGAGAAAAATGTTGAGTCCAAAACTTATAATCAATTAAGGAAGATAGACACCTTAATAGAACTTTTCTTTAATCGAGACTCTTTACCTTGACACCGAAAATCTGTCTCAAAGAAAGATTCGACACGTTTTTATTATAAAAATTTTTCAACTCTGAGAAGAACCGATATAACTACCAAACTATCTAGATTTAAGGCTTCATGGACCAACACAGACCATCAAAAATAAAACCTACTCTTCTTTTTCACTCCTTATGAAGATTCTTTTTTTTTTATCGGTTTATGATCCTTGTAACACACTTGTTCACTAACTTAATATACTTTTTTTATTGAAAGTCTCCTCTTCTCAAAAAACATCATAAGAACCCCAAAACTGTATATTTAACAATCCTAGTAAGATATATTCGAAGACATCCTCTCACCGGTACGGTAAAAGTACGGAAAACGAGAAGTCTAATAAATGACTCAAGGAACCTTAGGTTGTAAACCTGTCAGCATCTACAAACTCTGAAAGACTTGAAGTAAGAAGAAAGGAAACTTACCCGTCCGAAACTCCCGTATTCTACCCGATTACCCTAACAGATCTCAATCCGTAGTTACGTGAATCACTTTAAACACTCAGTAGAAGCCATAAATATAGGGGTTCAATTTGAAAGGAGTGGTGCAAAAGTATTAAAAGGTTAAATAGGAAAGAAACGGACCGACAGAACTGATTGATGGACAACAAGGAATATTCACCTGTTTTAGTGAATAAACGGAACTTTAGACCTATGTATTTGTTTGTGGTCTCCTTCTTTGAAAATTTCCTCTACCAAAACAACGGAAATAGACGGGACCTAGAGAAAATCCAAAGATTGATATTAACATTACTATACTTAATAATTAAACATTCCAAATTCTATGAAACTTCCAGTAAAGAAGGAGTCTGTCAATTGACCTCGATTTCTTGTGTTACAGAAGTTTGGTGTCTAAGACGTTCTACCTTCACTCTGGGTCGGTGGTGAGTCAAACGGTCCAGTAGACTAACGTGTATACACTTAGGTACACGTGGGAAATATTTCGTAGTACGATGAGAAAAATAACAACGTTCGTCTCAAAATTTTAACTAGGTATCGACCATTTCTCTCCAAAGGAACTCTCGTAACACCCCTATTCTCTCTTTACCGAGCCGGAATCCTTTCAGATCCTTATTAGTATGTCTGACCGAAGTGGTACATCTAAAGTTGATTCATGATCTCTTTGGTCCTTTTTCATTACGTTGAGATCACGGACCCACAATGGGAGAATCGTCGTCCTCATACCGAAGAGCCGACGATAATCGGGAAGAGTCTGACACGAAAATGGAATTTTTTTTTTGTTGTGTTGGAAAATGGAGCAAACTGTAGAATCACACCATGTATTGACGGAGCAATGAAGACGACGAACAGAAGAAACACAAAAAGTCGATGAAAGGGAGAGGTATATCGAACTTAAATCGGACGATTTTCTCTGTTAGACTAACCAAGGTAATCGACGTAAGAACAACCCGTTTAGAGGGTACGGTCCGGAGAAACACCCAACGACCGGTATGAAACCGACAAGGACCCTTACAACCAGGACGACAACCACTAACACTATCGTCTCAGTCACGGTATTTTGTACCGGGACCTGGGTCACTTTCCCTCAAAAACCACGGTCAGAAGATTTTCTCCCTAGTCATAAAGTGAAAGTCTTACGATATTGGAAAGGTCAGATGTACTAAAAGAAGGTGAACTTTCCACTATCTTAACTTCCATTGGAGACCAGAGCTGACAAACAATCGTATCGTAGTTGTTAGGAAACGTACGACTCTTTTTACACTCTTTACAAGAGACTAGTCGTGGACGTCAAGGAAAGGACTTGGTCACGACAAAGGTCGAAACCGAAACATCTAAGTCTCTGTCGGACCTCAAAGATGAGTTTTTCTCGGTAAGGTAAAGGACATTGTCGTATAATCCGGCAAGACAGTCAACGACGCTAAAAGGTCTGTGGGTGTTAATACGACGTGTTAAACTCAACCACTAAATCACTTAGGAATTTCATGACGAAGACGAGAAGAACATAAAAGGTGTAAACCCGTATGAGACGTTATCGACGAAATATAGCAGAGTAAGTAAGGAAGTTGCTGTCCGTGATGACTCACAGTAGTACATAGACCGTGGTAAAGGAAGACCCTTTTGTCTTAACGTGTCACCAATTTCGTACCTGAAAGTTCTTAGTCCGTATGACCTCAAGTTCGATACAGAGGAAACGAATGATTGACATCAAACCCGTTCAATGAATCAAAAGGATTCGAAGTCAAAAAAACAGACATTTTACTACCATAATCTTTGATACCACATATATCTAAACAACACCCTTAAATATTTTCAAATTACTATATACATCATATGAATCGTGTTACGGACCGAGTACTCGAGTTATTTATATACAATTAAGCCAATGTCACTAGTGATGTTAACGACACTCAAACGACGGTTTTATGAAAGGTCGTGAACCGTTTATCAAAGACAATAGAATGAAACGGTAAACTATAAACAACGGAAAAGCAACCATAATTAGATTGGCAAGTTCTTTTTCAGTCTACATTACAGACACTATTTCAGTTCTACCTGTCCCCAAATAATTCAATCTCGTATAATAAAATACCCACCGAATAAAAACCGTCGTGGAAAACGATTAACAAGTTCTTTAACAATTTGAAAAACTATATTAAAACGAAGAAACACTAATTATAGAATATCTCGTTTCGTATTAAAAATCATCGTTTTGAGTCTTGTCGAAAGTCAAAATAATAAATAATATTTGTAATCCGATACCCATGTTCTTGTATAAGACTCAAATGTTCATTCTTAATGTAGAACAGAAACATAGTGACTACGGAGGGTCACACGGACCGTATATTAACCACGATTCTCTTACAACTTCCTTCCTTTCTTTCTTTCGTCCTTGTAATGTAGTCAATAAAAGTCCGAATAAAATCAGGTGTTATACAGAAGCGAATATTCAAATAAAAGGACAAAGGAGTAGAAGATTAGATATATCGAAGAGATGGACACATAAAGAGAAACAAAGACTATGACTACCGAAGACAAAGGACTGAGAAAATAAACTGGGAGGATTGAAGACGACAACGATGATTCATTACCACTGTTCAAGTCAAAGTACCCTTACGACATAACTGCCACATGGGATCAAGTCAAGTCAGCGAGTCAACACAGGCTGACAAACGCTAGGGTACTTAGTGTCGTGCGGTCCGGAGGGACAGGTAGTGGTTGAGGGCCTCAAGTGAGTCTGAGTGCAGGTAGCTCAGTCACTACGGTAGGTCGGTAGAGTAGGAGACAGCAGGGGAAGAGGAGGACGGGGATTAGGGAGGGTCGTAGTCTCAGAAAAAGGTTACTCAGTTGAGAAGTGTACTCCACCGGTTTCATGACCTCAAAGTCGAAATCATAGTAAGGAAGGTTTCTTTAGGGTCCCGACTAGATGAAGTCTTACCTAACCAACCTAGAGGAACGTCAGGTTCCCTGAGAGTACTCAGAAGAGGTTGTGGTGTCAAGTTTTCGTAGTTAAGAAGCCACGAGTCGGAAGAAGTGTCAGGTTGAGAGTGTAGGTATGTACTGGTGTCCTTTTTGGTATCGGAACTGATCTGTCTGGAATCAGTCGTTTCATTATAGAGACGAAAACTTATACGATAGATCCAACCAGTATTGAAAAGAAGGTTCCTCATTCGCAGAAAATTAAAGTACCGATCACATGGGATTTCTATCAGATATTGGTCAAGGCGTGACATACCTATATGTAAATCACTGAACAACTATTAAAAAAAAAATTCTAAACGGAAACAAATTAAGTACAGATACCTTAAGACACTTTACGTCAAGTGTAAAGTGAAAATATAAGGTGAGGGTGTACATTTGTTTCATATGTCAACAACTAACGAAGAGGAAAATAAAAACAATAGAATCCTTAATCTTAATCAATAAAGTCAATGGGCTAAGAGTGTAGAGAAGAAGTCTTGAAAATGGAACGAGAATTTCGGAAGTCGGGATAAAAAGAAGGAATTATTCTCCGTCGGAACGGATATAGTACCGTTTTCATCCTTTGTAAAGAAATGCAAGGGGAAACCGTAGTGTTAATAAAAAAACAGAAGACAGAAACCAAGAAACTTCCTTCTACACAAGAAAAGGTTTGGATTGTGAAGATGGGAACGGTCAGTCAGAAGGAGTTTGGAAAGAGGTCGTTGGGAAGAGAGACAGGAGAGGGGTACGATAGAAGGAAAGGGGTTTGAAGAGGGGGAGCTGGATGTTTGTACGGGTTTAAGGAAAGTTAGTCATTCACTTGAAGGGAAGGTCTGATAGAAGCCAGATCAATGACGGTAGACAAGGAGAAATGAACGTGACAGTTTGAAGGTAATTCAAGTCAAGTCAACGAGTCAGTACAGGTTGACAAACGTTGGGGTACCTAACGTCGTGTGGTTCGAAGGGACAGGTAGTGGTTGAGGGTCTCGAATGAGTCTGAGTACAGGTAGTTCAGCCACTATGGTAGGTCGGTAGAATAGGAGACAGTAGGGGAAGAGGAGGACGAAAGTTAGAAAGGGTCGTAGTCTCAGAAAAGTTTACTCAATCAAGAAGTGTAGTCCACCGGTTTCATAACCTCAAAGTCAAAGTCGTAGTCAGGAAGGTTACTTATAAATCCTGACTAAAGGAAATCCTAACGGACCAACCTAGGGGAAGGTCAGGTTCCCTGAGAGTTCCCAGAAGAGGTTGTGGTGTCAAGTTTTCGTAGTTAAGAAACAGCGAGTCGAAAGAAATCTCGGGTTGTGAGTAGGTATACACTGATGACCTTTTTGGTATCGAAACTAATCTGCCTGGAAACAGTAGTTTCATTACAAATAGAAAAATTATACGACAGATCCAACCAGTATCGAAAAGAAGGTTCCTCGTTCGTAGAAAATTAAAATACCGACTTCAGTGGTAGACGTCACTGAAACCTCGGGGGGTTTTATTTCAAAGAGTGACAAAGGTAACAAAGGGGTAGATAAAAGGTACTTCACTATACTAACCTACGGTACTAGAATCAAAAGACTTACAACTCAAAATTCGGTTTAAAAAGTAAGAGGAGAAAATGAAAGTAGATCTCCGAGAAATCAAGAAAAAGTGAAAGACGGTATTTCCACCACAGTAGACGTATAGACTCCAATAACTATAAAGAGGGCCGTTAGAACTAAGGTCGAACACAAAGAAGGTCAGGTCGCAAAGAGTACTACACGAGACGTATCTTCAATTTATTCGTCCCACTGTTATATGTCGGAACTGTATGAGGAAAGGGCTAAACCTTGGTCAGACAACAAGGTACACGTCAAGACAATGAAGAACTGGACGTATGTCTAAAGAGTTCTTCGTCCAGTCCACCAGACCATAAGGGTAGAGAACTTCTTAAAAGGTGTCAAACAACACTAGGTGTGTCAGTTTCCGAAACCGTATCAGCTATTTCGTCTTTATCTACAAAAAGACCTTGAGAGAACCAAAAGGCTACTAGATTACCTACAACTGTTAAACTAGAGACCAAGGAGACGGAAAAGATTTAGGTAGAACTTGTAGATCTTCAATTGTCAAGAGCATGACAACTTCGGACCGGACCTCTTAAAACTCGTAATGAAATGATCGCACACTCTACTCACGTCAACACGCCATCAAACCAAAAAATTTGAAAGTAATCCGAGAGTCTTATGAAATGTAATCGTGATTAAAGTGATGACATCAACGGATAAAACAACAGAGGGGAGAGGTAGTTTGAGAGTCCTCTGGACACGGAACCAGTAGTAGCTAACAGGTCGTGGATCCCATCAAGGACCATGTATCATCCGTAAGTCATTTATAAATAACTTACTTACTGTTATAACTCGGTACGGATATGGGAAGTACATACTTAGTAGACATCAAAAAAGGATGGGGATGTAAAGACAACTTTCAAGTGAACTTCCCGTAGTCACTGGTGTATTTACGATTTGGATTACGGAAAAACGAAGGGTAAAGTGAACTGGAGAGACACTGACAACACTTTTCACTTTCAACGAGTCATCACAGACTGAGAAACACTGGGGTACCTGACATGTCAAGTACCTTAAGAAGTCCGGTCCTATGACCTCACCCCTCGGAAAGAGGGGAGGTCCCCTAGAAGGGTTGGGTCCCTAGTTTGGGTCCAGAGGGCGTAACCTCTGTCTAAGAAATGGTCGACTCGGTGTTCCCTTCGCGGACACTGGTAATTACGAATGTTTTTAAATGCAAAGGTTGTAAAAGTACCAGTGAATATTGACCTAGTGAAACCCGACCAGTTTTTAAATGCAAAGGTTGTAAAAGTACCAGTGAATATTGACCTAGTGAAACCCGACCAGAGTCGTACCATAACGTAGGTTTTCTTTGTCTGTCTGAAGGTTTCGAAACCTTTTACTACTTGGAAAAAGTCAAAATGTCTTTAGAAGATTCTTCTACCTTTCCATGTCAATGTAATTGGAGTCGTCTGAAGTAAATTCAAAAGAGGGTAGAGAAGGGTTTAGGAGTATGTCGAACCGTCGAAGTGAGTTGGAGGGAAGACATTGTAAAGGGGATTTTACACACTTGAAGGATGGTTTTGCAAAAAATTTTTATATCCATATTAGAGAAAAATCTTTAGTGAATAAATGAATGAATAGAAACGAACGTGACCCAGAGGTAGCGTCACGAGTCTGAAGAGTGGTGTCACCGAAGAGAGCACCTCACGTCCGGGACCCGCGCACCCGAAGTCACCAACATCGCGAGCCCGAGTTATCAACACCGCGAGTGCGAAATCAACGATCTACGAACACCTTAGAAGGTCCGGATCCCTAGCTTGGTACAGGGGACGGAATCGTCCACCTAAGGATAAGTGATTTGGTGGTCCCTTAGGGGATGGTTTTAGAGAACAGGTGAAAAAAGTAGTAGACCAAGAAAAGAAAAAAGATTCTTGACAAGAATTGTTAAATTTAGTGAACCGTCAAATACGTACAGTCGGAGAGTCGAAGAAGGTCGAGAAAAGATATTGGAAAATAGAACAAGTCGTAAAGTCTTCAGATCTCCGTAAGAGAACTAAAGTAAAAAAAAACAGGAATATTCAAAAGAAACGTACTAAAGTGAATTAAAATTTTGAAATCGAGTCTGTAGTAAAAAAAACAACAACTCACATAGGACTAGACCCAAACCGACCCAAAGGGAGAACACATAAGGATATCACGGGGTATATGTTGATTTAACTTCAATAGATAAACACAGAAATTCGTAGAATTCCTGAGACCTTACACACACACACAATCAGCGAGTAAACACAGACGTCGGAGTACCTGACATATGAGGAGACAGGTACCTTAAGAGGTCCGTTCTTATGATCTCACCTATTGATAAGGGAAGAGGTTTCCTAGAAGGACTGGCTCCTTAGTTTAGACTCAGATAACGTAACGTCCGTCCAAGAAGTGGTAGACTCGGTAGTCCCTTCGGGACCTTGTACCACCTACGACTATTTATAAATAACTTGATTGTGAAGACACTCAAGACTAAGAAGGAAAGAACCATGACTGAAAAATAAAACAAAGATCCGGAAATTTGAACTAGTCTGAAAGGAATGAGATAAAAAAACAAAAAAAAAAAAAAAAAAATTATGAGGAAACGACTAAGGAGAGAGGATTTCGTAGTGAATAATGAAGACACTTCTACTGGGGTCTGGATAAAAGATCAGATCACTAAGACTAATAATCTGGTAAACAAAAGTTTCAATGTACAGTCCGTAAAGGTGGACCTATAAAGAGGTATAGAATGAATTTTCGTTGTCTTTGAGTCATTTGGTTTGAATCGAAGAGGTATAGAATGAATTTTCGTTGTCTTTGAGTCATTTGGTTTGAATGGAAGAAAAATTCGAACAAGGAGGAAACACACAAAGGACAAAGTCAATAAATGTGAGGAGGGAAGGACCACTGGACCCGATTAATCTTAGGATCCTTAATGGAACTGAAGAAAGACAAAGAAGACATGAAATGGACTAGTCACCAGTCACGGACAGGTAGGACGGAAACCTACACAGAGTGTAAACCGAAGAGAAACGGTAGAGGTGGAAACCATAATTATCAAATCAGTCCTGAGGATAGAGAATGGATGTGACGACGTCATTAGAGAATTGACTGGAGATTAGACAGAAGGTACGACGACAGTCTTGATAGAAGGATTTTGTGTCTGTCGAGACAACAATGACATACAAGTGACGAGTTGATACAATGAGTAACAGTCCAGAGTCGAATTTAAAGTAAAGATTTATTTCTGTCAGATTTTAATAGAGGGAATATCAAGACATCATACAAGGAAGGGTATGACAGTCGATTATGTTAAAAATCAATACAAATAATTAAACAAATCAAACACAGAAGGGTGACCTCTCTAAGTACATTCTCTGACCCTCTCAACATATCTCGGACACGGATCGTGTTACGAACCCTGTAATTTTTTAGAAACAACTTATTCACCTACTTATTATCTATCGAATAGTCACATCCTTTTGTCCTCTATCGTTTCCGTCTGTTCGAAATCTTCGAAGGATGTAAAAGGGCCTGGAACCAGACATCAAGACCGAAAAGACTTTATTATTACCCGAAGAGGGAAGACGGTAAACGTAAATAAAGGGATTCCTATACTCAGTTGTCAACGTAATGGGGTGTGAGTGCGATTGTGACTATACTGATATCAACTAAACCCCCGACATCCCACCACCGTCGATTCTAAACAAATGGACAATATTTACGTATCCACCACGGGATCGGTACGTCCGTTTGTCGATAAACGATTCAACTCAATTGGGTCTAAGAAAAAATCGGAGAACTCACTAAGTCCGGAAACATGGTGTACAATTAATTTCACAAACAATGAACTTCCTGATCAACATAATATATACTCCATAAATAAACGGAAAATTTCTAATTTCTAAAATTAAATCGTTTGAAGATAACCTACCTTTTACTTTTTTTAATAAAATTTTACAGGTCTTTGTTATTCGTTTAATTTGAGGGGATGGGGTACCTCGGACAAGTCCAAAGTTTTCAGTTTCTTAAAGTACTCATAAGAAGTCTAAAATGACAGAATCCGACTGACATAGGTAAAACATCTGTAAAACTCGAGGACGAACACACTCCGTGACTCAATCCACGATCCAAATGTCTCTCTTCACGTCAACGAAAAGAGTTCATGACACTTTCTCCTTGTGTAATATTCCTATGTGTCTTCACCTTAACATTCCGTGTGACCTTACCCGTTTCCGAAAAGTATTAAGTAGGTAAGTAAAAATTCAACTCAAAACTTTCTCAATCGATCCGTTTGAAAGGTCCATCCATGTCTCCTGTACTCTGAGGTATATTTGGTTCCTTTTCTTAATGTCGGTTTAGTTCTTTCCAGAAGACATGGTTCACTCATCAAACTTAGTATGACAATTTTATTCTAAATACCACTCCTTTAGTTCGTCTTCGGTGTATGTGACATAGGTATTTATTATGGAACTTAAATATATAAAACGGATTTCAATACTACACCAAGACACAATCAAGGAATCAAGTATACCAATGTCTTAGAGAACTCTCCTATCAAAAACAAAACAAAACTGTAAAAAAGTACATCATTTCACGTGTAGTGAGAAAGTTAATGGGTCTAGGTTGAGTGTTAAAATTAGTTACCTTTTCATCTTGACCGTGGAGAACTGAAGGAGTAAAACACGTAAAACCCACCTCGACTGAGAACTCACACTTCCAACACTATCCTTTATTATGGTCAATGAACGTTCTTTTATGACCTTCTCCCACCGGTTTACAGGGCCTTATCCATACTAAAAGAGTATGAAATCTTGGGACGGGACAACTTTTAACATAGATCTACGTATAATTAGAATATAAACTCGGACAAACAGTGAAAACTATTTAGAAATCGTACAGTAGTGAGGGCATAAGATAGTTCTTTTATACTGTTGTATTAAGAAAAAAAAAAAAAACGGTTCAATGACAAATTTTAGTCTGATATTGATTTTGATTTGTTTGAAATAAAAACAAGTACAGAGGTAGTAGTAAAACGTATAGTGTATCTAAAATTCAAGACAAAGAAGACACTTAGACAAAGAACATCGAGGTCGGATACCACTGGAGAAGGAGACAACTTGAGCCTTGTAAATAGAAAAAAGGGCGAGAAATAGGAAACAATAATCACGTAATAATAAATTGATTTCCCAGGGGTACTAATATGAGATTTGGGTGACTCTGAGTTCTGATTGTCAAAATGAGACGTCGTACATTCCAATACTTACTTACCCAGTAGTCCGGACAGGGGTAAAAGACAAGAAGTCTACAGTCACAGGAGAGAAGTACAGGACAAAAATGACCAGATTTCGAAGATAACGCGATGGGACCCAGACGACCATAGAACACAAATACTTCTAATACTCCTAAAAATCCTCCAAAACCCCGGTTAAAATCCCTTTATGTCCCCACTAAAAAGTCGAAAAAGGACGGAGTCTTAGGATAATTTTTCGAAGGTGTTTCTAAGATGGAGAAATATTAATAAAAATTACAAATGAGCATAGTTTTACAAAACTCTTAGATATGGAATCTTCGTTAACACTTACACACACACACGTACATATATTTGCCTCCTGATCGGTCTAATAAATACATAAACAACCCACATCAAACACCCTAGAGTAAAGGGGGTGGTCCCTAACTTGGGTTCGGTTGTCGTCATTTTTTTTAGACCTTAGGATTGGTGATCCGGTAGTTCCTTGAGGGTCCTGATTGGTCTAAAAATGAAAACCTTGTCTTATTTTTCTTTCTTCTGTTTGAAAATAGTTCAAGTGTTTGTATTTAAAAGAAGGGTCTGAGAACGAATGATACGACGAAAACATCGGATTACCCTTGTCTCGTCCGACGTTTCATTCCGAGTATCAATAAAATAAATCGGTAGACCATATATGTAAAACATATATGGAAGAAAACTCGGTCTTAAGACAACTTAACATCTACCCTTGAGATCTCTACATCAAATTGGAGTAAAATTTACCTCTTTTGACTCCATTCACTAACGTACTTCAGTTACTTCTTCAGTCCTTATCTTTTGTCTGTAGAGAATTTCTACTAAAATCATCTATTATTACATATGTACAATTGTTTCAATTTGTCATGTTTCTCTACATGACACTTTCCATTCAAAAAAAGGATGGGATAGAGAACCAAGAGAATAAGAGAAGGGGCTCAATTCTTCAATCAAAGGTCAAAAGAACCCGAAAGTACTACAAAATACACATATATTAGTATATTTACATATATAAGTGGAAATGGTTTACCTTCGTATGATATGTGTGAAAAGACAAAAAAAAAAGGGTGAAAAATCGTAATTCAGACTTTTAACATCTTGGGTATATAAAAATACGGAACCAGGTACTTGAAAGGTAAAATGATATATCGGATAGTCTGTTGATTGAAAACAATTACACTTGTTTCATAATAAGAAATGAAAATCGTATAGTCTAACTCATGGAGTACACGTTGTATTACACCACAAAGTGTAAAGAAAGTCTCTCTAGTACCAGTGACTAAATAAAATACTATTTATAATTTCAATTTTTTAATCACTTTACACGTATTATTAATAATGACGATCAATGGTCTTTCTCGAATAACCCTATAAAAGAAAAGATATACTCTTTCTTTACCATCCACTTTAAAAGTCCCTTTAGTAAATGACATTTGAACACATTTTTGGACATACCATACAAGGTTTGTCAAAATATAGAGTCACGGTCACTATTCGTCACCACGATATTTATAATTTCATGTTTATAAATAAAAAATTTAAATTTTTAGAGAATTGAAGTATACGATTAGTGTCTTTATATCAAAAAAGTAAACAAAGAATTTTGTCAAATACAAAATAAAAACTCTACTGAGTACAAATTAGAAGAACTCTACTGAGTACAGCAGACATATTTTTATGTAGGAATTAAAACTAGTAAGTGCCAAAATAAAACCGATCGAATAGACAGTCATGTTAATAACGAAATAAAAAGTATGTAATTACCCCGGACAATTTTGACGAACTAAAATCTAGAAAACCTGGTTTGACATAGTGTCTTCTGTTTAGGTAACTTTTTTTCTTCACATGGTATGGTTCACAGGTACTATCTTAAGTATCTCCGGTTCACAAATATAAACTAATGATCATTAGGACGTTAGAGGGATTTCTACCGTCATGAAAAGGTGTATAGTAAATGATTAAGACAAACTTTTATCATAACTAATATTGAGGTAATAACTGACCTTTTTTCAATTAGTCTGATTTTCACATAAAAGTATTACTATGGTGTCATCAATTTTAAGTCATCATCATGTTTATTTTAACATAGGTACTCCAAGTATCGTAACCAAGTTGAAGACACACACAATAGGAACTGGTACCTGTGTCCCAGGATTGACGTAAGACTGAAACCTTAAGAACTACACTACGACACTTGTAGAACAGTTCTTAACACTATTCAGTACAATCCTGGACCGACATATATAATAATCTAGAAAGCGGAGACCTCTACAGTAGTCTTTTGTTTTTGACTGTTTTGTGGGGTTTGTCTTGTTTTGGGCATTCATTGACGTATACGTATATAAACACCTGTACTCTTTACAAAACCATAAATAAGAAGTCATTTTCAAATATACAGGTTCAAGAACTTGTAAATGAAAAACGAATCCACTGATTAAGAAAATTATCTACTTTGTCAATGAACCACGGTCTTTTTGTTTTTATTTAGAAGTCGGAAGAGACGACATCTTTGATTTAAGTGTTCAAAGTGACCTTGTACCTCTTTGTCACGATATAAAACAAGGAGGAAAAAGGTAATAAGGGTAAAGTTCAATTTAAAAAGAACATACGTACACAAACTTTAGTGTACCGTAGTATTAAACTTCTACACTTGTCGTTCTGTCTCTCCCGTCCGATCGGAGGGACAATCCGGAGTGAGAATTGAAACTGTACCAGTGACGAAAGATTTCGACCAGGACAACCAAGTAGATCCCGGTAATAACTAAGTTGATCGTTCTACTGATCTACGAATTCCTGACACAGTAAGATCGGTCAGAATATCTATTTATAAATTCATATTAATGGTGTTACTACTACAACAAATCAACGATTCAGTGTAGAATCGCTGACGGATATGACATCGGACGGTCCGAGGAGACAGGTACCGTAAAGGGTCCGTTCTTATGACCTCAACCAACGGTAAAGGAAGAGGTCCTCTAGAAGGACGGGGTCCCTAGTTTGACATAGAGGAACAACCGACCACCCAAGAAACGGTGGCTCGGTGGAAACAACGACAGAACAAACTGAGAAACGTTGAGGTACCAAACGTCGTCCGATCCGAAGGAACAAGAAGTGACAGAAAGTCCCAAACGAGTTTGAGGACAAGTAACCGCGGTAGGTTGATAGAGTAGGAGACAGCGGGGGAAGAGGAGAACGGGAGAAAGGGTCATAGTCACAGAAAAGGTCACTCAATCGACAAGCGTACTCCACCGGTTTCATAACCTCGAAGTCGTAGTCAGGAAGGTCACTTATAAGTCCTAAATAAAGGAAATCGTAACTGAGGAAACTAGAACGACAGGTTCCCCGAGAGTTCTCAAGAGGTCGTGGTGTTAACCTTTCGGAGTTAAGAAACCTCGAGTCGGAAGAAATACCAGGTTGAGAATTTAGGAATGTACTGATGACCTTTTTGGTATCGAAACTGATATACTTGGAAACAGAGAACCCTTCGGGTTCTATGATCAAAAATTCAAACAGCACTCTATATAGTCCCTGTGACTGAAGACAAATACCAAGTCACATTAAAGGGGGTCATCTGTTTATACGTACCTTTTGATTAATATTAGACTTCTAAAGAACTACTTGTAACTTAGTCGAATCACTGGTAATAGACATTCGAGACCATCATACTATGCAAGTCAAAAGGGTATCCTCATATGAACGGTGAGTCTGATCTATAAGCAGTTAGAAGTCTCGTGGGAAAGATCATCTGGTGTTAGGTCTGTCTACCGGTCGAAAGAACTAAAGAAAGAGGAAATCGTCAAAAAGACGTAATCTCAAATTATTTTAACGTGATTACATACAGTTTGTCGGGTTACGGACCATATGTTATTTGTTATTATTCACATTGACAACAATTCAAGTCCAATGGAACCATATGAAAATTACAGTTTCTGTTAGAAAACCCGGCAAAGAAACCCAATGATTAGTTAGAGTAGAAAGTGTAAAACTCAATGAAAGTAACAAATTAAAGAAAAAGGAAATTGAGGAATTAATGTAAATAGTAATCACGACTTAGGTACTCGATTACTTAATCCGGTCAGGAAAAACCGAGACATACTAAGACGATAGCAAAACAACAACTTTATGACTATGAAAATTTGAAGTTTAAAGAATAAGGTTTTATGGGGTAAGGGGTGTCAAGAAGGTAAATATTACACTTAGATAACTTTCTATTAGAAGTTCAATGACGAGTCGAGATCCTACATCTATTAAAATATAGAATAAACTCATCTACTACAGTCAACATCCGGAAAGGTGGAGTAGTCAAATAGAAGTAAAGTCGAGACGAATTTAAGAAAAAGTATCTCAATAAAACTTTCACCAGACTTACGAATCTTATCATCCTACTGGTACCCTTGACCCTCCGTACCAACCTGTCAGATCCCCATCTCCATGTTACCACCATTTGAGTTGTCAGTTGTTACTGCAATGTCTAGACCGTTTATATCCGAACTTTTTAGTTTAAAACACACACTTTTACTCATGTCTTTCCTTATTAACTCCAGTCAATTAGACAGTGACGTCGTCGTTAACAACAGTCGAAAAAGGAGAGGTAGTAAGACCCCTCTTCAATAAGAAAATTTTTACCGTTTTATCCAAATCTCTTTAACCTCTTTAACGGTGTCAAGGAACATTACAAACATTTTTATGTCTAATATCACGTAAAAACTTCGACCACCAGAGTACTATTATGTGTAAAATCCTGTCAGTATTTATCTTTTGTAACGTCCTTAAGTAAATTTTTTTATCTATCCAGTAAAGTCTGACGTCAATTTAGTCCCTTTCGAATAATCTTACCGACTCCCAGAACTCGTAAACTTATGTACTCTCCTCCCTCTCTTGTAACGTACAATCCCCTCACCTCTCAGTTCACCAAACTACGCTTCAAAGAATTTATACCAGGTACTTTCCCTTAACTCCGTGACGAACAGTTTACTATAGTAAATGAGGTCTCAATTACTCGGGGTACGGTAAAGGTAAGTAGTACATTGACCTATTTTGACAACTACAGAGAACCATGTAGTCCGAAGTGTAAAAGTACACGAAAGAGTACAGTAGTGTTTAAGGTAAAATCCTGAGAAACCTTTGACCTTTCCGACAGTTGTAGAAGTTTTATTAGAGAGAGTGAATGACAGACTATTGATGAGTTTACCGTCTTTTTCAAACTATCGTGAGACTCCAGTCTGCACGTGGACACTGCAGTCCGTACGTAGTACCAAAAGGAAGAGACTACTCCTTCCCTATCGGTGTACAGTAACACGAAGTAATAAGGTACAGTCGTCGACAAAGGTGGAAAGATTCTCCATAACGGTTCTCTACCCTTGTCTTATACTTCAAAAAGAGATGATCTGTCTTTACACGACGGAAAGGTCTCCAGAATTAACTTTAACTTCCGTCTCCTTTATTACCCTGAACTGAAACCGAACTTTGAGACCCTCCTTAATTCACAAGATCATGTGTCCGACGGAATTAGACTGTTTCGTA
Organism: Capra ibex; assembly: GCA_006410555.1. Lineage (NCBI taxonomy): Eukaryota > Metazoa > Chordata > Mammalia > Artiodactyla > Bovidae > Capra > Capra ibex. The sequence continues at coordinate 21,930,293 of SJYO01052474.1, forward strand.
AGATACCTTAAGTCGAAACCAAGCACATGGAAACACTCAGTTCCTTAAGTTGTGAATACCGGCACCTCTTATTTCAATGTTAACTAATAGTTTCCAATAGATACACAATGATACAGTTTCTGGTATAATCTTAAAGTTTAGTTCGGTCAAAAATGACTCTAAATGATAACTCGACAATTTTAAAAATTTAAAGAAAGTCCTTCAGGGACAAAAAGGACATTCTTTCCTACTTCCTCCCTAAGGAAAGAAACATTTATAACGAAAAACATATAACGAATACAAGTCCTTTAGTCAAAGATCACGTCACTTCATATACCACGTACATACTGTTCTGTTTCAGGTACAGATTAGTCTTAGAGTGATCAGAAACTGAGGGGACTTTCCAATTCTTGATTATTGAAGCGATCACACCTTTGTCACCCTACGAGACCTACTTAGACTCGTTTCCTTACTGTCCTTTAATCTTTCGAGTAGACTTCTTATTACTCTACTTTTCGAAACCGTCCTGACTTCCCACTAAATCCCTAAGTCTAATCGGAATCCCAACCTCAAAAGACTTATTAGACTTCCATTAAAAGATCTATCTCGAAAAGTTTCCTTCCTTAGAGTTCAATAGAAAAAAAAAAAACCAGACTCGTGTCACGAAATCTGTCTGTAAGTTTTTACGACTTAACTTTAACGACATGTTGTGTGGTTTACTTTCAACCTACTATCGTAGTCTTTATTTACAAGAATACAGAATAGACGTAAATTAGGACGACAATAGTAAACCATATTTTATTCCTAAAACCTCTCTGACGAAATATTTTTCAAGTATGTGTGAAAAACAAGTCGTCAACCAATTGTGTTTAAAAACCGGTGAATCATAAACAAGAAAGACATACAAAATAAAGACTATTAAAAAAAAATTAAAATGTCTTTACTTACAGAGATCTGTACTAACAAAATAGGGTATGGATGGATGTCTCCCTTCCTTTGAACGTCCCACCACACCAACTAATCTAGTAGGAGACCAATTCGTTGTAAGGTTATTTGTAGATTCGAACCTAAATACTTTTAGGTTTTAATGTCCTTTTAATTCCTTTTAGAGTGTTAAGGCTCCAGGGAAACCGGATTTTATAGTAACCTTAAATACACAGTTACCTAGAAGACAATCAAGTTATTGTTTCGGAATATAGTCGGCTTTCTAAGGGAACCACAATCAATTATTCACGATTTTTGAATTTAAACAATACTGACCTTCTGGTTCTATATTCCAAAACTGATCAAATAACATTATGAATTCAAAACGAGGGTGATTCAAGGAAGTTCAACTTCTCGTTTAATAACTTATGTAACAAATTTTTAACCATAATAGATTTCGTAAACAAGGTTTTCACACCATTGGAAAAAAAAAAAGAAGTCGTTTGGAACACAAGGGTTCAGATACCTCTAATGTTTAGTTTAATCCAAGTAATCTTCGAGTCTTTCAGAAAAAAAGTGGACTTCATCCTTATGAATTATCTCATTTCCATATTGAAGTGTCTTCTGTCACCAAAACTAAGTGACGTATTACAAATTTCGTATTTGACGAGACTTTATAACACTAAATGGGTCTTGAAAACTCCTCCTATTTAATGAAGACACCTTTAGTAAGTAAGTAAGAATTTTAGAAAACTACAGGTAGTGAAACGATGTGTTACATTTTGTATTAAAACTTAACCATCTTTCTTACCATGTATTCTTATCTGATTCACGGAAAATAATCCAATGAACTTAAAATATAATATTTCTATGTTAAACCCTTTATGCATTTCTAATGGACATCGGAGTAGTGGACTTCTATTGGTGAATTGTTAGACCTCACGAAAGTAATAAAATATGTACATACCACACAGCACATACATAGGTGTACATGTGTGTATACATATGTGGGTAAGGGTGTGTGGTGTTTACTCCTAATTCGATAAAAAATTTTAAGATAGATCATATGGAAAGGTATACTTATCTATGATATAGGGCCATAAGAAAATTATTGTCCAATCATAGTTGAGAATCTCTACCGACCTACCGTAGTGACTGAGTTATCTGCACTCAAACTCACTTGAAGCCCTCAACCACTACCTGTCCCTCCGGACCGCACGACGTTAAGTACCCCAGTGTTTCTCAGCCTGTGCTGACTCGCTGACTTGACTTGACTTGACTTAGTCGAGAATTCTGAAATTAGAATGGCAACCAATATCCTATCAGGGTCAAAAAGAAATTTAACGACAAAGTAAAACGGACAAAAAACGACAATATCTATGACGTCACTTATGGGGCAATACTTTCAAAACGTACATAAGTATTAATAAGGAATTTCCTTTTGAGACCCAGTTTTCTTACATTCCCAAAACTATGCAAAAGGATTTATCGATTCTTGTACAAATTACTGTGAAGTCAACCTGCGACGGAAGGGGACTACTTGTGTCCAAATAGAGGACACAGATGCTGTTTGTTGGACAACCCGCCTTTGCCGTAGCGCGACTCAACCCCAACCGCCGAGGAACATAATCGCCCCTCCGCGGCCGCGCAAGCCGGACAAAGATTGGCCGCACAGAAACAGAAAGAGGGACCCCTAGCGACGGCGGGCACGCCCGGCTTCGGAGCCCTTCGGCAGCGGGGCGTCGCGGCGGCGGGACGCGGGCCGGCGGGGCCCCTCGGCGACGGGCGGGCGCCCGCGGCAGTGGTGCGCGGTCCGGCGGCGGTCGACGGCGCGGTTCGAGGCGCCGCCGCGACGGGCCCTCGCGGTCGTGCGGCGGGCGCCGGAGCCCTTCGGGCGCCGGGGCACTTCGGGCGCCGGGGCACTCGCGGCGGCGGGCCGGCGGCGGCGCGGGGCGCGTCGGGTCATGGAGTCCGGAGCGGGCAGCGCGGAGAGGAGGGCGGCGTGGGCGGCCTCGAGAGTTCAGGTGAGCCCGCAGCCGCTAGAGGGGCCCCCGGAGTCGACGGCGGCGGGACGGCAGTGGGGCGCGAAATGGCTGGAGACAGGGTGCGTCGGGGAGTCCTCCTGGCACACGGAATCCCGACCGCCCACGCTCCTGAAGGAGTAGGGCAGACGGTATTAGGCCCGAAGAAACTCTTAGAACGGTGGTGGTCTCTCATGGTAGGAGAAGGGAGGAGGATTAAACAGCTCAAGGATCAGGAAGGGGAAGTAATAATCAAGAAGTTTCTGATCGAGGGTAAAATTAGAAGAAATGGAGTTTAGGGTAGTAGTGTCCGACCACTGGACGCGACAGGTCTCAGCACACTGGGTATGACACCAATTTGAACTTAAGGTTGGAGGTCAGGGGAGGACATTGAAGTATGGGTTACTGAGTAAACAAAGAGAGGCTTAGTCGGGAACGAGGGTCCAACATTAAACGGCAGGGTCCCGTAGGAGATGACCCAAACGTGGCTCCAACCACGCAGAGGACCCGACGAATCAGACACTGACTCGTCTCAGCCCCACTCTGCGGTCTGAGGAGGTTGCTCGTCGAAGCCAGACGCATGAGGAGTCGTCGGACTGACTTTGAAAGAATCTTGGCACGATGTACTCGGATTCCGAGAAGAACGGGTTGGAGGGAGAGAAAAAGATCCACAGTGTGAACGTAATACCATACTTCTGGCGGGACGAGGACTAAGAAAAGGAGAAACGAAGTGTCTACAGGGGAGTTATTTTCAGAAGATTCAATTTGGGACGGAGGCACAGACGAAGATCTTCACCACCACCAATAAGTCCGTGATCCAGCACAGACTGAGAGACACTGGGGTCCCTGACGTCGTACAGTCCGAAGGTATAGGAAGTGATAGATGGTCAAACGAGTTTGAGCAGGTAACTCAGACACCACGGTAGGTTGGTAGAGTAGGAGACAGTGGGAAGTGGAGGAAGGGAGTTAGAAAGGGTGGAAGATCCTCCTGGACTTCCTCCTGGACTCGATTGTGGAATAGTCAGTAAGGTGAGACTAGTGGTAGAAGGATAGTCGGACCTAGGGAACAAGTGACTGTTAAGTAATTGAACTAAAAGGAGTGACAAATAGTCAGGAACAGTGAAAGAGCAGATCGGATCTAGGACACTGGGTAGTGATAATAGTAGGAACTTTGAAGTTAAAAAAGGTTAAATGAAAGGACCATTTTAGAGTTGAGACTTACTTGGAATGACAGACGGAAGGTAACCGGACTGACCCTGTCGACCTGTAAAAGAAATTCCTTTAGTGTCAAAATGAAACTTAGGAAAAAGAGTTTGGAGTTTAACCACGATAACAAGGATGATATCAGAGTCAAAGGGTGAAGACAAATATGGAAAAGTAGAGAGGAATTTTAAAGGGTTAGAGGAGGAGGGACAAATGAAATTTAAAGGGAACTTTTTATTTACAATGTATGTTTGAAATAGAAGGGTCGTGTTCTGGGAGGTGAGGGTTGGGTCGACGGAACCATTGGTGGTTGAAGGAAAAACACTGATACCTCCTTCAAAGTTTCCGGTCGAGGAGGAGAACCTGAAACCTAGAGTTGGGAAGGACGGAAATGTTCCTGAAAAAGGGAATCGGAAAGGGAAAAGAAGGCACTACAGTTAAAGACAGAACTTACTTAGTAAGAGTACTCGGACATTTGTCCGAGGTCATAAGAATTGATTTGGAAGGGAGTCCGTGTAGAAAAGGTAGATAATCGGTAAAGAGTCGAGAGGAAGTACTGGTTTGAAGAATTTCCTTAATAGGATATCTAACAGAAATGAAAAAATAGAAGACAAGTGAAAGTCACACTGTGGGGGTGGGGGTGAGGACTTTCACGGGTCAATTTCGACGGTGGGAAAAATAGAAGACAAGTGAAAGTCACACTGTGGGGGTGGGGGTGAGGACTTTCACGGGTCAATTTCGACGGTGGGTGAAGGTATAACAAGTCAGCAATTCAGTACAGACTGAGAAACACTGGGATACCTGACGTCGTCGGTCCGAAGGGACAGGAAGTGGTAGACGGCCTCAACGGGATAATGGGATAGGTTTTCCTATAAAAGGACAGAAGTGGTACTGGTGAGGGACGAAGAAATTTCCAAGAGAGAAGTATAAGTTCTGATAAGACAGGTCTAAAAGAAGGACGAAGTGACAAACGAGGATTACAATACGAGATAAAGGACGGATTGAAACTTTTCAACTGTCAAAAACAAAAAAATGCTGGAGGTGACCCAGGGAAAAAAGAAAGATACAAGAAAGGGTCCTCCTAGAATAGTTAACGGAACTTAAATTCATGACCGAAATACGATTATTCAATGTTTAAATACTAAGGAGACTAGAAAGGAGATTCAAAATCTGAGTGTACAGATTAACGAACGAATTATAGAAGGAAACTAACTGAGTCTAGAAAGTTTGAATTATAAAGATTTTAGATTAAGGAGTAAGAGTGGGGTTTGGACAAAGGGGACAATGTCATTCCTCGCGGTGGTATGTTGTTTAAAGAGTTCGATCTTTGGATACACAGTACGAACTAGGAAAAGTAGAGAGGGTATGTAGTTCATCTGGTCGTATTATGTTGGTAAAACAGGGAGTTACATAGAAATTACAGAAGAAAAGTAAAAGTCACGGTAGTGAATTCAGATTAATGACGAACAAGAGTGGACTAATAACACTGTCGGTCTGATGGACAAGAGAGATGAAAGTGAGTACTGGGTACTGGGTGAATTTATGTAAGAAGTATCTCACCACTGTTACTGGAGTGAGGAGTTAACTTAACTCATTTAACATTCTATTTTAGATTTGGGAAATAGTACTGAGTGTCTCAGGACGTGTTAGACTGGGGATGGATAGAGAGGTTGGGATAGATACGAGGAGAGAGAATAACGAGTGGTACTACATCGGTGCGACCAAGGAGGTTGTACGAAAAGACGGGACGTCCCCGAATCACTTTCGCTTTCAGCGAGACAACACAGACTGAGAAACACTAGGGTACCCGATATCTCAGGTACCTTAAGAGGTCCGGTCTTATGACCTCACCCATCGGAAAGGGAAGAGGTCTCCTAGAAGGGTTGGGTCCCTAGTTTGGGTCCAGAGGACATAGCGTCCACCAAAGAAATGGTCGACTCAGTGTTCCCTTCAGGGTCCTCTAATCATTTATGACAATAGAGACGGTTCGAGGAGAGGAACCAATCGGAGAGGGGTTGTTGTTGGGAATCTATTGAGGAATTTATATTGTAGAAATTTTTCCGGACGGGTCTTGTAACAAACGTGTGTCACGAGTGGAGAGAGGAGGGTAAACAAAAGAGTGTATAAACAAAGAAACTTAAGGAATGGAGCTAAACATGTTAATAAACAAATAAATGAAAAACACAGATACAAAGGTATGACCTTACTTACTAAGGTCATACCTACTAAGGTATGACCTACAGATCTAAGAAGTTGTAACACAAAGATCGGACTTCGTGTTATGGACCGTATATAATCCACTTGTCATTTATAGACAACTTATTTACTTGTGTAAACGGTTAAAAAGACAACCCTCAAGTAAAAATAACTAAACATTCTTGAGAAATATATAAATTTAGTGATCGGTAAACAAATAAGTTATACAACGGTTATAAAACGGGGAACAGAATATACATGGTTAAATTAAACATCATAAAAACTATATGTCTTTACAATGTAAAAATTAAATCCATTTAGATAACAGGAAAGTTCTAAAGACGAAAACCACTATACAAACTTTTTCAGAAGAAGGTCGAGTTACAATTTATTTATAAACAGATAAAAAAGAAGTTAAAAAAATCTAAATTCAGAAATAAGGTTTACCTTAAATAAAAAACTATATCTACACTAATTCCGAGATTTATAAATAAAACAACAACGTAGTAGTGAACAACTTTTGAGGGAGAAGACAAAACTTTTAAGATGTAAATAGTTTTTAATTTAAGAATGTATATGAAACTTACCAAAGACCTAAATAATAAAGAGACGAACAAAAAACCCCCTTCCTCATAGGAAGATACAAGGACTTGGTACAAAATTAATAACAGTAAAACATTAAACGAAATAACACACTAATCGAAAAATTACCTCATTCGTAATAAGAAGAATAAGTTTTATAAAAGTCGATATAAACACGAAAATAAGAAGGTCTATTTGAAATCAATATCAAACGAGTCAAAGGTTTTCTTTGACCGTAAAATAAATCTTAACGAAATTGGAGTATTTAATTAACCCCCTTTTACGGGTAACAGCATTATCAATAAAACGGTAAGTCCTTGAACAGTGCACTGTCCTAATAACTTTCGAAGGATATATAAAAAAGTCGTTAAAACATCCACCATGCACAAAGAACAATTAACATAGTAATCTATAAAATACAGAAACAACCCTAGTAAAAGGACAATACAAAATATTGACCAACGAGGAACAACCCAGTCCGATAACTAAAGACATTAACCATTGAAAAGACATTAGAGTAATTAAAAAAGATCAACTAAGAGAAGATTCATCTGTTAGTGAACTTCATATGAATTATGACTAAAAGAGAGAAATATTATAATTATGGAGTGTACAATATACCACCATAATTACAATTAAAACAAGAATAAGGACTGACAACTCCTTATGGTCATTATAAAGTGGTCGAAAATTACAATCGACAAACTAACTTTATTTCCAGAAATAGTCCGATTTCTTCACCAAAGGACCAAGTTCGTAAGATTCGTAAAACAACCTTCAACAACGACTTAATATAATTTACATAAGACCCGTTGTTTTCTACTAGTACACCGGATAACAATATTATTTAACGTAATTATCTAAAAGAATTATAACCTAATAAAGACATACTCTATATAGGACAAAGTAGTATCACCCAAACAAAAGTAGAAAGTCATATTATGACAACTTAAGTCGAAGAATGTAAAATTAATCTTATTAACGTAAATATAAGTGTTTATACAAACCTAATATCGAATTTAACACAGAATTTATCGAAGTTTTTTCAGAACAAGGTACGAGATCTAATCATATCTCACATCCTTAGATAAGAAACTTCTAAACCTCCTTGAATGATGGTGTGACAAATCCGGGGTTCGAAAAAAGTCCCATTCACTCACCTTCCATTGAGTTTTTAAAATTCAAAAGAAGATACCAAAACCGAATCCAATTGATGATAAAGAATAGTTTAAATTTTTTATCGTTGAAATTTCGTTTAGTACGTAAAAATATCTTAAATTGTCAAATGGCCAGAAGATGTATATTAGAATATGAACTTTTATAAAAAGAGATATAAATATCAATATCGAGAAAAGAGTAAAGATTAGAAAAGTCAACACAAAAGAAAGAAAATAATCTGAACTACCAGAAGATTTCCTTGGTTGTAAATTAATAAAAAAGATAAAAGATGTAGTAATTATATTGAAAATTAGAAAATTTTAAGGAAGACATAAGAACTCAAATAAAACAACAAAAGTTTTACAAAGAAAAATTAATTGCTGAATCAAGTAATTAAAAATAAAGAAAGAATAAATCATTATCCTGTGTATTCAGATATGTAAATGGAGACTTGGGTCGAAACTGACGTAGGATTTCCAAAACCATTATCAAGAATTAACAACGATAAAAATTTTATTATCTAAATATTAACAACAAAAATAAAACAAAACTGACCACAATAAATCCTATCACAACACTCCAAAACAATAACAATTGGGACTAAAAAAATTTATTTCTTATGTAAATAATTATAAATACAACGATTAAGTTATTTCTCCGTTAAAACAAAGTTTTTTCACTTTAATAGGAACTTCAACTCAATAGAGTTCAATATACGTTCGTAATAGATCTCAAGAAACAATACTCTAGGATGATTAACGTGACTGGTCACCACTGATATGATCGATGACTGTTGTCCCTAAACCATACGGTAATCTCAGTTATTAAATGACCTTGATACTAAATATATATTATAGGATAAATAAGTACATTTTTCGTTTTTTCTCGAAATTAGTACAAATAGCGGAGTTTTTAGGAGTCCATTATACTTTGAATTTACTAATAGATTTTTAATCTTTTTGAGTAGTTTCAAATACTTTAGTCCTTCCTAGACTCTTAACACTTGTTCCGCAAACTTTTAAAACCGTAACCTTGTTCAAAAGAAAATCTAAACCCTTCTAACCAAAATTTTTATAAATAAAAATATGAATATTTACATTAAGTATATGTAATTTATTTCTAGTGGATATTGACAGTGAGTCATTTTGTGACAATTGTAAAACAATATAAAAGAAGATCCTAACAAAGACATATAGGGAGAAAGTAAGAAAGAAGGCAACCTATCTTAACCCGAGTAAGAAAACGTAGGACCAAAACAAAAAATCAATAATAAATAATCGTAAAGGGTCACGAAATTCCTTCACCTTTGCCAATCCTTAATTAAATAAAGTCATAATCATTGTATTCCTAACCCGAGAAGAACGACACCAAAGATGACGGGCCTGATGAACGAAAGATTCGGACCAAGAATTTCTCAGCGGATTATTAGAAGGTAAATTAAGAAAATAAAGACAGTGACCGTGAGTTCTTGCGACTGACTATATCACTAAAGGAAAATAAACTAAGTATCGTAAAAGTCTTAAGATCTCGGTTCTTTATATAATACGTACACACATGTCCACACGTGTGTTTACGTGTGTGTGGATCCGTGTGTGTGTGGATACATTCAAATGAACGAATAAAACCTAAGTGTCTGGTGTAAGAATATAATTTCGAAGACTCTTCAAGACGTAATTTTAAAACGAAATTTTTAGACGTAAAGTTTGTAAAGTAATGTCTTATGACAGGAAAAAAGATCATCTTGACATTAAAGAATTTTGAAGTCCTTCGTGACTAAAACAAATAATTGAATCGTCGTCGAACTACCGGGAAAGAGAACCAAAGGTAAACAGTCATCATCAACTTAATTATGACTAAATAGTATAGCTTATTCAAAGAAAAGACCTCGGAGAAGAACACACGACTCTTCAATCAAGGTCGTTATGGATTGTTAAACTAAAGTTTTAATGGTAGTCTGGGTCCATTCTCTCTGGTAACGAAACCCTGGGTGAGAAATGTACCGGGACGAGACCGGGAGAAAGTCAGTGAATACTTCTCAAACACATAGATTCCCTTATACGGGTGGACTTGGACTCGTGACAAGAAATCTGACGTAAGACCCACGGACCCTGGGTCCTAAGAGTTAGATTTCTCGGAGTGGAAGACCTCGGAGAAGATCAGGTAGGATAGTACGGTAAACTCAAGAGAATCCGGATTTCCTACCGTTTTCCCACCGATAAACTTCCCACACTGTCGAACCAAGACGTCTACCCTCAGGTGTAGTCACATATACCCCGGGGAGTGTCACACCCTACGTCGACCCCATACCATATTCCTGGTTAATACTAATCCGATGGTACAAGGTCATACCCTGTGACTCCTTAGGTTCCTAAGAATTGAACTTACATCGGAAAGTCCTTTAATACACCCGTATATACACGCGTATCTCGTTATCTTTAGTAAATTGTCAAACAACCGAACCAAACATTGAAACTTTTATAAACCTACATCCTAAGAAGATGAAAAGAGAACAGGACCGGGACACTTATAATCTTCACTCTAACCACGAGTCTACCGATCTTCGTTTTCAATGTTAGGACCCCCGTCACCGTGAACCTTTCAGAACCCCGGAGTCTCCTTTCACCGTCCTCCCACTGTGAACCACTATCTTGGGTCCCTCCATACTCTATATATATATCTCTCTCAATCTACTATCCATCGTAATAGATAGATATATATGTATATCAACCTAATATCTATCTATCCATCTATCAATCCAACTATCTATCTACTTTGGACCGAATGGACCACCGAGTCTACTATTTCTTAGACGGAGAAACCGTTCTCTGGGCCTAAGCTAGTGACCCAACCTTTCTAGGGGACCTCTTCCGTTACCGTCGGGTGAGGTCATAAGAATGGACCCTTTAGGGTACCTGTCTTCTCAGACCACCCGAAGTCAGGTACCCTACCGTTTCTCAACCTGTGTTGACTTACTCAAAGTGAAAAGTGATCCTGGAGTACCTCGGACTTTCAAATCGTACTTCGTTGTGTCGGTAGACATAAACTTACTTTATGTTAATCTACTACTCACAGAGTCGTCACCGGTACCCAGTGTTACTCAATTTCTGATCTCAGGTTCAGGATCCGAAAGGTCTCCGGAGGTCTTAAAACATGAGAATTCTCGGAACGTTTTTGTACTGACTAAAAAAGGGGGGTGTGAGCACTCACTTTTCAAGTCTTAGTCTAACTTAAAATGAATCTTTTAATTTCAGTATCATGGTAGAGAATATGGACTTACACCACCATACTCAGTGTGATGACGTCATACACGTTTTACCATGTCTTTCTTCGTACCTGACAGAACCTTCACATTTTGTCTCCTTGGAGGGAACCAGACCTTCAAGTCTAATTCAAGGACCTTCGTCATTGTAAGTCGACTCGCTACTTGTCACTCGTTCAAAAGTCCCTGTCGTAAGTTCCCTCCCCCCTTTTCCCGTAACGTTTGTCCTCCCTTCCGACATACCCCTCCAACCTTCAACCTCTCCTGTACTACTTAATCGTAACTTATTTCCAGACACACCATACCCTACACTTTCGTTCTTCCTGTGACATTTGTCTATTCTGTCCTCTCCTTAAGGCTCCGGACTAGTGTGTCCCGAGGGATTTGGTACAACCCTTGAAGTCCTTTTGTCGTCTGGTACCAAAGATAGAAGTTACTTGAGTTCCAGATCACCTCTTTTTTCAGTTCATTTTGTTATTAATTTTGTTTCTCCACCACACTTCCACAAGTAGCGAAGTCAGTCAAGTCAAGTCAGTGAGTTAGTATAGACTGAGAAACGTTGGGGTACTTAGCGTCGTGCGGTCCGGAGGGACAGGTAGTGGTTGAGGGTCTCAAGTGAGTTTGAGTGTAGGTAGCTCAGCCACTACGGTAGGTCGGTAGAGTAGGAGCCAACAGGGGAAGAGGAGGACGGGGGTTAGGGAGGGTCGTAGTCTCAGAAAAGGTTACTCAGTTGAGAAGTGTACTCCACCGGTTTCATGACCGCAAAGTCGAAATCGTAGTAAGGAAGGTTTCTTGTCGGTCCTGACTAGAGGAAGTCTTACCTGACCAACCTAGAGGAACGTCAGGTTCCCTGAGAGTTCTCAGAAGAGGTTGTCGTGTCAAGTTTTTATAGTTAAGAAACCACGAGTCGAAAGAAGTGTCAGGTTTAGAGTGTAGGTATGTACTGGTGACCTTTTTGGTATCGGAACTGATCTACCTGGAATCATCCGTTTCATTACAGAGACGAAAAGTTATACGAAAGATCCAACCAGTATTAAAAGAAGGTTCTTCATTCGCAGAAAATTAAAGTACTACCGTTAGTGGTAGACGTCACTAAAACCTCGGGGGGTTTTATTCCAGACTGTGACAAAGGTGACAAAGGGGTAGATAAAGGGTACTTCACTACCCTGGTCTACGGTACCAGAAGCAAAAGACTTACAACTCGAAATTCGGTTGAAGGAGTGAGAGGAGAAAGTGAAAGTAGTTCTCCGAAAAATCGAGGAGAAGTGAAAGACGGTATTCCCACCACAGTAGACGTATAGACTCCAAGAACTATAAAGAGGGTCGTTACAACTAAGGTCGAACACAAAGAAGGTCAGGTCGCAAAGAGTACTACATGAGACGTATCTTCAATTTATTCGTCCCACTGTTATATGTCGGAACTGCATGAGGAAAAGGATAAACCTTGGTCAGACAACAAGGTACAGGTGAAGATTGACAACGAAGGACTGAACGTATATCCAAAGACTTCTCCGTCCAGTCCACCAGACCATACGGGTAGAGAAAGTCTTAAAAGGTGTCAACTAACACTAGGTGTGTCAATTTCCGAAACCGTATCAACTATTCGTCTTTATCTACAAAAAGACCTTGAGAGAACGAAAAAGGTACTAGGTCGTCTACAACCGTTAAACTCGAGACCAAGAAGACGGAAAAGATTTAGGTCGAACTTGTAGACTACAAGTGTCAAGTGTATAACGACTTCGGACCGAACCTCTTAAAACTCGTAATGAAATGATCGCACACTCTACTCACGTTAACACGTCATCAAACTCGTAAGAAACCGTAACAGAAAGAAACCCTAACCTTACTTTTGACTGGAAAAGGTCAAAACACCGGTGACGACTCAAAAGGTTTAAACGACCGTACAACTCACATCGTGAAAGTGTCGTGGTAGAAAGTCCTAAACTTTATCGAGTTGACCTTAAGGTAGTAGAGGTGATCGAAACAAGCATCACTACGAAAGATTCCGGGTGAACTGAAGTGTAAGGTCCTACAGACCGAGATCCACTCACTAGTGTGGTAGCACTAATAGACCCAGTACTTCTAGAAAAAACATGTCAAAAAGACACATAAGGACGGTAAAGAAGAATTATAGAAGACGAAGAAAATCCAGGTGTGGTAAAGACAGGAAATAGTTCGGGTAGAAACGTACTTTACAAGGGAACCATAGAGATTAAAAGAACTTCTCTAGAGATCAGAAAGGGTAAGACAACAAAAGGAGATCATAAAGAAACGTAACTAGTGGTTCCTTCCGAAAGAATAGAGAGTGACGAGAAGAAACGTAAGTCGACGAATATAGAAAGGAAAAGAGGTAACGAAAAACGGAGAGAAGAAAAGTGTCGATAAACATTCTGGAGGAGTCTGTCGGGAAAACGAAAAAACGTAAACAAAAGGTACCCCTACCAGAACTAGGGACAGAGGACATGTTACAGTACTTGGAGGTAGGTATCAAGTAGTCCATGAGATAGTCTAGATCAGGGAATTCAGATAAAGAGTGAAGGTGACATATTAGTATATGTGACATATTAGTGACATATTAGTATTGTTGTGTTCTCTTCTGAGGCGTGTACCTGTAGTGGTCTACCGGCTGTGACTTTAGTCTAACTAATATAAGAAACGTAGGTTTCTACCTCTTCGAGATCTGTCAGTTGTTTTTGTTCTGGCCCTCGACTGACACCGAGTCTATTACTCGAGGAATAACGGTTTAAGTCTGAATTTAACTCCTTTCATCCCTTTTGGTGATCTGTTAAGTCCATACTGGATTTAGTTTAGGGAATACTAATATGTCACCTTCACTCTTTATCTAAATTCCCTGATCTAGACTATCTACCTCACGGACTACTTGATACCTACCTCCAAGTAGTGAATCACCACAGGGTTAGAAGTGCTGGCGTACCTGACATCGGGTGGTCCAAGAAGTCAGGTACCCTAAGACGTCCGTTCTTATGACCTCACCTAACGGTAAGGGAAGAGGTCCCCTAGAAGGAGTAGGTTCCTGACTTGGGTTCAGAGGGCGTAACGTCCTCCTAAGAAAAATGTAGACTCGGTGGTCCCTTCGAATGAATTTTTCTCCATTCACGATGTGATTTCTATTACGAGTGACAATAGACCGTAGGACCCTTTTCCTCGTAGAATTAATAACGACTCACTTAGTCTCTTCCTAAAAAGTTCCGACACTCACAGACTCAATGTTGACTTTCAAACCTTCGAAAAGGTCATTTGTTTCCCTTCACTTTCTTTCTCTTTCCCTTGTCGTTCCCGTTTCTGTACCCCAATCCTTGGTAAGTATACCTACCTTAATCCCACTCACGGAATAATTCTCGAACCTACAACAGGAGACCTACTACAGTTCAGAAATTTCTGAATAGTCAATTCTGACCCGTACTAATCTTTCTAGTCAGGTTCCTGTTACGTCTCCTTCTCAAACTCTCTGTACTTTGACCCCCCTGTACCATTTTTAAGTAACGGTATTTAGTCCTCTCCTCATCTTGAGGAATTTCTCTCTTAAACACCACCCCCACACCCCTTCTAGTTCCCTATAAAACCTGTACCTTCCTTGGTTGATCAAAAGGGTCTAGAAACACGGAATGAGAGTAGAATCGAAGTCTGGTGGTCATATAATTTTTACCCGGTTAGACAGTTTCTTTCCTTAGACTACTGAGTCAATGTCATTACATAGTTATTGACTATTGTCGACCCGTAGGGAAGAGTCTCCTGAAACTTAAATTTTCTTATACATACTCTCAAGGGACCACCAGATCACCAATCCTAGACCGTGAAAATGACGATACCGGGTTCAAGTCAGGGACCAGTCCCTTGACTCTAGGACGTGTGACAAGTCACACCCCTTTTTGTTAGACTTTTTCTTACTTATATATACGCATATTGACTTAGTCAAACGACATGTACACTTTGATCGAGTCATAACAATTAGTTGATACCGGGTTATTTAAATTTTTTTCTTATGAGACCTTACCGTTACTTACACCTTACTACCTGAAGTCTACGAAACCTAGAACCATCCCTCCATAAATGACCCACCTTTTTCCTTTTTCTTAAAGGAACGAAGAGAATGGTGTCACCAAGAGTTGATCCCTGTTAAAACGGGAAAGTCGTCTGTAAACCGACACAGACCTCTACAAAAACCGACAGTGTCGAACCCCACCCTCACGATCCCTAATCTCTACTCCATCTTTACGACGATTTTATGTGTCCTCTTAAGGAGAGGGGTGGGACTTTGTTTTTAAATGGGTCGAGTTTTCCGTTACATAGGTCCCAACTCTTTGGAACGGAATTTGGTACTGTACTCACTGAGATATAATTCTGAACGAGATAGAGACTCAATGTATTAATAATCTAACTTGTTAGTACTGAGCTCCCTACTATGGTATTTCACCGAAGATAAGAACAGTTGCGAAGGAAATTTTACCAAGGTACCCCGAACAGGACCGGAACCGGAACCTACTTTTGAACCCGGGTAGAGTACTTAAAAGAGCAGTGACCGTATGTTACTTTTTACAGAAAATAAGTAAAATTTGGTGTCTCATATAAGATTTAAATGATTAATATTACAGAGTCAAGCCAGTGAGTCAACACAGGCTGAGAAACGCTGGGGTACTTAGCGTCGTGTGGTCGGGAGGGACAGGTAGTGGTTGAGGGTCTCAAGTGAGTTTGAGTGCAGGTAGCTCAGCCACTACGGTAGGTCAGTAGAGTAGGAGTCAGCAGGGGAAGAGGAGGACGGGGGTTAGGGAGGGTCGTAGTCTCAGAAAAGGTTACTCAGTTGAGAAGGGTACTCTACCGGTTTCATGACCTCAAAGTCGAAATCGTAGTAAGGAAGGTTTCTTGTCGGTCCTGACTAGAGGAAGTCTTACCTGACCAACCTAGAGGAACGTCAGGTTCCCTGAGAGTTCTCAGAAGAGGTTGTGGTATCAAGTTTTCGTAGTTAAGAAACCACGAGTCGAAAGAAGTGTCAGGTTGAGAGTGTAAGTATGTACTGGTGACCTTTTTGGTATCGGAACTGATCTGCCTGGAAACAACCGTCTCATTACAGATTAATCTTACAGATCAGGGAACATTATTAGTTTTGAAGTTCGAACTAAATTTTCCTGTTCCCACACCGTCCGAAGACAGGAGAAAGGACAATCACCAGGATGGGGGGGGTGGGGTTTCGAACATATCGGAACCCCAACCTTATACCCCGTCTCTTTCCCCCTGCCCTGACCCCGTCAAGAATCACTTGATTATCACGACATTTGACCACACCTCGAGTGACCTCACGGACCGTTCACAAATGTTGACTAAGATCGAGGAACCTCTAAAGGTCCCAGGCAGAGTAAACCTTAAGGGGAGACATTCAGTACGTGAAAGGAGATCAGTACTTAAAAACTTTTTAGACACTACTTCTTGATCCTAAAACACACACACACACACTTTCTTTCCCTTTCTCTTGTCCTTGTCGTTAAAAGTTAATAAAGGGTAGACGATATCTGAGTTATTAAAACTTTATATACTATTTGTACTTAACGATCATTTTACTTTTTTTTTTGGTACGTTTTATATTTCGACGTAAAATTTATTAGTGTAAGACGTTGTGTTTTAATGAGACAATTTGACGATGTTTTAAAAGGAATTTCGAATGAAAGTTAAAGACAGGAAAAAGTTGTAATATCTGACCCAGGGTCGTGGTCAGGAGTCTGGCTTCTCGTGATTAGATTGAATAAGGAACGAAGAAGGTAACATGGACCCTTTACACTGTAAACTGAAGAAAGAAGACTCCGGAGGAGGGGAGTACGATGGACTTATAAGAGAGAGAGTGAGTGCAACGAATACAATAGGCCGGTTACCTTCTGTGCTCCGTAGTGGACGAGACTGAACGAGAACCTCGTGTCTAACGGATCACCCCGACGGAGACGGACGAGTGGAGGGCCGGTGATCGGGTGTCCGTGAGGGGTCCACCCCAGTTGTCTTAACTCTCGGGAGGTAGGGGTTCGGGGATGTTCTATATGTATGGACTAGGGGTCTTGAACACTCTCATTAACGAAATACACCGTTTTTCCTGGCACAGTTTCCCCCTACTAATTTAATTCCCAGAAGAGTACCCTTCTAATAAAACATAAGAGGTCCACCCGGGTCACAACAGTCTCACCAGGAATATTCATTTTCTCCTCTGTCCTCACGGATCATCCACCCTACTGTCTGTCTCCAACCTCACTACTTGGTTTCTTGTATCCTTCCGAAATCTCCAACCTTGTCTGTTCCTTCGACCAAGAGGAAATCGCAGAGGTCTTCCTTGTGTCAAGATAACCCTGGTGTAGGGAGGTCTTACCATTCTATTACTTAACCACAACAAAATAAATAAAAATAAAACAAAAAATCATCATAAATAGACCGACGTAGCCCAGAGTCAACACCGTACGACTTAGAAGTGACGTAGAAAGGACCACCGCGGGTCTGAGAGAACAACACCACATGTCCGAGTCATCAATCCCGCGTCCCCGAGTCAACGTGGACCCGCACGCCCTAGAGTCAAGAGACTGGTCCCTAGTTTGAGTGCAGGGGACGTAACGTTCCGTCTAGGAATTAGTGACTTGGTGGTCCCTTCAGGGTCAAACACGACAAAATTCGGTGATTCAAACACTAACAAACAATGTCGTCATGAATCTTTGATTTCGTTCGTTCAGTCCGGGGTTGAGTGACATCGGACTTTGAACTTCTCTGTGTATTATTGACCTACGAGAGAAAGTTCAGGGAGATGAAACTGAACAGTATTCAGTCTAAAGTCAAAGTAAAAATTTTGTCGTACCACGAATTCACGAACCGTATTAAGGGAAAATTCGTAGAAGTAACGAACAAACACCTCCTTTCTTTTCCTGATTTCGGAGTTGAACTTACCATCACGAATTACTGGTCAAATAGATAAAACTCGACTTACTTTTTGTAAGGGGTTTAATGTTTGGAATTTAAAGTATTACAATGAAGATACGGTAACAAATTGTCTCACTTAATAAAGATTGATTTTCCCGACACGTTAATCGTTAAATTAAATAAACTAACGAAACTATTAAAAGAGACTGTGAAAAGAAAGTAGGTTTATGAAATTTCACGAAACATCTTTAATCTAAAGTACGTTTATCATAGTAATTAGGAGGAAACATCCGAAAACGAACATCACAATCGTCTTTAGACTTTTACTATATACGTTTGGTTTCAAAGAATCCTATTTTGTTCGTCAGACGGTAACAAATTGAATAGACCGAAAAGGTATAAGACACCATACACTAACAAATAGTAACACGTATTATTTAGTTTGTGGAACCGGATTACGATTAGAAGACTTTCATGAAGTCAATAATATACCAAGACAAAAAAAGTAGTCATCCTTGAGACAATAAATTACTTCCATCTGACTTCAAGTCTTTATTTCCTGTCACTTCCGTTCTGAATTTCAAGTGTCGGGAGTTTACAAAGATAAATAGAAAATATTGCATCTATAAACGTTTGATTAATTTTACATTCTACCGTGTAATTTAAGATACCTTACGGTCTTTAATAAAGAGAACCAATTAAAGGTAGGAGAACTTATATTGATAAGGGTCATCAACGAGTGTAGTCGTGGTATAGTATATGTATTATAGTTTCTTCTACTCGCTTCTTACTTTCTATACATTGAACTCTTTTAGGTACTACTTTCCTGACTAAAATACCGACTTTATTTACCAAATCGTATCAGTTTGAATTTTTTTTACAGTACGAAAGAATTTTTAAAAAACAAAATCAGGAGACCCAAAAGTACATTCAACATTCTACTATTTCCTTGAGTTTCTTCTCTTTACCAAACGAAAACTCGACAGTGACAAGGTCCCGGGAGTAGTTTTTTTGAGTCAAGTAAAACTAACCTATTCAATTGTACTTACTTACTTTTCTTGACTTCATGTTTACCTTTCTCTCACACCAAATTACCCTATTCGTTTTCTGACCCTTTACCTAACCTATGGATTATCAAAAACCGATGACTGTGATTAAAATAGACAATTACGACTGAAGAACCAACTCTTATTTCACCTTAGGTACCTTGAGTAAATTGAGTAACAAGAGCCTTTTGTATTACTTTGTATCTTTCAGGTTGATGTTTTATATAATACCAACTTCTACCTTTTTTCCGACTACAATTATTAACCCTTTTTGTTTTACTTTGGAACTTAAGTAGTCAATCCCATGACAAATATAAGGACAGAAGTTCTGACTAGAAAGTAAACAAAATCCAATATAAAAAAGATTTTAATGAACGATTGTATAGATTTATAGATGATCATCTAAACATAAAGTGTAGAAAAATAACGTCTTTACGTGTAGTAATTATGACGTCGGTACTTTAATTTTCTGTGAATGAGGAACCTTCTTTTTAATACTGGTTGGATCTGTCGTATAAGTTTTCGTCTCTGTAATGAAACGGCTGATTCCAGGCAGATCGGTTCCGATACCAAAAAGATCACCAGTACATACCTACACTCTCAACCTGACACTTCTCCCGACTCTCGGTTTCTTAACTACGCAAACTTGACACCACAACCTCTTCTGAACTCTCAGGGAACCTGACGTTCCTCTAGGTTGGTCAGGTAGAGACTTCCTCTAGTCGGGACACTAAAGAAACCTTCCTTACTACGATTTCGACTTTGAGGTCATGAAACCGGTGGAGTACGCTTCTCAACTGAGTAACCTTTTCTGAGACTACGACCCTCCCTAANGAACTCTCAGGGAACCTGACGTTCCTCTAGGTTGGTCAGGTAGAGACTTCCTCTAGTCGGGACCCTAAAGAAACCTTCCTTACTACGATTTCGACTTTGAGGTCATGAAACCGGTGGAGTACGCTTCTCAACTGAGTAACCTTTTCTGAGACTACGACCCTCCCTAACCCCCGTCCTCCTCTTCCCCTACTGTCTCCTACTCTACCGACCTACCGTAGTGACTGAGCTACCTGCACTCAGACTCATTTGAGACCCTCAACCACTACCTGTCCCTCCGGACCGTACGACGTTAAGTACCCCAGTGTTTCTCAGTCTGTACTGATTCGTTGACTTGACTTGACTTATGAAAAGATCCGACGGTGGTCTTTGGTGTAAAATTTAACAAGGAATTTAAATTTTATTAAAAGAAAGAGTAATCTTCTTATTTATATTGAGATAATTCCCGGGTGACATTAAAGATCGTCAAATTAATTATAGTTACATTTAATCAGAAATTCGAGGTTGAATGTAATTTAAAAGGGGTAAAATCAACATATTGTCCTTTCTCTTTTAAAATTTCTATTAAAAGTGAATACACATTGTTACTGGGAACTTTACTGTCGACTCAGACGAGAAGACTCTCTCATACATCTGAGTCTCCTCTACTAGGGACTATGAAGGACTTTAGTCGTGGCAAAGAAGGTATCAAGTAAGGAAAAATACACACACAGGACAAAAATACAATGTACAATGTGGGACCGTGACCACCGATATCACTACATCACAGGAACTGAAACGTCGTGTGTGTACTAGGGACGAGAAGTATGTGAGGGGAGTAGTTAGTACACTACACGAAACAACCGGGATGTACAACTCAAATGAAATTTGTTTTTTTACCAATTTTAATAGAAGTTTTTGGAACAGGAGATATCGCAACGTTTCGGCAGTCCAGATATTGTTCGGTACTTCCACCTTCCTATCCGAATACTGCTAACAGTTCTCTATGTTGTACTTTAAATTTTCCTTCTCCTCCCCTTTTCATACTAAAGGTACGAACCCCGGGAACCCTCAGGTCCTATTTGTGTTCATACGAAGTGGGTTCACGTCCTACTGTATCCACAAAAGTAGTCTCCGAATGAGACGGTCTGACGAATGTAGACTTAGTCTCTTCCATATCATCAGACACGTCATAGACGACTGTTTGAAGGCACGAGCACTTCCGACCGAAGGTTCAGTGTGATCTCGTCTCAAGTAACCGTACCTGGTCGAGACACTTCCGGGTCACTTCGTGTCCACCCACCTCTCTCTACCTTTCACCTCTCCTCTCGTGAGTACCAGTCGGACGACGGAAGTGTACGGGAAGTGTACACCTGGAACGGTCTGAGGAAACCCTTGTTTCAAAAACCCCGAGGTTCCTTCGACTCCTAACCCCCTCCACTATAAGATAGAGAGTGTCCGTGGTTTACTAAGGAACGAATGTTAAGTCTTTCGTTATTTAAGGTACACCTCCATGTACTATTTGTAGCATACCCAACCTACGAATATTCTTTATTAATAAAGTTATCAATTTCTTTTTACTTTGAAGGTCCGAACTACCTTCTCCATATAACCTTTCGAGTACGACGATGTGTCTCTTAGGTCGGATATTGTTTCTTTGAATCTCAAACTTTCTTTTCCATCCTAACAGGATTTTAGACAGAGCAGATCTTTTCTCTATTCCACCGAGTCGAAGGAACCCTGAGTCCTTGTTTTGATTTACCTTGTCATATGTGAGTTAAGAGGTATTTTAGAAAAAGACGATTCTACTTTGTAAAAGACTAGTTCTTTTTTTTTACAATGAGATACTAAATCGGACCTTTTCAGTAATACATGCTTCTTTCCGTGTCTGAGTCTCGTTATCCTGTATACGAACTATAGTCAGTTAGTCCATAAGTAACAACCTCCTTATTGACGTTAAGACATAAAAGAACGTTTCGTTTTAGAGCACGAGATCCAATGGATTCTCTCCTTCAGGGAATCCTCTCCTGACTCGTCTACTTCGATACCATATAAAGAAGGAGTCTATGCACGTCTTCCTGATTCATGACGTCCGGTTCGTTTTGGGGACTTCCGTCTTCTTAGTGCAGCAAAGTCTACTCACTATCTTAAACTTTCGTTACTCACTTCGACGACCCCAGTCAGTACGGACCACGTTAGGATAGTAATTCCGTAGTTTGTACTCAAATAGTCTTTGAAGAAGGATAGAAACTTGACTTTGCGGAATTGAAGGTCGTTGTACACTAAAAACAGTTCACTCTTATTAATTTGATGATCAAAGCAGTTTCACCATTACGATTATTTTACGTCCACAAGAAACTATGTAGCGTTTTAATATGACAGTTTCGTTTACACGATATTTTATAGTTCTAGGTCACTGGTGTCGAATGAACTGTGGACGGAGATTCACATTTTTATTAAGAAAATCATTCACATTCTATTTAGGTTTACTATTCTTTCGTCGTAATAAATAAAGAACAACAACGACTCAACGATTCAGTGCAGGTTGAGAAACACTGGGGTATCTCATCGGGCGGTCCGAAGAGACAGGTACTCCAAAGGGTCTTTTCTTATGACCTCATCCAATGGTAAAGGAAGAATCATTATGTATATTCTCACCGACCGTGGAATACAAGACTCTTTACGCGAGTAAAAAAGACCTTAGACCTCAGAGTGTGTCATAGTCCGTGGGTCACTCTCCGACAACTGGCTGACCTTCTTCCTTACCACGTCACCGGAGGTCTTGACCTATGCGAAGAGTGCCCGTGAGTCCACCCAAGGGACCCTGAGAGACCTAAGGAAAATTCGAAACTTAAACGAGGTCGATAAAGTGTACGATTGGATTCTCCTGAACACGTAGAGTACCCTCCTCTGTATCAATTCGTCTTCTTCCTCTCCGTCATTGAGGATTATACTTTAGAAAAGGGTAGGGTGTCGGTCGGAACCCTACGTCATGTCGTCTCTCCGATTTTGGCACCCGTGTTCAATTTTTTTCTTTTCACTTTTTTTTTTTCCCGCAGTCTCAGTCTGCTCATACCCGCACGGTTACTGTCACGCACCGGAACTACCTCACTGACAGAAACAGAGTCAACAAAGTAGATATTTTACTGTTATTATTTCCTTAAAGATATGATACCCCAGTACTCAAATCGTGTCGTAGACCGTGGATTATCTACAGGTCACTTATCACGATAACACTACAATTTCTGTCTTTCTTTACTGACAAAGGGAAGGAATATCCTCTCCTTTCACCTACCTTTTGGTACATTTAATTCAAACTAGTGGTCTTTCCGATTTTGGTATTTTGGACATTATGGTTTCCAGTCACTCGTATAGTTCGTTGTTTTTTAGAGAATTCAAGTAACAACAACCCTCACACTTCACCAAGTCAATAAAACATTTTTTTTTAGATCGACAAAGAATATTTTAATTCGTATGTAGATGGGTTACTGGGTCTTTAAAGTAAGGATCCATAAATGGATTCCCTTTACTTGTATAGATAGGTTTCTGTACATAGAACGAGTTCATAGAAGTATTGTCGAAATACGTATTATCGACTTACGACCTTTGTAGATTCCACAAGAGACTCTCTTCTCACCAGTTTGACACTAGATATTGTTTGTTATCTTATGATGAGTCGTTATATTTCCTTACACCGCTGAATTTAGTTGGTACCGAGTCTACCATTTCTTAGACGGACGTTTCGTCCTCTGGGCCCAAGTTAGAGACCCAGACCTTCTAGGGGACCTTTTCCTTTACCGTTGGGTAAGGTAATAAGAAAAGACCCTTCAGGATACCTGTCTCCTCGGACCTCCTGATGTCAAGTACCCCAGCGTTTCTCGACCTGTGTTGACTTCGTTGACTGTACGTTCTATGTATTTCCCTACTTGAAGACCATGAGTGTTTTGTACGTGTTTAGAGTTTCTGTGATTACTCATCTTCAGAATGTACTTTCTTGAGTATTTCATACCAAGGTAGAAATTTTTCCAAAATCTTGTCCGTTTTGACTAGCTACCATCTTTTTTTTATTCTTGTCGTCAACGGAGATCACGTCCCCTACCCAAAACTGACCTCTTCTCGAAAGACCCTACTACCATCACAGGACGTGGAACTATTCGTAAACCCAATCTGTCCACACACGTAAAGAGCTGTAAGTTATTTACTTAATTTTACACACGTAAAGTGGCTCACAATTGAAATACAGGTTTTCTCTTTTCTTAATATTCCAATCTTGAGATCCACTGTTATACGTACGACTACACAAATCCTCACTTCACACGACTACAGACGTTGAATGAAACTTTACGTAGTCTTTATTCTATCTAACTACCGACCCTACCCTTCTACTTCTCTACCTATAGAAACAGTACTACTTTCATATCATTTTATAATTAACAGTTTAAATCCACTCTCATATGACCACATGTAAAGTGTAAAAGACATACAAACCTTTCAGAACATTTTTTTTTACTGTCCTTTTATGACGCACAAATGTCATGTAGGAAAAGGACCTCGACCGTCTCGTCCCGTAGGCCGGGGGTCAATCCGGACGATGAGAAGGTAAAAGGAAGAAGAGTATTTCAAGATAAAACGAAGGTCAAAAGACGAAAACTCCAAACTCAAAATCATAAAGGACACGGGACACCCCGTACACTTACGAGACCTACCAAACAAATCGAAGAGTCCTTGACTCCCGTCGAGAAACCTAGTGAGTGTAAGGACAGGAGTCGGCTAGAGTAGACACAGAGGAACTCAGAGGACTGAAGAGGGTCTCGACGGGACGTACCTACGAAGACGGAAGGGACGGGTGTCTGTAACGGTTTCTCCCGTCCACCTCCCCTCTTCCGCCATACGAGACGAACGCATCAGATAAATCACGACGAAGAGTTACTTACACACCCTCATAAACTACGAAAATAGGTACCACCGTAGAGATAGAAATGAGATCCTTAACCTTATACTCTAATTAGAGTGTTCCCAATACCCGACCCGACAATATGACCGAAACATATCATATTTTTTGTGACTAGACTTTTCCTCCACTGGACTGAAGAACGGGAGGAAAAAGAGGGAGATTGTGACCGGTATGTTGAGTACTTAATTACTGAGTCGGGAAATTAGATATTATATCTTACTCCCTAACCTAATCTGTGACACATCCCTAATGAAGGTGAGGTTACAAGAACGGACCGTTTAGGGTACCTGCCTCCTCGGACCATCCGACGTCAGTACCCCAACGATCCTCAGCCTGTGTTGACTCACTGAAGTGAAAGTACGTAACCCCTTCCTTTACCGTTGGGTGAGGTCACAAGAACGGACCTCTTAGGGTCCCTACCCCCTCGGACCACCCAACGACAGAGACCCCAGTGTGTTTCAGTCTGTACTGACTTCACTGAATCGTCGTCGTCGTCGTCGTCGTCGTCCCTAACGAAGTCAAGATTTTAAGAGTCAGGTTCGTAAAGTTAGTTACTGACAGGGACGGAATGGTGAATGATTAATACACTAGAATCCGTTCAATGAACCCCGAAGGGTCCACCGAGTCATTTTTTCTTAGGTGGACGGCCTCTACACCTAAGTTAAGGACCCACCCCTTCTATGGGACCCCATCCTTTACCGTTGGGTGAGGTCATAAGAACGGACCTTTTAAGGGACCTGTCTTCCCGGACCGTCCGATATCAGATACCCTAGTGTTTCTCAACCTGTGCTGACTCACCGAACCTCTTCCGTTACCGTGGGGCGAGGTCGTGAGAACGGACCTTTTAGGGGACCTGCCTCCTCGTACCACCCGACGTCAGGTACCCCAGCGATTCTCAGCCTGTGCTGACTCGCTGAAGGGAAAGTGAAAAGTGAAAGTACGTAACCTCTTCCTTTACCGTCGGGTGAGGTCACAAGAACGGACCTCTTAGGGTCCCCGCCCCCTCGGACCACCCGACGGCAGAGACCCCACCGTGTCTCAGACTGTGCTGACTTCGCTGAATCGTCGTCGTCGTCTCACTGATTGTGTGTGTTGCGTCCGTTCAGTGAATGTAAAACCCCGTTGAAATCAAAAAGATAGACGTTTTACCCTCACTATTATTGTTGTCAATAATTGGGAATCCTTGAAGGAATTCCTAATTTAATTTAATTCGTACATGTCTGGGACGTGTCCACAGCCGAGTATCGTTCGTCACGTTACAATTGATGATGACAATCATTGATGACACTGATGTCAATGATTAAGGGGAGGACGGGAGAAGAAAAAGGTGGTGGTCGCACCCGACCTTCGATGGTGTTTATATAAATCGATATTTTCAGGAGGTTTCGGAAGTGTAAAGAAAAAGAGAGAATCTTAAAATAACAATAAAGAGAAGTTGAATTTCAATCGAATTTATAAAAGAGAGACTAAATCTAAAAGATCTATATAAACGTCATTGAAATCCCCACACGGGAAAATAAAGAATTAGTATAACTAAAAGTCTTTCCTATAGTATCCTTTTTATTCCTAGGTAAATTTAAGATGTAAGAGAAAGATTAGAAAGTAGAAGATTTCCGTTTTTAGAAGTATAACAAAGAAGAGACTTAGCATTCCCGATTTAGTTTTTCAGCTAAGAAGGAGTCTTGCCTCTTTTTCTCGATAATAATTCTTCATTTCTTATCAGAATCCTACCGCACTCGTCTCGTTACCTTGATAGCCTCTATAACAATCAATCTATAACTTTCGATTTGGTAGTGGAGTCCAACAACGACTTCTTACAACGGTGACCTTAGTTAGGTACCTTTATGTCCGTTCATGGACAGTGGGAGTCGAGAAGTCTAGAGAGACGGAAAATGAATTTTGTTTTATTAACTGTCCTAGTTAGATCAATCCATTTACGTTAATTTTTATTAAGGTCGTATTCTGTACTTGACGAAAATCAATAGGTTATAACATATGATTAATCTCTGTACGTTGATATTGAAAATCTTCTATCTCTCATGTTGAAAATTAGGTTTTCTACTTAATCTAAATATTACATTTTTAAAAGGGTCGTTCAATCCCTGGTTCTTATTACTCACTTTTATCACGCACGTACACGCACGAGTCAACACAGACTGAGACGCTGGGGTACCTGACATCGGGCGGTCCGAGGAGACAGGTATCCTAAGAGGCCCTTTCTTATGATCTCACCCAACGGTACGAGAGGAGGTCCCCTAAAAGGACTGGGTCCCTAGCTTGGGTGCAGAGGAGGTGGAGCACGTAACCGTCCGTCTAAGAAATGGTGACGTGGTGGCCCCTTCGGGGTCACTTTTATTCTATGGTCATAAACTGGTCTTCAGGCATTATAGATATTAGAAACAGAACTTCGTTAGACGGTAGAGAAGTTCCTTCAACACCCTTTATACCCGTGTCTTCCATCTTCAGACGTTTACATGCGAACAATATTGAACTCACTGTTTCGGATTGTATTTCGGAATGTAATGTAGGATTGTTTCCTGTCCTAAGGAAGCCGACGGTGTCTCCGTCGGTACGTAGACCATGCTTCGACCGACGTTCTGTCGAGAAAGGGAACCCGAGTAAAGATTCACAGTCCAGTAAAACACATATAGTCAATTCAGTTATTAGTAAATAAACAACAAACAGAGGACGGGTAATACGATCTATCATCCCTTACATTCTGTTAGGGATTAAAGTTTCTCGAAAAATTTTTAAATTCACAATAAAAAGTAACTACATAACAACTACGTGTAACAACACAATCAAAGTCCACATGTCGTTTCACAAAGTCAAAAGTATGTGTAGTCAAGTCAAGTCAAGTCAAGTCAACGAGTCAGTACAGGCTGAGAAACGCTGGGGTACTTAACGTCGTGCGGTCCGGAGGGACAGATAGTGGTTGAGGGTCTCAAGTGAGTCCGTGTATATAGGTAAGTAAAAGTCTAAGAAAAAGGTACATCCAATAATATCTTATAACTCATCTCAAGGGACTCGATGACACGTCATCCAGGAACAACCAATATATAAAAAGTATATCATCATTTACATACAATAAGGATTTGAGGATTAAATAGGGGTGGAGGGAGACAGGGACTGGAAAGAGGAAACCATTGGCATTCAGACAAACAGACACTCAGATAAAGACAAAAAATTTATACAAGTAAATATAGAAAACATCTAAGGTTTGTATTCACCCACCATAGTACACTATAAACAGAAACAGAATGAAGTGCATCATACTATTAGAGATCCAGGTAGGTACCACACATGGTGTAGAAATAGGTAAGAATACAACTACCTGTAATACAAAATTTCGAATAATTTTTGGTTCGAGAATCATAAGTTCGACAGAACTTTAGATGGAGGTAGTTGAGAAAGGGAGATTTGTAGAAGAGAGTGTTTATGGACCAAGAATTTTACTTTTCAGTCTCGAAAGTTCCAAGATTAAACCTTAACTTTTGACCCCCGAACTGAGACAAGTACGACCTGAATTACTACCTATATTTCTCATTTCTAAGAACCACTACTTTTTTACTCCGGGTCTCCTCTATCTAATTTCTTGAGTTAGAACCTATTTGTCGTTCCAGGATGTCATATCGTGTCCTTTCATAAGTTATAGGACACTATTTGGTATTACCTTTTCTTGTACTATTTCATATATACATATATACATATATATATATGTGTGTGTGTATATATATTGATTTAGTGAAACGAAATATTGTCCTTAATTGTGTCGTAACATTTAGTTCGTATAAAGCTATTTTATTTTTTTCTTTTTTCTTCTGTCTTAGGTAAGAGGCGAACTCGGTTGTTCCGACCCTCTACCTGTGACTGGTTATTATTTCCGTTCCACGGTAACCGACCATCCCACCGTCCTCCCCAGAAAGTACGATACATACAGAGTGATCTCAAGTAAGTCTCGTCCCGTTCAAACCTGGTTCTTAGCTCCTGGTGGTGTTACTGGGGTAGAGTCAAGTTCAAGACAAATGTGGGTAGTCCGGAATTGTGTACTGCTGTCCGAAGACCCTTTGTCGGAGTGTACCATCTGTTCCGGTATCTATGACCGAGAAAGAGTCGTGTTCCCACTCGTCACACCCTGTGTCCTTCCTCGTCGACACTCGTCTTTTGTTTCCCTCGAACAATGGCGGAGTCTGCGAGTGATTCCCTGCGTAATTTACACGTGTCTCCTATCTTGTCCGTCGTTCGACGAACACTGGAAACTGGAGGAACGGAAAGTCTTTGATGTAACGGTCTTCAAAGAAGTGTACCTAATACAACTGTTCGGTAATTAGTGGAGAGATGTGCTGGAGACGTTTTCGTAGGGTCGAGGGCACGACGAGTCGAACGGGGGATCCAAACACTTTTCGTACTAGACCGAGGGAAATGGAAACGAGAGGGAAGAAACAAGGATACCTTGGTGGTTACACGTGTCGACTCCACATAAAAGACCGGGATGGTGGAGATACGGCCGAACCCTCCCTTCACTTCAGACTCTCGAAGTAATAATGGTTATTAGGGACTCTTGATGTTTTGAGGACGATATGACTGTGATTCCAAACGACGAACCGGTAATTAATTGTCGGAAAAATCCCTCCATTCTAAAAATTTTTTAGTTTTGTTGTCCTTTAGACATTGTAAAACTTTCACTTCACTTTCAGCGAGTCAACACAGACTGAGAAACGTTAGGATACCTGATATCTCAGATGCCTTAAGAGATCCGGTCTTATGACCTCACCCATCGGAAAGGGAAGAGGTCCCCTAGAAGGGTTGGGTCCTTAGGTTGGGTCCAGAGGGCGTAACGTCCTCCTAAGAAATGGTCGACTCGGTGTTCCCTTCGGGCATTATAAAATTACTACAAAATATCGTTGAAAATGAAGATATTAGATACCTATGTTTGTTATTATTCTGAATTTTCAATGTCGGTCTTCTTCCAGTTCCAATTAGAGAAGACAGAATAAATTCTTACGGTTCACACATTACTTAGAAACGTTCATGTTACAGGTAAATAACGACAGGGGACTCAAGTACAGTCACCTCAGGGAAAGACCACTCTACGGGAGTCCACCCGGATTAAAATAATAAGACCATTGACCCCGATAAAGGTACCTTTCCTCTGTTCCCTTCTCTTGGTATACGTAGTTCCCGGATCATACACACTCGAAGAGACGAGTACAAACAAAAGAGTAAACAATAACTCTTTCCGTCCAACTATTCTTCAGACCCCGAAGGTTCCTCCTCTAGACCCAGACCTCAGAGTTCTTCCTCTTTTCCTGTTTGAAAAAAAAAAGGGAGATGTAAGGAATCAGAATCAGTGTATTTCGCTAAAAAAAGAAATTCGGGTCTCGACTACAAATACGTTGTTTTGTTGAGTAGAACTTGAGTCATGATTCCTAACATATTGTCGTTACATAGGACGAACTTCTGTACAAAGATGAAGAATTCTTAGAAAACTTATTAGGACAGTAGAATTTCAAATCCTCCAGACCATTCTAGAAAGATAACAATCAAGATTAGGACAGTAGAATTTTACATTTGACACCCTCACCCAGACTATTCTGGAAATGTTGGAACTCTGTGAGAAAACTAAATGACATTATTGGTCAACTTTTTGATATATCGAGAGAACGATTACCCTGTGAGAGGTAGGGAGAAGACTACAGATACAGTCTACGAAAGAGACAGGGGAAAAGTGACATTATTTTGACGATGGGGTTTCGAGAACTCACTAGTTCTGACCAGGGACCAGGGTTTCGACTTAGATGAAGAAATCTCTAGTGCAAGTGACATTCGATAGTAATACGGGTTGTCAAAAATTCCGATATAATAATAAAGTAGAATATCCAATCCTTTTACTCCGAGACCCTTGAATGTACTGACCGGGTTCCGTTGTGTCAGTCGTTCATCCCAAACTTAGGTCTCGACAGACGAAGGTTTCGGACACTAGTAAAGTGACAAATACACCGGACCTTACTGGGTTTACCCGGTTGGCATAAGGTCTAAGGTCACGTATCACTATAAAATCGCGTTGAAACCTTTTTGTGATCAAAGGGACAAAGATGAACCAAGTGTTTTAAGTACAATCAACACAAGAAAGACAGTCACCATAACCTGAAGGTCCTCCGAGTCACTATTTCTTAGACAGACGGTTACGTCCTCTGGACCCAAGTCAGGGACCCGCCCCTTCTAGGGGACCTCTTCCTTTACGTTGGGTGAGGTCATAAGAAAGGACCCTTTCGGGTGCCTGTCCCCTCAGACCGTCAGATGTCAGGTACCCGAACGTTTCTCAACCTGTAATGACTCGCTGATTTGTTGTTGCAATCACCATAATGGACGAGTAGGAGGATCTGGAGGAGTACTTGAGAATAGAAAATTTATGATTAGATCGGAGGTAAATGTCGTTTGACAGTGTGGTTTGTCCAGATTCCCTAGAAGATCTTTGAAGTGGGTTCTTTAGATCTTTGTGAAGGAAAACCCAAACAAAAAATTAATCCGGTGAATACAAAGATATAATTACCGATCTGAAGGAAGTTATTATGGAGAATGTGTTATTATGGAGAATGTGTTATTATGGATAATATATATAGAGGATATTATATTGTCATGGATAATGTGTTATGGATAATGGCTTGTTATGAAAAATTGTAAACATCAATGAAGTAAGAAGTCAGAGAGTCAGCACATACTGAGAAACACTGACGTCGTGCGGTCCGAAGGGACAGGTAGTGGTTGAGGGCCTCGAATGAGTGGTGTACAGGTAACTAGTCACTACAGTAGGTCGGTAGAGTAGGAGACAGTAGGGGAAGAGGAGGACGGGAGTTAGAAAGGGTCGTCGTCCCAGAAAAGGTTACTCAGTCAAGAAGTATAGTCCACCGGTTTCATAACCTCAAAGTCGTAGTCGTAGTCAGGAAAGTTGTTTATAAGTCCTGACTAAGGAAATCCTAACGGACCAACCTAGACGAACGTCATTTTCCCTGAGAGTTCTTAGAAGAAATTGTGGTCAAGTTTTCGTAGTTAAGAAGCCGTGAGTCGAAAGAAATATCAGGTTGAGAGAGTACGTATGTGCCGATGACCTTTTTGGTATCGAAACTAATCCACCTGCAAACAGTCGTTTCGTTACAGAGACGAAAGATTATACGTAGATCCAACCAGTATCGAAAAGAAGTTTCCTCGTTCGTAGAAACCACCGACGATAGTGGTAGACGTCACTAAAACCTCGGGGGCTTTTATTTCAGAAGGTGAAATAAAAGGTTTCAAAAGTAACACAGGGTAGATAAACGGAACTTCACTACCCTGACCTACGGTACTAGAATCAAAAGACTTACAACTCGAAATTCGGTTGAAAAAGTGAAAGAAGAAAGTGAAAATAGTTCTTCGAGAATTCAAGGAGAAGCGAAAGACGGTATTCCCACTACAGTAAAGATTACCACATGAAACGTATATTCAATTTATTCGTTCCACTGTTATATATCGGAACTGTATGAGGAAAGGACTAAACCTTGGTCAGACAACAAGGTACAGGTCAAGATTGACAACGAAGAACTGGACGTATGTCTAAAAAGTCCTCCGTCCAGTCCCCCAGACCATAAGGGTAGAGAACTTCTTAAAAGGTCAAACAACACTAGTTGTGTCAGATTCCCAAACCACATTAGTTATTTCGTCTTCATCTACAAAGAGACCTTATAAGTACGAAAAAGATACTAGGTTACCTACAACTGTTAAACTAGAGACCAAGGAGACGGAAAAGATTTAGGTCAAACTTGTAGACCTTCAAGAACCAAGTATATGACAACTTCGGACCGAACCTCTTAAAACTCGTAATGAAACGATCCCACACTCTACTCACGTTAACATGTCATCAAATTTGTAAGAAACCGTAACGGAAAGAAAGCCTAACCTTACTTTTGACTGGAAAAGATCAGGACGCCGGTGACGACTCAAAACGTTTAAACGTCCGTATAACTCACGTCATGAAAGTGTCGTAGTAGAAAATCCTAAACTTTTTTGAGTTGACCTTAAAGTAGTGGAGGTGATCGAAACAAGCATCACTACGAAGGATTCCGGGTGAACTGAAACGTGAAGTCCTATTCACTCACTAGTGTAGTAGTACCGATAGACCT
Organism: Capra ibex; assembly: GCA_006410555.1. Lineage (NCBI taxonomy): Eukaryota > Metazoa > Chordata > Mammalia > Artiodactyla > Bovidae > Capra > Capra ibex. The sequence continues at coordinate 21,963,484 of SJYO01052474.1, forward strand.
AGTACTTCTAGAAAAAACATGTCAAGAAGACACATAAGAATGGTGGAGAACAATTATGGAAGACGAAGATAATCCAGGTATGGTAAAGACAGGAAATAACTCGGGTAGAAACGTACTTTACAAGGTGACCATAGAGATTAAAAGAACTTCTCTAGAGATCAGAAAGGGTAAGATAACAAAGGGAGATAAAGAAACGTAACTAATGACTCCTTCCGAAAGAATAGAGAGGAACGATAAGAAACCTTGAGATGTCAGTCTACCCAAATAGAAAGGAAAAGAGAAAACGGAAAACAAAGAGAAGAAAAGTGTCGATAAACATTCCGGAGGAGTCTGTTGGTAAAACGGAAAAACGTAAAGAAAAAGAACCCCTACCAGAACTAGTGACGGAGGACATGTTACAGTCCTTGGAGGTAGGTTTCAAGAAGGCCGTGAAACAGATAGTCTAAATTAGGGAACTTAGATAAACAGTAAAAGTGACAAAGAAGTTCCTTCGTAAATAATTAGGGGGAGATGATTGGAAAGTAAGAACAGTTAAAAATAGTGGTCGTTTACCAACCCAGACTTTATAACGTAGTATTTCCTGTGTGTGAATCTTACGAGTCTCTTGTTTACGATAGGTGTCTTTCTTTGAGACTACTATAGAACAAATAATAAAAGAAACTATTATAGAAAATTTTATCTAACTATTGATGAACTAATAGTAAACTATTATTATAATAGTTTTTCATTCATTCGAAAATAGTGTAAATACACGATAGATACGTTTACTTGAACAATCATAGAAAATTACATCCGTCAACATCCCCCGTCACGGAGGTCTCTATAAACAATTTCGTTTACTATTTAACAATCAAAAAACTAAGTACTAGACATTTAAATTAAATAATCAAGTAAGTAGTAAAGTAAATAAGTCAATCAATAAAACAAAAGTTCTCCGTTAGTACCAGACCTTATAACAGGTCGTTATATTACGTTTGAAATCAATCCTCTCGTTCGTTTTACAAGTCAAGTCAAGTCAGGGAGTCAACACAGGTTGAGAAACGCTGGGGTACTTAGTGTCGTGCGGTCCGGAGGGACAGGTAGTGGTAGAGGGCCTCAAGTGAGTCTGAGCACAGGTAGCTCAGTCACTACGGTAGGTCGGTAGAATAGGAGACAGTAGGGGAAGAAGAGGACGGGGGTTAGGGAGGGTCGTAGTCTCAGAAAAGGTTACTGAGTTGAGAAGCGTACTCCACCGGTTTCATGACCTCAAAGTCGAAATCGTAGTAAGGAAGGTTTCTTGTCGGTCCTGACTAAAGGAAGTCTTACCTGACCAACCTAGAGGAACGTCAGGTTCCCTGAGAGTTCTCAGAAGAGGTGGTGGTGTCAAGTTTTGTAGTTAAGAAGCCACGAGTCGGAAGAAGTGTCAGGTGGAGAGTGTAGGTATGTACTGGTGTCCTTTTTGGTATCGGAACTGATCTGCCTGGAATCAGCCGTTTCATTACAGAGACGAAAACTTATATGATAGATCCAACCAGTATTGAAAAGAAGGTTCCTCATTCGCAGAAAATTAAAGTACCGACGTCAGTGGTAGACGTCACTAAAACATCGGGGGTTTTTATTTCAGACTGTGACAAAGGTGACAAAGGGGTAGATAAAGGGTACTTCACTACCCTGGTCTACGGTACTAGAAGGAAAAGACTTACAACCCGAAATTCGGTTGAAAGAGTGAGAGGAGAAAGTGAAAGTAGTTCTCCGAAAAATCGAGGAGAAGTGAAAGACGGTATTCCCACCACAGTAGACGTATAGACTCCAAGAACTATAAAGAGGGTCGTTAGAACTAAGGTCGAACACGAAGAAGGTCAGGTCGCAAAGAGTACTACATGAGACGTATCTTCAATTTATTCGTCCCACTGTTATATGTCGGAACTGTATGAGGAAAAGGATAAACCTTGGTCAGACAACAAGGTACAGGTCAAGATTGACAACGAAGGACCGGACGTATGTCTAAAGAGTTCTCCGTCCAGTCCACCAGACCATAAGGGTAAAGAAAGTCTTAAAAGGTGTCAAATAACACTAGGTGTGTCAGTTTCCGAAACCGTATCAGTTATTTCGTCTTTATCTACAAAAAGACCTTCGGAGAACGAAAAAGCTACTAGGTCTCTTACAACCGTTAAACTAGAGACCAAGGAGACGGAAAAGACTTTGGTCGAACTTGTAGTCCTTCAAGTACCAAGTGCATAACGATTTCGGACCGAATCTCTTAAAACTCGTAATGAAATGATCGTACACTCTACTCACGTTAACACGCCATCAAACTCGTAAGAAACCGTAACGGAAAGAAACCCTAACCTTACTTTTGACTGGAAAAGGTCAGGACACCGGTGACGACTCAAAAGGTTTAAAAGACCGTATAACTCACGTCGTGAAAGTGTCGTAGTAGAAAGTCCTCAACTTTGTCGAGTTGACCTTAAGGTAGTGGAGGTGATCGAAACAAACATCACTACAAAAGATTCCGGGTGAACTGAAGTGTAAGGTCCTACAGACCGAGATCCACTCACTAGTGTGGTAGTACTAATAGACCCAGCACTCCTAGAAAAGACATGTCAAGACACATAAGAACGGTAGAGAAGAATTATAGAAACCGAAGACAATCCAGGTATGGTAAGAAAAGATAAAAAAAGAAGAACCGGTGTAGCACGTCGAAAGTCCTAGAATCAAGGAACTGGTCCCTAGTTTGGGTCTAGGGGTCCACCTTCGTACCTCAGGATTGGTGACGCCAGTTCTCACGTCCGAGTCACCAACACCGGGTACCCGAATCGACAAGGTGACGTACACCCTAGAAGGATCTGGTCTCCATCTTGGACCCAGAGGACGTAACTTTCCGTTTATGAAATGGTGACTCGGTGGTCCCTTTGAGGATTTTCGATAAAAATTTTGACTTTTAACTTACTGATTGTACGAAGAATTTCATATATAATCCCTCACTTTCAGAACAAAAGACTGTTCTTCCGGTTAGGGATGTGTCACAAGGAGTCTCGTTATCCCATAGATATTATTTGGTAAAGTAATTTTTTACACTTTATGAACGTAACGGACAACGAATTAAATTTATTGTTGTATACCGATATCAGGCAGAACTTGTGTACCTACCCTTCATTAAAATCGTGTAATGATAAGTGCGAAAAAAGAACGTTGTCTTCCTTTCTTGCAGACGAGAATCCAAGTATTTGCACTTCTGGATTTCGTCCCGGTTCAGGGGAGTGTACAAAGAGATGTAAAAGGGGGTGAGGTAGGAGACTACGAAGTGATCGTTTCGGGGTATTGTGTCTCCGAAGGAAGACATCGACGGAGGTGTTGTCCTTTATTTTTAAGTCTTTCTCGGGTACCAAAAACGAGAAGGACAGGTAGACGAACCGTCATCTTAATACCTTAGTTAACCGAGACTTAAACATTACAAGACCTGTCTTTGTAGAAGTTAGAAGAATAGTGAGAGGTAAGGGATGGGTTTCAGAGAATCTTATGTCATAACTCGACTCTTGAACTTTCCGTGTAAAATTCAAGTACAAATTAAACTTTACCTCATAACTGGACAGAAGACAAGAAAGGAAGTATAATCGTTCATTTGATAAACAATAGAATATCTCTCTATGAAACCCTGAGACAAGTCGGTAAGGAACCACAGGTACCCATAACTGTCCTGAGGTCGTCTGTGACTTAAAACTCCTATGAGTCCAGGAATTACTTCTTGTCACATCATAAACGTATATTAGTTACGTGTAGGAAGGTATATGAAACTTAACAGAGATCTAATGGATACATGAAATTTGTTACATTTATGGTACATTTATCAACATTCATATTACATTTATCAACAGTCATACGTCGTTTGGGTTCAAAACGAAAGACCTTAAAGAAAAAAAAATTCATAAAAGGTAGACACCAACCAACTTACGTGTGTTCATCTTGGGTTCCTATGCCTTCCGACTAACATTACTAGGACAGAAAGTAGTCTAGAAATTTTTAATTAATTACATAAAAACCGATAGGACCCAGAAACAACGACACGTACCCGAAAGAGATCAACACCGGTTCTCCCCATCAACGTTGTTGTTGATGACAAACAATGTCATGCGACCGACGAGCAATGCCACCGAAGAGAACACCTGGTGTCTGAGATCTCGCGTGTCCGAGTCGTCAACACCGCGAACCCGAGATCCCGTGTCCGAGTCATCAACACCGCCTACCACAAATCAACGGGACACCGTACACCTTAGAAAGACCTGGTCCCTAGCTTAGGCATCCACATAAGAATTGGTGACCTGGTAGTCCCCTCAGTTAGAGTAGTCTAAAAAGTCGGTGTCTAAATAGCTACTAAGAATAGACTTTGTTAATAATGACACCATACATGGTTATCTGAAGTAGGTTGTAAATAAACAACCTTTAGATGCCATTACTTCTCTAAAGAGAAATGAGTAAATGAGTCAAATAAATACGGTGATACTTGAGGACCTAAGAATAAACTGAGGTACCAATATTAGGTAAAGATTGTAAAACAACAACAACAAGAACGAGGTCAACAGAGTTTAGACTGGGGACCCTCGGGAAAGGTCAACCGATGACACAGGAAAATTGTATAAACTTCTACAAGGATAAACTTTTTTCACGTACGATTTTTATAAACGAGTCTAGGACATTTCTATATTTAGACCTCGAAAGACCTCCGAGAAAGGACAGGAAAAAATTATCGAATCTTTCCTCACCCGAGAAACCTAGGTTCTGTCGAGGTGTCTCCTCCTCCGGTGGGGTCTTCAACTGGAGACCTGGGAAAGATTGTTCTGACAGAGTACATGGTTTGTCAAAGGCACAAAAATATCCACAGATCTTGAAAAAACTAGGGAGAGTTACGAAGAGGTAGATCTATTTCCGTGTCTGTGTCCCAGTAATAAACCATACGAAAGGTACCATACAGACCGAGACATACTGGGTGCTAACAGAGGAACGTCCTATTATTCTCTTACTTGAGCACTGGAGCCGACGAAGAAACGGACATTTAAAAGGGGGTTTCCGGAAGGGTTCACCGTGTCACCATTTCTTAGATGGACGGTTACGTCCTCTGTGTTCTCTGTCTCCAAGTTGGGGACCCAGTCCTTCTATGGGACCTCTTCCTTTATCGTTGGGTGAGGTCATAAAGACGGACCTTTTAAGGGACCTGTCTCCTCGAACCGTCCGATGTCAGGTACCCCAACGTTTTCTCAGCCTGGTGGTGACAAAGGGTTTTTTGGAATAAAACGTGAATGTAGTACATGACAGGTAGGAGACGAAAGTGTTATCTAGGGGTTACGTTGGGACAGTAAATCTACATAGAGACATTATTAAAATTTCTGATAATTTTCAACGGAGGACTACTTTAATAATGTTCACAGAGTGATCTGAATTCGACACTTTCAAAATTGTTATAATATACGTTTGAAGATATGACTAAATCTCATAAAGATGTAAAATTACCGTATTTTACTTGTTGATGAGTTCGTATAATACTTGCTCACTTTTTACCTACTTTCACTGTCACTCAGTTGTTAATTAGATTCATGTTGCATGTCACTTTTTAGTGGGTCAGGTTTAATTCAAAAACTCTTGAAATTTAATCTAATAAAGTTCGTACCGGATAATTCTTCGTTTATAGTTATGTTTAAACGTTCAAAAATACTATTTTACAAAACCAGTTAAATTAACGAAAATTAAAAAGTAACAAGTAAATAATTTCGAAGTGAATTTTAAAAAAATTCTTGACTTTTTCTAGTGTCATCGTTTAAGAAAGAGATATTCTTAAAAGTACAAAACATTTATGAACGAAATCAAAAAGTTCACGGAATATCTGATATTACTTAGACAATATAATAACGTCTCCACAACACACTTCCCTCTCGAACTCTGGGAACCGTAAAGTTCCTCAGTCTCCAAAACATTCCACTTGTTTCTGTTTCTCTATAAGATACTCCCTTTCCTCACTTTCTTCCTTACTATAAAGTTCCTCCATTCAAATTGTAGATAAGTCCCAGTTTAAGTAAAAACCAAGATAGTCCCGGTGGACTACACTTCTCGACTGAGTAACCTTTTCTGGGACTACGACCCTTCCTAACGCCCGTCCTTCTCTTCCCCCGATGTCTCCTACTCTACCAACCCACCGTAGTGGTTGATTTACCTGTACTCAAACTCGTTTGAGGCCCTCTACCTCTTCCTGTCCCTTCGGATCGTACGACGTCAGGTACCCCAGTGTTTGTCGACCTGTACTGACTCGTTGATATGTTGTCCCGACTTGTATCTCTTACGTCAGAGTAAAACTAATCTAATATATTAGAGGTTGGAAAACCCGTGGTTCCTCTTTAAAGTACCTTCTGTTAAAAAGGTACCTCACCCCAACCCCTCTACCAAAAACCTACTAAGTCCTTGTAATGTACATAGTATACAACATAAAGATTAGATTACGACGGTGACTGGACTCTCCTCCATCACCGGACACCGGACTTCCGACCGCTGGGGACTCAACATCACGCACACCACCACACCGGACCGCCCCCACTCGACTCCGATACTCTAGTTCGTCTGGACTCAACTCAGGACCAATACCCTGGAGTCTGTTTGAAGTCTGGAAGTAGTTCAAATACACTTTACCGTTACAAACACTGTGGTATGACGTATTATGATTATTTATCGATCACCATCTCTTGGGTGGACGGTTACGTCCTCTGTCTTCTCTGAGACCAAGTTAGGGACGCAACCCTTCTACGGGACCTCCTTCTTTACCGATGGGTGAGGTCATAAGAACGGATCTCTTAGGGTACCTGTCTCCTCGGATCACCCAATGTCAGGTACCCCAGAGTTTCTCAGTCTGTACTGACTTCACTGAATCGAAGTATTTATCGAATCGTGCTACTCACCCGGTATTACTTGGGAGTCATTCACACTCGACAATAACTCTGGTTTGTTGTCCCGTCAGTAAATTAATATGTAAATTCTAGTCGGACGCTGATAATCTTACCTTCACTACGGTTATTTTCACTAGTTATCAAAACACCAAAATATCTTTACACCTTGTCCGAGATAAATGTATGTGTCTACTTAGACTCCAAAACTTTCGAAGGACGGACCCCATAAACGTTCCTAGGACAGGGAGTAGTTAGTATTACTTGAGTCGACATAGGTGACACAACTTAGACACCCAAGCGATCGTGGACTTTTCAACTGTGTATTTTATGAACGGACTTCTATAAATCTCCTACCTTCCTATAACATCACTCCATCTCATCTTGGTAACTCTTTTGTCACAATGGAAAAGAGTGTGCTTTAAACTGGTGAACTTCAAGTTTGCCTACACCCAACTAAATTTTACGGATCACCACAGCAAATCGACATAGAATTCTTCCGAAAACTCCTGAAATGAAATTCGAGGTTGAAATCTAGAACACCTCGGTTTGACTACGAAGACCTCTGAGCCACACTTATTACAGGAGGGTATCGGTCCCAGTATTGAGTAGTCTATAACGAGATCACCGGACTTTCTCCGTTATATAGAGACTCATACGTGTCCCCTACATAAAATTACGGTCTCCTAGATCAAGTCATTGGTTTTTGTATAAATCTCGAATTTTATTTTTAGGGTTACCCTTTAACTACTAAATTTATGTAAAGACCTCATAGAAGGAGTTTAGTCAACAGTCGAGGGTTCCACAACTACGGCAAGCACGAGTCTTGTACGAGTACACCCTTGCTTTAATAATGATTAAAATTGAAAAGTCTTTTCCGTAATTGTAGAAACAAGATTATCATCGCTATCGTCAGTTCAGGACCACCATACTCGACAAAAACACAACAACGACTACTGATACCGTGTGGGCAAAATTCCACAAAGACGTAAAAAAGGTACTGTGTTCATTAATCAAATCGCTCGATAGAAAGAACCGATCATAAATTGACGAGAGTACTAAGGACCTTTATAAGTTCCGTACCCTGTCCATACCGGTCGGTTCGGTGGAACAATGAGAAGAGTGTTTTACGAGTCTGATCGTCCAGTTAACTCTCCTTACGATTGAAAAGTTGAGTGTTAAAAAGGTAATATATAGGGACTAGTCTCCTTCATTTGGGTATGTACGTCACATCTAGATTCTTGAAGGGGTCACCAAGTCACCATTTCTTAGACAGAAGTTACGTCCTCGGTGTCCTCTGTGCCCAAGTTCGGGACCCGACCCTTCTAGGGGACCTCCTCCCGAGTCCTAAAATGGAATCCCCTCTTTGTCCACGACTTCTGTTTAAGAACTGAAACATGAAGGCTATCAAATTATTAAAGAATTACAACTACCGTTTCAGTTACTGAAGTCATTTAACGTCTTCAGGTCTAAAACCTTTCTCTTTTCCACGAAACTCAAGGTCTTCCGATTCTCCACCTTCCTAAGTCTCGTGTATCAAGTATGTTATTTGTTATCAAAATTTTTCTATCACACTCTCCTTCTCGATCAAGAAGAGGATTTTCCGACTCACCTTCTACGATTGTACTAAGACCGCATTCTCCACGGGGTAGGGTCGGAGGTAGTACCTGATCATCGTTATTGTGATGGGTTGTGTACATCATAAAGGATACACGGGTCGTAATAAGGCTCACGTGATGTATAAAACTAAGTAACTGGAGAGAGTTGTTGGAATAGTCTAGAGTAAAACGTCTACTCCTTTCTCAGTGTCTCCCCGTTCACTACCCGGGTTTCAGTGTGTCGATATTAATCTTGTCGGTTACAAACGTGTGTATGTCACACCTAGATTACCGAAGGGACCACCGAGTCACCATTTTTTCAGGTGGACGTTACGCCCTCGGTGTCCTCTGTTCCCAAACTAGAGACCCAAAACTTCTAGGGGACTTCCTCCCGTACCGTTAAGTGAGGTCATAAGAACGGACCTCCTAGGGTACCTGTCTCTTCGGACCACCCGATGTCAGGTACCCCAACGTTTCTCAGTTTGTACAGACTTCGCTGAATCGTGTCTTGTTCCTACCTAGACCTCAGGAACAAATCGTCCCCGGTTCGGGGCCCACTCCTACTATCTTTCAAGTCGAACCAAACCTTCAAAGATTCTCGTCCCTTCTAGACTCGGAACGAAGGTCCCACTTCGGACTTACACGTCTTTTGGAGTACCTGTGTGACCTTGTCGTCGTTTCGTCTATACCACCGACCCGGTCGGATCCGTTCTTGCCTAGACTGTCGAAACTCAGAGGACTTCGGGTCTCCTTTCGGGTATACTTGAAAATAACAGGGATTATTCTGACACCTGTATTAACTCTCTTCAATGTCACTGTCAAATGATAGTTGTGGTCGTCATAACTTTTCGGTTCCCTACGACACCTCTATCTCTTCCCCCTTCACGGGTGCGACCCAAGGTCACCTCTTCGAGGGAATGAGAGGTCACGGTACTGGGTTCGTTTGGGTGTCTGAAAGTGACGGTAGAGTTCTCTTACTTTCCCTTTCACACTTTGGGACTCTAACAGACCAAAATAGGTGCTTTACTAACTCCTTAGTGATTAAACTTAATTTAATTCCTCTACTTGAAAAGACGATGTCTCTTCTGACTCTCGAACTTTGGCTTTACTTTAAATTAATGACCTTTGTATTTCCGACATAAAAAACGTGGGGGCGAATAACCGAACATTTCGGTACGAGTCATGTAGTAAGATAACTTTAGTACATGTAAGTTGTGTCCTTCGGTGGAATACCTGAAAACCGGTACAAAAGTTTACCCTTCACGAGACAGAACCCGGACCCAACTACTCGACCTAAGAGGTAGGGAGCGAAGTGTAAAGGTTACGTCTGTGTCGAGAAACTTTTCGGTAAAGGTGAGTTAACGTAAATCAAAAGGTACCCAACCTTCGTCAATTCCCTTTACTTCCTGCAAAGTCACGGTCACAATATAACCAATGGCTATGGTTTAATAAAGACCTAATCTTTGTGATACAGATATAACACCGTCATTTTCACGAAGCGTGAGATAGATACCTACTCCGATTGCACAAGTAACTATCTGATCCTAGGGGGTCTCCGGGAACATTTAGACACTCAACAAAGGTTCACGAGATAAAATGTAATCCTAGGGACTCTCTCGACCTTGTAGTTTACTTGTTTACGCACGTCCTCGTTTCTCCATGAACCAATTAATACGCAGTGTCCTTGGTCTGTATGAGGCACCACAAAAAAAAAAACAAACAAACAAAGAAAGTATTCAAGAAAAACCAACTTAAAAACAGTCTCTTAGTTTTTCTCGAACATAGAAGACTTATCTCCACTTGTTTGATGGAGGTATTCTTGATTAACTGGAACTTTTCTTTAAATTCACTGGTTTACTCAAACTCTCATCAAAGATTCGTCTCTTGTTAGTCTAAGAATAGTGAAGACACCAGTAAACTATAAATGACTCTGAGTAGTTACGTTTATGAAACCAAAACCTAAATTGTGTACGAATACAGAAGAATCATTCCTTCACACAAACTTCAGAAAAGACAGTTTTACGAGAAACACCTTGAATGATCAGGTACGGACCAGAAAACGATTTAGTTGGACGACCCTCGTTCCCCTCCGAAGTTCAATAAGACACTAAGATACGAAGGCAAAGGAGGAGTAACGATTTTACCCCTATTAGAGGTGGTGTCTGTGTATAGTCTCTCTACAATCCCATTAAAACACTCAATAATAGACTTTTCATGAAGTTCACAGAATCCTCTTTTCTTAGTATTTTACATCCGGTCGTAATGAAAGGCTGAAAGTTGATCCTCTCTAAACAGGTAGATTGTCCGGAGGGACCCTTGTATGTGTATCCTGTGCTTCATCACTAAGTGTCCAGAGGCTTGTGTCGAGAGTAAAAAGTGGCAGAGGAACAGGATTCCGGACTTCGACGTCCTAGGTTCTCCACGGCCGGGAGTCGGACACTGTCTTAACGTCACAAAATCAAGAGAAAAGACAGTCAAATCGTTTCCATTAAGTACCCTAACGGTATACCTCACTCATTGGTCCACGAGCGGTTCGGAGTACGGTTATTTTTGACTTCTGGAAACGTTTATTTTCCCGTATAAATTCATTTCTGATTATGAGTTCGTGTACGTAAAACTTACATCTCTATATCCATAAACAAACGAGTTGGGAAATAAACGTTCTTTACTCATACAACCGACTTCCTTTCGGCAGATGTCGAGAATTCTGCTGTCGACACTCTACGAATTTTTGTATACGACGAGGTGTAAAACAGACGAACTGTGACGGTCTAACTTCTAGATTTTACTTAAGGTTTCTTAAAAGTACTATAACGTATGAAACTTCAGAAAACGTCTTTCCTGCGTTAATAATGATCAGACAAAACGGTTTCGGTGGAGATACTGTGTGGACGGTACCTTCTGGGATGATTTTCCTCACACAAGTCGCCCACTCGTCTCCAGGGGATCTGCACATTCCTACGCAAGTCAGCTGTCATCGTTGGCGACACCAGGGTCTCGTCGTTGTCCGGGGGTTCCCGTCGTGTTTAGACTTGTGACACTCAGACGATCTGTCACCGAGTAAGAGTTAGGGAAAAACCCCAATATTTACGTCATTATAAAAGAGGTAACAAAAAGAATTCTCAGCTCCCATGTGTGACAGACGTAGGCCCCCCCCGCCATTAGTTATGCACTGACAATACCAATGGATCACGTAGGGATTCGAGTGTGGTGGAACCTATTTCTCATCCGTGTTTGTCCATAGAGGAAGGACACCGTGAAGGTTCGAGAGGAGGTCATTCGGGACTGTAGTAGTTACTTCCATAAAAATAAGGGACTCATCCTCACACAGACAGACTGTGTAGCGACCTCAAGGTTTTTCTCCATTAAAAACCCAATCACAATCTACCTCTAAGGGACTGTCGTCTGAGGTCCTCCGGTTTCAGGAGGAACCTTCCAAGTCCGGTAAGGACGGACCCAACAGGAATATCCTCTTGAGGTCGGGACTCGGGACCTCCATTCAATGAATAGTCAGTCAGTGCCGCTGTAGTTGGTCATTCCCCACTTCCTTTCCGTTACCCACTCACCCCTCCGTCTCCCCGTCCATTTGACTCCTCGTTTACGACTGGAGTTCTACACTGGTTTACACTTCTATCCCTCTCGTGGGACGTCTGCCTCACGGTTCTAACCCCCCTCCGTACCCATGTCTAACCTTTACCAGGTTACTCTCTATATCTGTAGTTTGTGTGATCTCTGTGTCGGTCAACACCCTCTCCTTCTATCTTTGTCCCTACCCCTGTCCTCGATTTAAGTCTTCATTTTATTTTCTCTCTGGAAATGACTTCGGTTCCTTTTGTCACACGACAGTTGATAGCCCATGTTAATTAAGTTAGGAGACGAGATGTCAAGTCTTTTCTTCCGTCTACTCTTGTTGGAGTTCCTACACCTTAAGGTCGGGCACGCAGGAAACGTATACATCGACCCTCACAAAGATACTTACCTCTGAATCGTAAGATCCAAGGGGGTCATGTACGTTCTCCCCTCGTGCCAGAGAACCTGACCAAGAATCTACGGTAAAGATTCTATTTTATCGAACTTTAACAGTGGAAGAAACAAGACACTTTATTGGATGTGAATTATGTGTGACTTGGCAGTCCAGCGACGATAACCAATGTTGAGATATTGACTTGGTTTACTTGGTTCACATCTTAAATCTAATTTACTGATTAGTCTCATTGTAAAGATAATAAAAACTCCAAAATCTATGGTGGGAAAAACTTCGACGGAGTCTAACTCCTCATTTCCACTTTTCGTAATAAACTTTAAACATTTTGGTCTCTCTCGTTGAGATGGACCTCCTAAAGTTCACCGTCTGTTTCCGGGTAATTTATTACAGAATATAATTATGCTCACTCGTATTATCAGCCTCAACTCAGTCTTTGTACCCTAAGATAGGACGGGGAAGTAGACTCCCAGACTTAGGAAAAGAAAGACTCTAAGAACCTCCTGCCAAAATACGTAGAAGAGGTAAAGGGGGGGCAAAGTGGAGAAAGACAATAGTGAATCTTGTCAAAGGGGATCTTATCAAACCCAGGACCTGTCTCCATCTGTCCTTAGTCTCATACTATCCTCAGAAAAGAAACCGGACTCTACTAAAAAAAAAAAAGTAAAAAAGAGTAATTTTTTTTTTTTCCTTTGTCACTTTTAGTAACTCCGCTGTACACCCGTTATGACAGAAGAAAATGAACTCACTACCAGAGAGGTAAAGGTCAAAAACAGGACAATTTTCAACTGTAAAAGAATGGTTCACGATAAAGGAGGGTGAGAGATGGTATGTGGACCTTTTTCCTTAGAAAAACGTTCATCAAACTATCGGTTCTAAAACTTTCCTATAACATAATGATACATTGTATCAGTGTTTAAAATCCATAAATAGGAACGAAAAGATTTAGACACTCTTCGATTTTCGTCGGTACAAATACAAAAGTATAGTATTCTTTTGTTTTGTAAATTTATATATTTATCACTAAGTATTGTTAAAGTCGGGACCTTTCTTCCTTACTCTACAAAGTTTGAACTCTTCTAGCGGTCCCATCGATTAATCCAAGTAGCCCCTCAGAGATGGATACGAACAGATATGTTTCCACACGATCTACCGTTCAAGTCGTAGGAACAATGTTTCGCGTGTGATCCTCGGTCTCCACCTACTCCACTCAATCAAAAACACGATTAAAGATGGGAGAAAAACAGAGTAACCTTTCTATTTCTGGAAATGATTGTACAAGGGGACGAAACTTAAAGACTACTTCTCGGTCCTTGGATTGACGTCACTCAAGACAGAGTGTATGTCCTTCCCAAAACACCTCGGTGTTCACTTAGAGGTCACCCTCGTCTTCCGAAGGAAGGAGTCCAGGTACTCTCCGTCCCTCGACACTACACCCCGTCCTGACATTCTGTGTCTATGACTAAGTACTCTCCGCCTTACAGTAGTTCCAGTGGTACTACAGAGTCCGATACAAACAGTAATTTCCTATCGATACCATCGACCTCGGGGATGGACGGACTGAGACCACCAGAGAAGTCCAGTGCACAATAAAGACACCAAAATCTGTACAGAAACCTGATCGACCCACCACCAGAGACGTGGAAGATAAACCGAGTAAAGATAAGATAAAGAGCATAGAAAGGTAACGAAGACCCGAACTCCACAAGGACGACAGAATTTCCCTTGCCCTCTTACCGGGGGTGCCGAGACGCAGAACTCGGTCCATTAACGAGACGACCAGACCTTACCGTGGTCGAGAGAGATCTTGAGAAGACGGTCCAAGACCGGGAAAGAGGGAGGATCGTGACCCTCCTTCTCGTCCTCCGTCTCTGTCTTGTCTATAAAGTGGGAAACGAGGAAAAGAGAAGAATTAGCAGGAGGGGAGAGTCGTAGAGGTCAGAGAGGGTCCATCTTTTGTATTTACAATTCGGATTACGTGAGTAGAGTGTGCGATCATTTCATTACAAGTTTTAAGAGGTTCGGTCAGAAGTCGTTATGCACTTGTCACTTAAAGGAGGTCTTTTCCGTCTCCTTGGTCTCTATTTTAACGGTTGTAGACGACCTAGTGCCTTTTTCGTTCGCTCAAGGTCTTTTTGTAGATAAAGACGAAATAACTGATACGGTTTCGAAAACTGACACACCTAGTGTTATTTGACACCTTTTAAGACTTTCTCTACCCTTATGGTCTGGTGGACTGGACGGAGAACTCTTTAGACATCCGTCCGGTCCTTCGTTGTCAATCTTGACCTGTACCTTGTTGTCTGACCAAGGTTTATCCTTTTCCTCATGCAGTTCCGACATATAACAGTGGGACGAATAAATTGAAGATACGTTTCATGTAGTACTCTTTGCGACCCGACCTTCTTCGTGTTCGACCTTAGTTCTAACGGCCCTCTTTATAGTTCTTGGAGTCTATACGTCTACTGTGGTGGGAATACCGTCTTTCACTTCTCCTCGATTTTTCGGAGAACTACTTTCACTTTATTCTCTCACTCTTTCAACCGAATTTCGAGTTGTAAGTCTTTTACTACTAGTACTGTAGGCCAGGGTAGTGAAGTACCCTTTATCTACCCCTTTGTCACCTTTGTCACCTTTGTAACAGTCTTAAATAAACAGACCCGAGGTTTTAGTGACTTCTACCACTAACGTCGGTACTTTAATTCTGTGAATGAGGAACCTTCCTTTCAATACTGTTTGGATCTATCATATAAGTTTTCGTCTCTGTAATGAAACGGTTGTTTCCAGGTAAGATCAGTTCCGATACCAAAAAGGTCATCAGTACATACCTACACTCTCAACCTGACACTTCTTTCGACTCACGTCTTCTTAACTACGAAAACTCGACACCACAACCTCTTCTGAGAACTCTCAGGGAACCTGACGTTCCTCCAGGTTAGTCAGGTAAGATTTCCTCTAGTCAGGACCGACAAGAAACCTTCCTTACTACGATTTCGACTTTGAGGTCATGAAACCGGGGGAGTACACTTCTCAACCGAGTAACCTTTTCTGACTACGACCCTCTCTAACCCCCGTCCTCTTCCCCTGCTGCCTCCTATTCTACCGACCTACCGTAGTGGCTGAGCTACCTGTACTCAAAGTCACTTGAGACCCTCAACCACTACCTGTTCCTCCGGACCGCACGACGCTAAGTACCCCAACGTTTCTCAGCCTGTACTGACTTACTGACTTGACTTGACTTGACTTACGTATGCTTACCATCTTTGTCCATAACCCCACCTCTCTAACAAATTGAGTTTCTTCCCTCTCAACTTCAAACCGACGTGAGTCACAGTCTCCGGGGTCAACCGGTCCACTCTTATACCGGTTTTAATTATCCGTATGTCTACCTCTTGGAGACCTAAGGTAGGAGGAAAGATCAATCAGTGAGTCAACACAAGCTGAGAAGCGTTGGGGTACTTGACATCGGGAGGTCCGAAGAGACAGATATCCTAAGAGGTTCGTTCTTATGACGTCACCTAACGGTAAGGGAAGAGGTAGAAAGAGAGACGAAGAGGAATAAAGTAGAGAACACTGGAGACCCAATCTTACCTGGATGTCCGTGGGGAACGAAACTAGGGGAATTTAGTTTAAATTTTTTGCATAAATAAACCGACGTAACTTAGAATCAACGTTGTGAACCTTAGAAGTAACATAGTACGTCCTAGAAAGCAACGTCACGTGTCTGAGAGATCACCACCACTCGTCCGAGACGTCAACACCGTGACTCCGGATCGGCGGGACACCGTGTACCCTAGAAGCACACGACTAGTCCCTAGTTTGGGTACAAGAGACGTAACGTCCCACGTAAAAATTAGCGACCTGGCAGTCCCTTCAGGGGACCAGGGGAATTCAAAAACTCCGACTCCCTTTAGTCCCTTTCAGAGACCGACCCAGGTAGAGGAGTGATCTGGACGTCTTTCTTCTAGACACAGAGAAGACGAGTCCGGGTCCGGAACTCACTACCCAGAACACATCGTAGAGATTCTAAGTGTGTCAGGTCCCGGTGGGTTGTCCGTCGAGGACTTGGACCCGAAAACTCTTTTTGTCTCGTCTGTTAACAGAAGTCCAGAAACCGTCGTGGAAGGGGTACAGACCACCTATAGTGTGACAGATTTTGTGGAACTACTCTGGACCACCCACGTTTATTATAGAGTCACTTATATAACTTTGACGAATTTGTCTATTTGATGAGACCATAGTTCCTTTACGAGTAAATGCCTTCCAGTTATCCGAGTAATAAAAACGGTGAATATCTATCTGAGGGTTCCCGTCTATATATGAACTGTCGTAAAACAACCTAATAACGTAAATACTTTACCATTCTTTTGTTTTAAAGAAGGTTTTCGTAGAACCTTAAAAATGACAGAAAGGGAGTCATTTTCTTTTTACCATAACGACCTGAATTACCGACATAACCTTGTAGAAGTCTTTTCATATCAACCGTTTCGTGAAAGGTCATGGGGTAGAACAAATTTAAAATGTTGTCGGGACAGACTACTACTCCTGTCCCGACGGTTCCCGAAACGGATGCCAATGTGTCGGTCGTCCCTCGTATCGTCCAAGTACTCAAAAGTTTAGAATAAAGTACCAAGAAACCACCTAGAATTTGAATCTCTCTCGAACTTGTTCCACTTACACTTCAGGAATTGAGAAGGTCCAAGGAATTAAATAGTGTAGTGGTTAATACCATCAAATCGGGGAAGTATCCGGAAAGGAAGAGAAACCTTTTATGGGGTTATAGAAAGAGTAAAAAGGAAAAAGAAAAAAAAGACACTTTTAAAGTACTCTAAAAAGATTAAAACAAAAACTCAATAAACCGATACTCATTGAGTAAATTAAATTTTCAACCGTCACCACAGAATCGTTCGTGTCACTTATATGAGTCCCTAAGGACGTTCACTCTTTTTTAGATAGGACGTTCAACAAAAGTCGATATTATTTCTAAAATTCATAACCCAACCGGTTTTTAAGAAAACCCAAGACGTACAATAGGGGTCACTCGAAAAACCGATTGGGTTATATAATCTAAGTTATTAATTATTCTGAATATATTCCGATATATAATATCTGTAAAATAAATCGTAAATAAAAATAAAACATTTTAAAATAAGTATATAAAATTCCCTACTACGTAAAAGTATCCAGAAGTTTCTCGTGTAAAAGTCAAAAGAATAAGTATTTAACTTATATTGTTATCGTTGACGAAATATCTCAACAATACTTCTAATTTAGTTAAAGTTAATTATTTCAAGAATCTTGTTATATATCGTGTAGTATGAGGTATGAGGTATTATGTATGAGGTAATCAAACACAATAAAAGGATAATCCACTTTCTCGAAAGTAATATGTGGCGTGTTGTCTTGTCTAAACATCCCTCGGTCATTAAACTGTTACACTTAGGATTATATTAGGTACTCGTAGGGACCACCGAGTCTACCATTTCTTAGAGTTACGTCCTCTGGTCCCAAGCTAGGGACCCAGTCTTTCTAGGGGACCTTTTCCTTTACCGGTGGATGAGATCATAAGAACGACCCTTTTAGGGTGTCTGTCTCCTCGGACCACCCGATGTTAGGTACCCCAACGTTTCTCAATCTGTACTGACTCGTTGATTCGTATGGGTTACATTAGGTACTGATGATCAAATACGACTTATAGGTTTATTAAGACCTTGTATCGAGGATTCTTTACTATACCAAGTTCTCTTCTCTAATATATTCCATTAAGACCAATTTATATCTTTGTTATAATTACCCTTACAAAATTACTCTCCGTTTTTAGTTGGGAAGGGTCATCTTATCGCATCTCATACTACTAATTCTCGTACCTATAGAAAAAAAAGTTTAGAACCGAAACGCAAAGGAGAGACGTACTAGAATCCATTCAGTAAACTCGGGAACTTCGTAGGTAAGGAAGTAGACGTTTTACTTCATAATTATCATACATGTAATTTCCAATTTACTCCACCACAGTTTCGAATCAGGTCCCGGACCGTGTCTCACTACCAGTTTTACAGCCGACAATGTTAGTTCTCGTGTCCTACCCTCGGGCCTCTGTCCAGGGAAGAAATCAGGTTTGTCCGGACTACGAATGAATGAGAGTCATATAGGGGGAATGTAGTTACAATTCGTTGAGACTTTAAGAACAGATGACAACTAATTTAAATGTAGAAGGAGGGGGGGGTGGAAAAAAAAGACTTCAAACTTGTGGGAGATTCTCACTTAGAGATAAACTTTTAGTGGTAAATAAGACGTATAAAGAAGGTCGGTTCCTTTACAACAGTTCGTAACTAACCGAAAGACAACAAAGATACTATTTTTATATGTGTGCGTGTATAAATGTAAACTTATTATATATATCAAAGATATTAACATATATTATAACTTATGTTAAAAATTTTAATATGTCAATATGAAAGACTAAGAAGATAGGTCTGATAGTCTTTGTGTCCGAGGAACATCATTCTCTGTTGCATGTTTCCTATGGTAAGTCAAGCGACCGGTGTCCAACCCCTTTTGGGTCAAAAAGGTTCCGTTAAATGATTGACTCGTCTTTTTGGGGTAACTATAAAATTACGTATTGATTATAACAGAATTGAGTGAACAAACTTGTGAAGAGTTTTCAATTAAATAAAAGTAAAGTTCTCTTTAAATGGACGGGAACTATTAGTTTAAAGATAATTCATGAAAAGAAAAAAGGAACACGTTACCAAAAGATAAAGTTGGTTCGAAGAAAATGAATTTACACTTTAAACACTCAGTTTATGCCGTTTACCACATTTTACGTTTTAATAGAAAGTTAAGCAATAAGATCAAAATAAGTAAAGACATTATTCCAAGTACTACCCTTTCATAACTGAAAGTCAGTCAATTAAATCTTCACTAAAGATAAAGATTCTGTGTCACGAGAAGAATTGGACAAGACACGAAGTACTGAAAATTCGTACCCACTCGGAGTTTCTTTAAAACATTCTTGACCTTTAGACTTTTACCCCTATTTCTTTGTCCCATCTCTAACCATAGGGTGACCCGTCTCTTAACCTGTTCATTTTCTTTCACAAGACCCTTTCTCCTCTCCCTCTTCAGTCCCGAAGGACAATTACTCATCCATCTTTTATTTTCTAACAACCGTAATTTTGTCGTATTAATGTAGACTTAATGAATGCTTCGACTCTAAAAATTGGGTATAGTTATCAAGGTCTTTTGTTAGTTTCAAAATTTCACCCATTAACAATGTTCTTCGGGAGACACGAATTTTAAGTGAAAGTACAACTACAATTTATACTTTTGTAGGGAGACGAGTTGTGACCACACAAAGACTCGGAAAGGAATTTTATAGGATCTGACATCTTTCCAATACACGAGTATTTGAATAGACGTGGAAAATGTAAATAAACGAAATATGTTGTTTCTGAAAGGACTTTTTACTCAACGATTTATTTAAGAATATTCGTTTTTGTAAAAAAAAATTTCCTTTGTAGTCTCCGCGAAAGTTAAATTTTCTTGAGTTAATAAGAAACTACCCCTTTAAGACATGCAGGTTGATCCAAGTTGTTCTTTGATCCAAAATTTTGTCCGTTTTGTGTTCCGTTTCAATATTCTCAAGACTCTTTTGTCCCGTTCTGTTGTCTTCTAACAAATTTTGCCAGTGTTTACTCCCTGAAGGGACCACCAGGTCACCACTTCTGAGACACGAAGACCACATCCCCCGTACTCAAACTATGGACACCCCTTGATTCTAGGGTGTTCGACACACCGAACCAGTTTATACTTGTTTATTTATTTCTGTTATAATTTTTATAAGTGTTTACTCCGTCCCTCCTGTCTGATATACGTATGTGTATAACCAGTCGTTTACGTTTATATATAGACATCTTATCTGTCCTTTAATTCTTGTTGCCCTCCTCTTATCCTGTTTATCCCCCAATTCCTACGTTTTTTAAAAGGGACATTTAGGAAAAGATAATGAACTTAAAACTTGGTACAGTAGTACAATGGCGGAGAGTTCTTTTCTACTAGTTCAGACACAAAAGTCGAACACTTTTTTGTCTATTAAGAAAGGAGAGACACACAAAATCCACAGATAGTACACGGTCGGTGACAAGACTCGTAATCAAACTAGTGTTTTTTATAAAGACTCCTCCCTTGAACACTTAACCTGGTCTGACGTGGTCCGTTTCCCTTATACACGTCGTGGAGGTCCCCCCTTTCCGACCTCCCTGTTTGGTGCACCCCACTCACCGGTGACACACACACAAATGTCCGTGTACACACGTGTTCACATGTCGTGAGATTGAAACCAAGTGAAGTAGTGACTGGGGGTAGGGACCCCTGCCGTCCTAGTCCTAAAGTGGTCCCACGGTCTTTCGACACCTCGACCCTTTGGTGAAAACCTAAGATAAAAAATTTAAATAAAAATTAACCTTCTATTAACGAAACGTTACAACATAACCAAAGACGACATGTTGTTACACTTAGTTGGTATTCATATGCATATATAGGGGAGGGAGACGAGGGTCCCAAATGGACATCGAGGGTAACCACAATAACAAGTCAGTGAGTCAGTACAGGTTAAGAAAGCACTAGGGTACCTGACAGCGGACGGTCCGAGGAGACAGGTACCCTAAAGGGTCCATTCTTATGACCTCGTCCAACAGTAAAAGAAGAGGTCCCCTAGAAGGACTGGGTCTCTAACTTGGGGACAGAGGACGTGACGTCCTTCTAAGAAATGGTGACTCGGAAGACCCTTCGGGACATTGAGGGTATGTATGGTGTCTATTGTGAGTCTTCCTAACATAATAAAAGGAGAGTGTCTCCGTTCGGACCCCATAAAAAGGGGGTATTAGTTTTTCTTACAGTTTTTCGTTTTCTTCTCTACTCTCAAAACCGGAGTACGGGTCTTAGGGGACATGTCTACGACGGAAACGTACCCCTTCCAAGTAAAGTCAAGTCAAGTCAGTGAGTCAGTACAGGTTGAGAACACTGGGGTACCTGACGTCGTGTGGTCCCAAGGGACAGGTAGTGGTTGAGGACCTCGAATGAGTTTGAGTACAGGTAGCTCAACCACTACGGTAGGTTGGTAGAGTAGGAGACAACAGGAGAAGAAAAGGACGGAAGTTAAAAAGGGTAGTACTCTCAGGAAAGATTACGCAGCCGAGACGTGTAGTCCACCGGTTTCATAACCTCGAAGTGGAAGTCGTAATCAGGGAGGTCACTTATAAGTCCTGACTAAAGGAAATCCTACCTGACCAAACTAGAGGAACGTTAGGGTCCCTGAGAGTTCTCAGAAGAGGTTGTGGTGTCAAGTTTTTGTAGTTAAGAAGTTACGAGTCGAAAGAAATACCAGGTTGAGAATGTAGATGTGTACTGATGACCTTTTTGGTATCAAAACTGATATACCTCCCCCTCCCAGTCAGTCAGGTCAAGTCAGCGAGCCAGTACAGGTTGAGAAACGCTGGGGTACTTAGCGTCGTACGGTCCGGAGGGACAGGTAGTGGTTGAGGGTCTCAAGTGAGTCTGAGTGTAGGTAGCTCAGGCACTACGGTAGGTGGGTAGAGTAGGNCTCCCCCTCCCAGTCAGTCAGGTCAAGTCAGCGAGCCAGTACAGGTTGAGAAACGCTGGGGTACTTAGCGTCGTACGGTCCGGAGGGACAGGTAGTGGTTGAGGGTCTCAAGTGAGTCTGAGTGCAGGTAGCTCAGGCACTACGGTAGGTGGGTAGAGTAGGAGACAGTAGGGGAAGAAGAGGACGGGGGTTAGGGAGGGTCGTAGTCTCAGAAAAGGTTACTGAGTTGAGAAACGTACTCCACCGGTTTCATGACCTCAAAGTCGAAATCGTAGTAAGGAAGGTTTCTTGTCGGTCCTGTCTAGAGGAAGTCTTACCTGACCAACCTAGAGGAACGTCAGGTTCCCTGAGAGTTCTCAGAAGGGGTTGTTGTGTCAAGTTTTGGTAGTTAAGAAACCGTGAGTCGGAAGAAGTGTCAGGTGGAGAGTGTAGGTATGTACTGATGACCTTTTTGGTATCGGAACTGATCTACCTGGAATCAGCTCTTTCATTACAGAGACGAAAACTTATACGATAGATCCATACCAGAGGGTTTAGCCTCCTAAAACCTCTTTAAGTCCCTCTAGTCCACTTGATATTTTCATCGACCATTCTATTCCGAACAACGACCACAAGCCAACGATTCAGTACGTGCTGAGGCACGTCGGGGTACCTGACGTCGTGTAGTCCAAAGGGACAGGAAGTGATAGAGGACCTCAAACGAGTTTGAGTACAGGTAACTCAGACACTACGGTAGGTGGGTAAAACAGGAGACAGCGGGGGAAGAGGACGGAAGTTAGAAAGGACCGTAGTCCCAAAAAAGATTACTCGACCGAGAATAAAAGATAGAGTTTCCTAAAGGAAAGTTAAACTTATACCTACGTTTGTGGGAATCTTTTATTAAACTGTTATCGCTCACTGTGCCAAATCTAATGTAATGCTAATCTTCCCTCTATCTCTTCCTTCAAATAATCGAATATACAAGTCAGTCTTCTAAACTGGACTGAATTAAGTTAAAAGGTCTACTGAGTTTCTTTCCTTTAATTGTGTCCCATTATTAACCAACTTGAGTAGAGAATAATCTATTTGTACAATTACCTCATGTCACAACAGGGAGAACCTATACTTCAAAATTATCCCTTTTGTAGGTACTTCAAGTAGTATGTCAACAGTATCTTATCGTTTGTTTTCCACTTCTCGAGTTCCAGGGGTAAGTTGTTGGACACGATTAAGTAAGGTACCCTGTATAAAATGGAATACCCCGACAATGTGAAATAAGTCCACGATAATCGTTCATACTACTGGACATTTCTTTTTAATTGAAAGTTATTTGTGTAGTCCTTACTTCATTTTATACCCTTCAAGTATGACGATGACGACTCTAGGGATTTTACATGGGGTTTCAAGAACGTCATTTTAAAGAGACTTGAAGTACTGCGAGGTACTCACGTGAAAGTCCCCTTTTATTTTACCCCTTCATATGGGAAAACAGGAACGGTCGACAAAGGTGTGGATACTTCTGACATACCATGGAGGATTTACGAACAGGTGAAGGAAGATCGTATCTAGATTGTGACGTGGTAGAGAGTAAATTGATACGTCTCAACTCGTTCACGTAGTGAGTATTTTAGAAAGTGATCCCACAGTTCCCCGTACTCGACGCACATAAATCCCAAATTGAAACCAGAGAAAGTGGTCACATTACCGGGTGCCGGTCGATAGTGAAGAAGGGGTCTGGAACGAGGTGTAAGTCCTTGTGTCCGAACGTGGAGTTGTGGTCTCATCCTATCCTAAACCGGACTCTAGGTCCGTCTCAACTGTCTCTGTAAATGCCTTACGTGTGATGCGTAAGTGTGTGAACATGTGTATGTGTTGAGAGAGAGTGTATGTGTAACGAGAGGTCTCTGTAGTGCAGATGTTGACTAGTTCGTTTACGTCCTCTCTTTAACCATTTAATCAAGATAAAATATCGAGACAACGTTTCTTCTTAGTGACATTTGGGTTCATCTTAGATCAGGAAAAAAACAAATAAATAAATAAACCAACACAACCCAGAATCGACGGCGTGAACCGTAGGAACCACGAAGTACGTCCCAGAAAACAACGTCGGGTGTCTGAGAGATCAACACTATACGTCCCAGTCATCAACAACGTACCCGAGGTCTCGTGTGGCTGAAGTCATCAACGCCGTGCGTCCGAGTCATCAACACTACGAGTCGAATCAACGAGGTGCCACACACCCTAGAATCATGGGTCTGGTCCATAACTTGCGTACAGTGGACGTGACGTTCCGTCTAAGAACTGGTAACCTGGTGGTCCCTTTAGGGGTGTTAGATAAGGAGATTTCCCCTGGTGTACAATTATACAAAACCTAAATATAGAATCCTACATACTGACTTCACGTAGTAGTGAGTCCTATTCATTCCCCAGTACTACGAACACAGTAGGAGATAGGTTTTGAGCTACCGGTGAGAGGTACAATGGGTCCCCTTTTCGACTTCGGGAGTGTCTCCGAGTGTTCAATTGCAGCAACCAGGAAACGTGGTCGATAAGGGACGGACCTTGTAAGAAGGGGAGGAAAGGAGAGACGGGGTGGTAGTTTAGTCGAGTTTAGAGTGAAACAGTTTCTTCGGACGGTACCGGACACCCGGGTGGACACGATAGGACTGGGGTGAATGTGAAGGGAAATCAAGTCAATCAAGTCAGTGAGTCAGCACAGACTGAGAAACGCTGGGGTACTCAGCGTCGTGTGGTCCGGAGGGACAGGTAGTGGTTGTGGGCCTCAAGTGAGTCTGAGTACAGGTAGTTCAGGCACTACGGTAGGTCGGTAGAGTAGGAGCCAGCAGGGGAATAGGAGGACGGGGGTTAGGGAGGGTCGTAGTCTCAGAAAAGGTTACTCAGTTGAGAAGTGTACTCCACCGGTTTCATGACCGCAAAGTCGAAATCGTAGTAAGGAAGGTTTCTTTAGGGTCCCAATTAGAGGAAGTCTTACCTGACCAACCGAGAGGAACGTCAGGTTCCCTGAGAGTTCACAGAAGAGGTTGTGGTGTCAAGTTTTGGTAGTTAAGAAGCCGTGAGTCGGAAGAAGTGTCAGGTGGAGAGTGTAGGTATGTACTGGTGTCCTTTTTGGTATCGGAACTGATCTACCTGGAATCAGCCGTTTCTTTACAGAGACGAAAACTTATACGATAGATCCAACGAGTATTGAAAAGAAGGTTCCTCATTCACAGAAAATTAAAGTACCGACGTTAGTGGTAGACGTCACTAAAACCTCGGGGGGTTTTATTCCAGACTGTCACAAAGGTGACAAAGGGGTAAATAAAGGGTGTTTCACTACCCTGACCTACGATACTAGAAGTAAAAGACTTACAACTCGAAATTCGGTTGAAAAGAGAGAGGAGAAAGTGAAAGTAGTTCTCCGAAAAATCGAGGAGAAGTGAAAGACGGTATTCCCACCACAGTAGACGTATAGACTCCAAGAACTATAAAGAGGGCCGTTAGAACTAAGGTCGAACACGAAGAAGGTCGGGTCGCAAAGAGTACTACATGAGACGTATCTTCAATTTATTCGTCCCACTGTTATATGTCGGAACTCCGTGAGGAAAAGGATAAACCTTGGTCAGACAACAAGGTACAGATCAAGATTGACAACGAAGGACCGGACGTATGTCTAAAGAGTTCTCCGTCCAGTCCACCAGACCATAAGGGTAGAGAAAGTCTTAGAAGGTGTCAAATAACACTAGGTGTGTCAGTTTTCGAAACCGTATCAATTATTTCGTCTTTATCTACAAAAAGACCTTCGGAGAACGAAAAAGCTACTAGGTCGTCTACAACCGTTAAACTAGAGACCAAGGAGACGGAAAAGATTTAGGTCGAACTTACAGTCCAAGTGCATAACGACTTCTGACCGAACCTCTTAAAACTCGTAATGAAATGATCGTACACTCTACTCACGTTAACACACCATCAAACTCGTAAGAAACCGTAACGGAAAAAAACCCTAACCTTACTTTTGACTGGAAAAGATCAGGACACCGGTGACGACTCAAAAGGTTTAAACGACCGTATAACTCACATCGTGAAAATGTCGTAGTAGAAAGTCCTAAACTTTGTCGAGTTGACTTTAAGTTAGTGGAGGTGATCGAAACAAACATCACTACAAAAGATTCCGGGTGAACTGAAGTGTAAGGTTCTACAGACCGAGATCTACTCACTAGTGTAGTAGTACTGATAGACCCAGCACTTCTAGAAAAAACATGTCAAGAAGACACATAAGAACGGTGGAGAAGAATTATAGAAGACGAAGACAATCCAGGTATGGTAAAGACAGGAAATAGCTCGGGTAGAAAGGTACTTTACAAGGGAACCATAGAGATTAAAGGAACTTCTCTAGAGATCAGAAAGGGTAAGACAACAAAAGGAGAGAAAGAAACGTAACTAGTGACTTCTTCCGAAAGAATAGAGAAGAACGATAAGAAACCTTGAGACGTAAGTCTACGAATATAGAAAGGAAAAAAGGTAACGAAAAGTGGAGAGAAGAAAAGTGTCGGTAAACATTCCGGAGGGGTCTGTCGGTAAAACGAAAAAACGTAAAGAAAAGGTACCTCTACCAGAACTAGGGACAGACACATGTCACAGTGCTTGGAGTAAGGTATCAAGTAGTCCGTGAGATAGATAGTCTAGATCAGGGAATTTAGATAAAGAGTGAGGGTGACATATTAGTATTCCCTAAACTAAATCCAGTATGGACTTACCAGATCACCAAAAGGGATAAAAGAAGTTAAATTCAGGCTTAAACCGTTATTACTCAAGTACTAGACTCGGTGTCAGTCGAGGACCAGAACAAAAACGACAGACATATCTCGAAGAGGTAGAAACCGACTTTTCTTATATTAGTTAGACTAAAACCGCAACTGGCAGACCACTACAGGTACACATCTCAGAAGAGAACACAACAACCTTCTCCCACAAGCGATACTGGTCACGTAAAAGAACCGTTTTGAGATAATCAGAAACGGGACGAAGTAAGGTGTAAGGTTCCGGTTTAAACGGACAATGAGGTCCACAAAGAACTGAAGGATGAAAACGTAAGGTCAGGGGATATTACTTTTCCCGTAGAAAAAACCCACAATCAAGATTTTCCAGAACATCCAGAAGTATTTTGGCAAGTTGCAGTCGAAGAAGTCGCAATGACCAACCCCGTATCTGAACCTATTGACACTATAACTTACCAAACGGAACCTCTGCTTGTCTCTAGTAAGACAGTAAAAACTCTAACGTAGGTTCATGACGTAAAACCTGAGAAAACAACTGGTACTACCGNTGTAAGGTTCCGGTTTAAACGGCCAATGAGGTCCACAAAGGACTGAAGGATGAAAACGTAAGGTCAGGGGATATTACTTTTCCCGTAGAAAAAACCCACAATCAAGATTTTCCAGAACATCCAGAAGTATTTTGGCAAGTTGAAGTCGAAGAAGTCGCAATGACCAACCCCGTATCTGAACCTATTGACACTATAACTTACCAAACGGAACCTCTGCTTGTCTCTAGTAAGACAGTAAAAACTCTAACGTAGGTTCATGACGTAAAACCTGAGAAAACAACTGGTACTACCGATGAGGTAAAGAAGACTCCCTAAGGACGGGCGTCATCATCTATATTACCAGTAGACTCAATTTAAGTGGGTAAGGTCAGGTAAAATCAAGCGACTAAGGATCTCACAGCTACAAGTGGGAACGGTAGAGAACAAACTGGTGAAGGTTAAACGGAACTAAGTACCTGGACTGTAAGGTCCAAGGATACGTTATAACGAGAAATGTCGTAACCTAGAACGAAGATAGTGGTCAGTGTAGGTGTAGACCCATAACAAAAACGAAACCGAGGTACGGAAGTAAGAAAGACCTCAATAAAGAGGTGACTAGAGGTCATCGTATAACCCCTGGATGACTGGACCCCTCAAGGAGAAAACCATAGGATAGTAAAACGGAAAAGTACGACAAGTACCCCAAGAGTTCCGTTCTTAGGACTTCACCGAACGGTAAGGGAAATGAAAAGGCTATAAAAAAGATAATATAAATCGTGAAGATGGGACAAATAAATAACAAATGGTAAATCGAGGAGAAAGATTTCCTTTTCACTACAGAGACGCATAATTTTTCGAAATGAGTTTCTGTAATGAAACTCTGTCAAAGTAGATCAGTTTCGATACCAAAAAGGACATCAGTACATACCTACATTCTCAACTTAGTTTTTCTTCCCACTCACGGTTTCTTAACTACGAAAACTTGACACCACAACCTCTTCTGAGAACTCTCAGGAAACCTAACATTCCTCTATTTTTAGTCAGTTAAGATTTCCTTTAGTTGGGACTTATAAGTAACCTTCCTGACTACGACTTCCACTTCGAGGTTGTGAAACCGGTGGACTACGTTTCTTGACTGAATAATCTTTCCTGGGACTACGACCCTTTCTGACTTCCGTCCTTCTCTTCCCCCACTTTGTCCTACTCTACCAACCTACGGTAGTGACTAAGTCACGTATACTCAAACTCGTTTGAGGCCCTCTATCACTTCCTGTCCTTTCGGACCGTACGACGTCAGGTACCCCAACGTCTTTCAGTCTGTGTTGACTCACTGACTTGTTGTTACCTCCGTTGGGATGTTTTTGGTTCTCTTCGAACATACAACACACACACACATACACACACACACACACACTAAGATCCAATCCTGGATTGGAAAATACATCAAAATTCCAGAACACCCCCACCCCCCTTCAACTCCTAGTCTCTCTCCTCTACTAGGGTCTTTCGACTTACTGTTGTAGGAACTTAAATGTACACTATATTTGATTGGATCTCTCTTTCCCTCTCTCCTATTCATCTAGACACAGTCTTTCGAGACATCACTCGGTATACAAAAGGTAAACTCAAAATAACAATATAAGGATAATTAGGTTGTAGAGAATTCTATGACAGAAAGGTTGAACTCACACGACTCTTTAAAGGACCCCTAATATATTTTTACGGCAAAGAGGTTATGAAACCGGTGGACTATGTTTCTCGGATGAGTAACCTTTTCTGGGGCTACTATCCTTTCTAGCTTCCGTTTTCTTGTTCCCTCACCGTCTCCTACTCCACCAATCTATCTAGTGGTTGAGTTACCTGTACTTAAAATCGTCTGAGACCCTCTGACACCTCCTATCTCCTCGGACAACCCGATATCAGGTACCCCAGTGTCTCAGTCTATACTGAATTGTTGACTTGTTGTCGTTGTTGTTTATATTTTTACGTACAAGGATCCGATGTAGGGTCTTCGTCACCAAAACATTTAGATACCTGGGTTTAGACGTAAGAATTATTCGAGAAGATACCAAAGTTTCGTCCACTGGATCTCTAGTGTCAGTCTTTAGACAGGACTTCCGTATATTCCCTTTTTTTCACTGAAGTATCTCTCAACAATTCAGGGATTTTATAGGTGACAGAGTCAAATTCAGAGAAAGTAGCTTCTTTGCCTCCTCAGACAGCATAATTCAGTAAGTTCACCCGAACCGTCAATGAGGGAATTCCTCGGAAACGGTAAACCGACCAATCACTAACCTTAGATGACTGTTCCCACCACTGACTTCACGTGTCGAGAACCCACGTTGTACGGAAGACTTTTGTGAGGGACTGCACTTTACGTTCACGAGATGTCCGAGAGAACTTGTCGAGAGATATTACTTTACATTGTCAATAAGAGTGAGGACATCAATTCAAGGGAACGATTACAGAATTTGTAGATATGGGGATCCGACGAGAGGGTTTCAGGGTACTGAATACTTCCGACCCCGTGACCAAGTTACGGAAAATGACATACCTTCTTGGGAGAGCAAAGAACTTTAGAGAGACAACAACGGTACACCAACCCGAGACACGGTGTTACTTTAATGCTAATTTTACTTCGGAATAATTACTCAAACGATTATTACAAAGGGACAAATGTCGATTTACGACGAAGTTCAGGGTGAGTACGTGAGAATGACGTCTACTTTTATACCGATGGCTAGAAAAAGTCCATCCTGGAGTGCCCAACGTCAAAATCTCAATATAATGAAATCAAGTCCCACTCTAGGAGTAAAAATTTTTCAATACTGTAACTTAGACAGTGAAGTCCTTCGAAGTTCATAGAACACCAACTACTTTAGTTCGGTTTAAGTATTCCACGAATAACAAAAAATTACAGATAAAGAGATAGAGGGTAGATAGATAGATAAAAACCGACACAACATAGAAGTGGTAACGTCCCCGAAAAGAGATCAAAACCGACCACCCCGACGAGAGACGAACACCACGTACCCGGAGAGTGACACCACCGAGGAGAACAACTCCTCTTGACCGGGATCCCGTGTCCCCGAGTCATCACCCCCGTGTACCCGAATCGACGGGGTACCGTCCATCTTAAAAAGGACTGATCCCTAGTTTGAGAACAGGGGACGTGACCGTTCGTCTAAGAATTGGTGACCTGGCGGTTCCTTCAGGGTGTCCTATGAAATAATTGTTTATCCTTGGGGTCAAATGCGTGCACGGGACCTGCCAACCTACTCATACAAGAACCTATCATACTGTCGAGAACGACTCTCACACAACCACTCGTGTCTCAATTTCGTCCTTTATCTCACAACGATTTTACTATAAACTAAATCCAATTGTAATTAACCACACACTCGAAAAAGGTCGAATTCTTACTCACTTTAGCGAGTCAGTCCAGGTTGAGAAACGTTGGGGAACCTGACATCGGATGGTCCGAGGAGACAGGTACCCTAAAAGGTCCGTTATCAGGACCTCACCTAACGGTAAAGGAAGAGGTCCCCTAGAAGGGTTGGGTCCCTAGCTTGGGCCCAGAGGGTGTAACATCTGTCTGCGAAATGGTAGACTCGGTGGTCCCTTCGGATGCAAAGACAAATTTATTCAGGACCAATAGAAATAAATCCCGTGTAAAAAGTGAGAAGGCTCGACTTCAATGTATGAAAGTAAAACTACTGGGACAACAAAAACTGTAGAGGTAGTCAGTGGGGTTTTAAAATAATATTGTAGTGAAGATTTTTGTAAATTGTTAAATAGAATAACGATGAAAAAATCGGACAATGAAAGACTTGAGAGTAAAATAGTCGTTTGATTCATTTAGTATTATTATCGTATACTGAAATATTCTCTAGAGTAGAATTAAAAAAATATACGGTTAAAGAATATAAAAAATAAATAAAAAAATTAAAATGAAAGTCAAGTCTAGTCAAGTCAGCGAGTCAGTACAGGCTGAGAAACGCTGGGGTACCTAGCGTCGTGCGGTCCGGAGGGACAGGTAGTGGTTGAGGGTCTCAAGTGAGTCTGAGTGCAGGTAGCTCAGTCGCTACGGTAGGTGGGTAGAGTAGGAGACAGTAGGGGAAGAGGACGAGGGTTAGGGAGGGTCGTAGTCTCAGAAAAGGTTACTCAGTTGAGAAGTGTACTCCACCGGTTTCATGACCTCAAAGTCGAAATCGTAGTAAGGAAGGTTTCTTTAGGGTCCCAACTAGAGGAAGTCTTACCTGACCAACCTAGAGGAACGTCAGGTAAAAAATAAAATGAAATAAAATGAAATGTTATGACGTAATCAAAACGGTATGTAACTGTACTTAGGTGGTGCCCACATGTACTCAAGGGTTAGGACTTGGGGGGGGTGGAGGGAGGGGTATGGTAGAGAGACCCAGTAGGGTCACGTGGTCGAAAAACCGATACGACCCAGAAACAACAACACACGTGCGAAAGAGATCAACACCTGTTACCCCTGCGGAGAGATCAAAACCACATCTCCGAAGAGTTAAGCCACTGAAGAGAACAACGTTTCGCTTCCAAGATCAACGTACCCGAAGTCCTCAACACCGAGTACCCGAATCGTCGAGGTACCGTACACCTGAGAAGGACCTGGTCTCTAACTTGGACATAGGGGACGTGACCGTCCTCCTAAGAATAGGGGACATTGTGGTCCCATCAGGTTCTCTGGAGTAGAACTCCTACTAGGACTCCTAGTCCCAACTGACACTGAGTGGTTTCCAGTAGAACGAGTAATCACCATCTTAGATCTAATTTTGGGTCAGGAGACTGAGAATCAATACCTGAGCAATACAATTAAGTGTGTTGGAGTACTCGAAGAGAACACCGAGTCTACCATTTTTTAGACGGACGTTACGTCCTCTGGACCCGAGCTAGAGACCCAACACCTCTAGGGGACCTCTTCCCTTACCGATGGGTGAGGTCATAAGAACGGATCTCTTAAGGTGACTGTCTCCTTGGACCACCCGATGTTCAGGTACCCCAACGTTACACAGCCTGTGTTGGCTCGTTGATTATGAAAGAGAGTGAAAGTACAAGGATACCGATTGACCTCTATACCCTGTCAAAAGTCGACATCTTATCTTACGTTGATTGATCGAGTGGATCCTTCTCCTGGATGGTGATACTAGAGAAAGTGTGTCGTAAGATTGGTTTGATTGGTAAATCTCACCAATAGGGTCGAGTGACATTGATACTTTACCTACTCCCTCTTATGCACGAAACACGTCTAGAGTTAGATTAATGATGTCGATCTATTCAAACAGATTCTAAACAGTCTTAGAAGTAACGGGGTAAAAGTACTACTAAAGTTTATAATCATTAATCGAAACCATAACTTCAATAAAGAGAGAAGGTAGAAACATTTCGTAAACCGGAAACTTAGACATAAAGATCGCACCCATATCTTAAGGGAAGTTTGTCTTTCTCTTGGTAATTTAAAGAAAAAAAATTTTAACCATTTTTTGACATTTTACCAAAAGGTACCGGGATATTAAAGTTTGATTAGTCAAGTCGACGAGTCAACACAGACTGAGAAACACTGGGGTGCTTGACGTCGTGCGGTCCGAAGGGAGAGGTAGTGGTTGAGGATCTCGAACGAGTTTGAATACAGGTAGTCAACCACCACGGTAGGTTGGCAGAGTAGGAGACAGTAGGGGAAGAGGAGGACGGAGGTTAGAAAGGGTCGTAGTCCCAGAAAAGATTACTCAGTCAACCTCGAAGTCGAAGTCGTAGTCAGGTCCTGTAAGGGGGTATAAAGGATCATGTCTCTGAGACATTATATCCTTGTAATAACACCTTACTTAATTATTTATAAATGAAAACAGTAGGTTCATATACTTCAATATAAATATGATAGTAAGGAAACCATCGTGACCTACTTTTATTCTGAGAGTGTCTACGTTTTGGTCTGTAGTTTCCTGGTCGGTTCACCGACCGACACACCACCTCGGACTCTCGGTCCGATCTACAAGATCGAGGATGTAGTGGATTATAAAGGGATTACTACACAGTACTTCTAGAAACTATTAAAGACATTTTCCTTTTAGTACTGGAAGTGTGTTTACACTTGTAGATAGTCTATAAAAGAAATTTAGTAATTAAATTGCTCCTTTGGTTATTCTACAATTCTTTTGACCAAGTTTCTTGTAAACTCCGTAGGGATACGGAAATATCCGTTATGATTCTATTCTCGCTCCCCTATCTATGTTTTGACCAATTATAAGGTTGACTCAGTATTTGGCATTAGAGAGACCAATAGAGAAGGTGGTTTGTTTGTAGATATTCAATTGGAGACAAGACGTCTCAACATTTAACCGATTCTGTTATTTTTCGGTTCGGGTCGTGACGTCACTTTCCCAAGGGTCATTAGATAAAAACGGAGAAAGGTTCAAAATCTGTTAAAAGACTATGGGACCATACAATTCCAAAAGAATAGTAGTGGTGAAAGAATGACGGGTCCGACAGAGAATGTGACTAGGAAATAAGAAGGAAAGAAGGGGAAACGAGAGAGATTACATATACCTAAGGGAAGATTAGCTTTGAGTTTCAAAACAGAACTCACTGTCACTTAACACCGTAAATTGGGTACTGAAGGGAAGATCGAGTAACTATGAGAAAAGAAAGTAGGTAGATTAGTAGATAGGTAAGTTTGTAGGGGGGAAGGTACGAAGGTAAAAAGGTAGGGTAAAAATAAGTAAACAGGAGTGTAAATAAGTTGGTTGTGACGACACCAGACTAATGTCCACTCCGTATACAATTCTCGGCGCATTTTATTCTATGGTATAGATACAGAAGAAACTTTAGTTCAAATAATTGATCAACCACTCTGTTCGATAGGTACTTTTGATACAATGTTCTCAATAAACCAAACGGACCTGATTTTATTGTTATATAGTCAGTTTCTAAAAAGGTTTGCCATGGACTTACGATCGTGACAAGATATACTCGGTTATATAACAATATGACTATTGGTATTGAATGGTCATCTTTGTCAACAGTGAGACGTTTCTCACGAGATTACTTTTGTCAAACTAAAACGTCAGAAATTAAAACGGGTGACTCGACAGTTAAGTCAATTTATGTTTCAATCTCAGACAATTCAGGACCCTTGACTTATCCGTGACCCATTCCGTTACCGTGGGGTGAGGTCATGAGAACGGACCTTTTAGGGTACCTACCTCCTCGGACCACCCGACGTCAAGTACCCCAACGTTTCTCAGCCTGTGTCGACTCGCTGAAGTGAAACTGAAAAGTGAAAGTGCGTGACCTCTTCCTTTACCGTTGGGTGAGGTCATAAGAACGGTTCTCTTAGGGTCCCTACCCCCTCCGACCACCAGACGGCAGATACCCCATCGTGTCTCAGCCTGTACTGACTTCGCTGAATCGTCGTCGTCGTCGTATGTAGAGGTGTCTTGAAACGATTTTCCGTTTAGGAAAGGTCCCTCTACATAGAAAAATTCAACGACCATCAGTAAAGTTAAAATCACATCGCATGAAAAAAGAACTCTCATCTAAAACTAACTCGATCTCTTACATTCCCATAAACTCAATGGTTTTTTATTTCTCTGGAGGGGACTTTTTCGTCTTACTTCTTTTACCTACTACCTTAAAATCAGTAAAGAATTCTTACCCCCCACCCAAAAATTTTTTTTAATAAATAATAAACTAAAACCGACGTGACTCAGAAATAAGACGTGCACCCGAAAGAGATCAACGCCACACGTCCGATGAGTAACGCCACCGAAGAGAACAACGTCTCTTATCAGAGAACCCGCCCGTCCGAGTAAACAACGTCGGGGACGTGGGGTCTCCCACCCGAGTCATCAACACCACGTACCCCGAGTAAACGGGGTTCCTTACACCCTAGAAGGTCCTGGTCCCTAACTTAGACATAGAGGACGTAACCGTTCCCCTAAGAGTTGTTGAACTGGTGGTCCCTTCAGGGTCCCTGACCAAAGCTCCCTCAATTAATCAATCAATACCAACAAAAAACCTCTATTCTCCGACCGAATTAACAAATAACCAACCAACCATCAACAAACCAACTCTTCTTTCTTTCTTTATCTTCGCTCCCTTCTTGGAATGTCTTTAAGGGTTAATGAAACGGTATCGAGACACCCGATACTTACCCCTTTCCTTTGGATAAGATCTTTACGTCTCCCAGAATAACGGAATTATATTTGTCTGTGATCAAATTTATACGAAGACACCACCGAGTCACCATTTCTTAGGCAGACGTTACGTCCTCTGGGTCCAAGTTAGGGACCGACTCCTTCTAGGAGGCCTCTTCCTTTACCGTTGGGTGAGGTCATAAGAACGGACCTCTTAGGGTACCTGTCTCCTCGGACCACCCGACGTCAGGTACCCTAACGTTTCTCAACCTGTGCTCACTTTCTGCATGTGAAAGTGAAATTTGTACGGTGTCTCCAACGTTTTATTCAGTACATCCTCGGTAGGAACTCTTTGGTCCTTTGAATTGGGATCGACTACTGTTTTGACATTCTTTAATATAAAGGAACAGATGAACTAAGTGTATGCCAACGAAAGTCGTGACCAAATAAACCAAACTGTGTTAAATCACTAGACTTATCAGGAGTAATTATTTCTTTGTAGGACGTACACGATTTGTACTTCAAAGATGATAACAGGGAAACAAATTTACAAATATTAAAACGAGGACTTCCTCTCCCGGACCACTCGACCCTCCTTCTTCCGACCCCTGAGTCCAGTCCAAACGAACCTCTCTACTCACAGTCGGTACAAACGGTCACACAACGGTAACGGGTAACGGTGAGGAGAGTCCCTCCTCACAATTGACAGTATCTACAGTGTGGAAAATAGGTACACAGAACTTTTACTCTAACTTAGAGTAAAGGTATAAGTTAGAGTACTCCAACTTATATCTTTCGAACATTCATGCTATTACGACACGAGTTCTCATCCATTAGGAATTTAATACGAAAACCCTTTACATTTATTTAACACTATAAGTGAAAGAAACAGAGGAAATAAACTTATGTGAAGTCAAACTTACTCCAATTCTGTAAACCAGTACATTTAAATTTATGGGTCAGTTACAATCTCAGTCACACTAAATCATCTTTTGTATAATTGAATTAAACTTTTATATAACGTCTCTTATTAGTTTGTGTCTCTTTTATTTGGACATTACGACATTTGTATATATGGTATATAAGTATTGATTTTTACATTTTGATTTGTGAGGAGTAAGTTCCAGTCCCACCACACGGTTCCTGACCTGGTCCCAGTCGTTCGGTCGAAGATGAGGGTAGAGAAGGAGATTGAACAGTCCCTGAGACCGGTAGTCAAAGGAGTGGTCTTAAACTTCCCAAACCTTTCTAGTAGAGTTATCAAAAAAAGGTCTAGTCAATAAGATCTAAACCAGTTTTAAACTCAAGGAATCTTTGATCACAAGGACCAAAACCCCATTGAAATTAAGACAAGGTCCACCATTTCTTAGACGGACGTCCTCTGAGTTCTTCGTTCCCAAACTAGGGACGCAGTCCTTCTAGGGGACCTCTTCCTTTACCGTTAGGTGAGGTCATAAGAACGGACCTGTTAGGGTCTCCTCAGACCGCCCGACGTCCTCAGGTACCCCAACGTTTCTCAGTCTGTGCTGACTCATGCGTGTGTGTTTTAAGACTTCGTTTGAAGACCGAAGGGAAGAACGAAATAAGGGAGAAAAAGGAGAAACGAAAGACAAAAGAATAAAGAAACAGAGGAGAGGTTCGGGTCTATTCTCATCACCAGGAGTGACTATCTCTTGTCTGAGTTAAAGGAGGGTGATGTGGATACTCTTAAATGTTTTCTTTTAGAATCGGGAATGTGTGAACAAAACTCGAAGGTTCTACTTGCACACTCTTACGTAAAAAGACTTTTGTCAAGGAACTTTCCTCTGTGGACCCATCTACCGACCAGAACAGTCTGCCATTCGACCGGCGGAGATGTTTGAAGACAAACCTGTACTTCTGTCCAAATATAACAGCCAGACAAAGAACCCCTCAAACGTTTTAGGAGTGGACTAATTAAACTTGAACTCGTACCACTTGATAGATTAACAGAAATACCACCTTGACCCACACGGACCTACAGACGACTGAGCTCCCCTACAAAACCGGAACGGACCACACCCCTGCCTACTCTACGGAGGAGCGACACCGTCAACCTCGTGTTAGGTCGCTGTCAGTTCATGGAGACTCTCAAGAAAATCAGTTCCGCGTCGACACTGTTCAGGAGGAACTTGTACCGTCACTGTTCTAGTGTGGAGTCGTGCGTCGTCGACCTCCGGGATGAGTCCGTAGATTTTAACATAGTCTTAATCCACTTTCCAAATTAAAATCCGAAACTCTCAATCCGGGGAAAAAAAAAAAAAAAACGTTTCAGACAACAACGAATAGTAGGAAAGGAGTGGGTGGACGGGTGGGAAGGTTGTCGACGGTTATTTTGGAAATAACAGGAAACAGTACTACATCGTATTATAAACGTTATATCTAATGACTTTGGTCAAATTGTACAGGAGAAACATGACTGAAGTATAACCTTCCTTAGGAATTAGGGGTCCAGTATACGTCTTTTAAAATTAAATCAAGTCTAACCTGTCCAGTAAGAATAAAAGTTAACCTTTGGAACCTGAATGTTTTTTTACCGGGAGAGCAGTTCCCTCTTAAATAAATAAAACACCCGAAGGGACTATCGAGTCAACCATTTCTTTGACGGACGTTGCGTCCTCTGGGGCCAAGCTAAGGACCCAGCCCTTCTAGGGACTTCTTCCCTTTCCGATGGGAGAGGTCATAAGACCGGACCTCTTAAGGTACCTGTCAGGTACCTCAGCGTTTCCCAGCCAGTGTTGACTCAGTGAAAGTGAAAGTGTATGATAAAATATCCCAAAGAGACCACCGCGCTTACCATTCCTTGGGTCGACGATTACGTCCTTTACGTTCTCTGTGTCCAAGCTAGGAACCCAGTCCTTCTAGGGGACCTCTTCCCGTACCGTTGGGTGAGGTCATAAGAACCGACCTCTTAGGGTACCTGTCTCATCGGACTACCCGATGTCAGGTCTCCCAGCGTTTCTCAGTCTGTGTTCACTTCACCGAAGTGTACGTGTGTGTGCACGAGAAAATATCGGTTCCTGATTTAGGTTGGTAATATCAAGTTTTATCCCTGTTCTTTTGAAAAAAGAGTAGTTCTCAGTCTCTTCCCCTTTCTTTTTAGATAACTTCCAGTGTCTTTAATTTGTGTCACTTCTATTTTGTGTCCAAAATAAAATTTGTTTGTTGGTAGAGTTACAAAATTTGTCTCTTGTTTCTTGTCCTTTAAGATAAGATTTTCATAATAAGAACGACGACAAATCAGTGATTCAACACAGGTTGAGAAACCCTGGGGTACCTGACGTTGTGCGGTCCGAGGAGACAGGTACCTTAAGGGGTCCGTTCTTATGACCTCACCCAACGGTAAAGGAAGAGGTCCCCTAGAAGGGTTGGTCCCTAACTTGGGTGCCGAGGACGTGACCGTCCATCTAAGAAATGACAACTCGGTGGTCCCTTCGGGAGACTTTCATATTGTATATTATTTATTGGTAGACGAGACATTATTCAAGTGAATCCTTCATTCCTGACTTTCTTTCCCCTTTCTTTGTACCCTTCCTTCCTTCCACCTGTCTCTCTCCCATCTAAATCCTCAGTTTCCATCTCTTCCGTCCCCTCCTTCCCTCTCTCTTCACTCGTCCAGGTCCTCAATCACTACCCCTGAAACGTACCCGGAAAAATTTGTGGGAAGGTCAAGACTCGTTGGTAATTGAGCAGGAACCCCCTTTTTCTAATGAGAAGGTGGAGAACAAATTTAAGAACCAAAAGTGTAGGAGAATAGACCGGGACCGGGGAGGGTGGTCGATGACAAGACCCGTCCAAGGGTGGAGACGGGAGAAGGAGTGGTGAGGGTTATCGACACCCCGTGGGAGGACCGACATCACACGTCAGGCACACTAGGGTGGTCGGACG
The DNA here is from genome assembly GCA_006410555.1 of Capra ibex. Lineage (NCBI taxonomy): Eukaryota > Metazoa > Chordata > Mammalia > Artiodactyla > Bovidae > Capra > Capra ibex. The sequence goes on from SJYO01052474.1 coordinate 22,002,910, forward strand.
TGTGGAGGGAGATGGTGGTGAATGAAAGGACGAGTCTTTTCACAGGGGTGTCGAACGGGGACCTGTAGGAGAGCCTAAGACGAAGAGTCTTTTCACTCGACCCTCAAGGAGGGACTGAAGATTAAATTCCGTCATTCTGGGGTCTCCCGCTCTCAGAAAGGACCTTGGAAGTAAAGGGGAGGAGAGAGGAAGAGAGGAAGGAAGAAACCAAGGAAAAGACGAAGTGAAAGAGGGAAGGAGTTGAACTTTACCCCTTTTTTAATTCTTCACGCTATTACGAAGGTTTGTTACTAGTAGAAAAGGTGAAAAGAAGGAGGATTATTTCAGTGATGATTCATAGACTTATACCTTCTTCCTTTCTCCTTTTCCTCTTTTCCCCCCTTTTAGTCTGACGACAGTCCATGGTCGTCCTCTTTAGGAGATCTCACGACACACTAGTAGACCTTCATTTTCTTATTTTACTTTCGACATTGGCGATCAGACGAAGAAAAAACAATATAAGTGATCGAACGACATAAAGAACCTGAGGTGTCTATGCACTGTAGTAAGTCATAGACAGAATCAGGACGACTAAAGTGAATCGTATTATGGGAGGTTCAGGTAGGCACAACGACGTCAACCGTTTTAATGTAAGAAAAATCACCTACTCATCATGAGATATCAGACACATGTATACACGTGTACCCGAAGGGTCCACCGCGACCACCATTTCCTAGACGGGCGGTCACGTCCTCCGTGTCCTTTGGACCCAAGGTAGGGACCCAACCTTTCTAGGGGACCTCATCCTTTACCGTAGGGTGAGGTCATAAAAACGGACCTTTTCGGGTACCTGTCTCCTCGGATCGCCCGACGTCAGGTGCCCCACCGTCTCAGTCTATGCTGGTTCGTGTGTACGTTTCTGGGTTTTCCGTATACACACACACATATATATATATATTGTAGAAGTAGGTAAGTAGGTAAATACTGGAAATCGAACAAAGGCATAGAACCGATGATATTTATGACAACGATACTTGTGACGCCACGTACATAGTAAAGTTTAATCACAAAAACAAAGAAAGTCTATATATGGGTCCTCACGCTAACGACCCAGTGTATCATCACTTATATATTTTTTTCTTCGACTAGGTTTCTATGTCTCTTGTTTAATCACCAATAGTCACCCTCTCTCCCTTCGTCCCTCCCCGTTATATTCCCATCCCCTAATTCTCCATGGTTTATAATTCAGATTTTATTCGATATTCCTATATAACATGTTGTACCCCGTATATCGGTTACAAAATATCATTCACCTTATATTAGAAATTTCTAGAAATGTTACATTATAACAAGTGTTTGATGACAACAACAAGTAAGCGAGTCAGCACAGGTTGAGAAACTCTAAGGTACCTGACGTCGAAGGCACCTGAGGTTCGAAGGGACAGGAAGTGGTAGAGGACCTCGAACGAGTGTAAGTACAGGAAACTCAGTCACCACGGTAGGTTGGTAGAGTAAGAGACAACAGGGGAAGAGGAGGACGGGAGTTAGAAAGGGTCGTAGTCCACCAGTTTCATAACTTCGAGATCGAAGTCGAAGTCAGGAAGGTTGTTTATAAATCCTGACTAAAGGAAATCCCAACTGACCAAACTAGAGGAACGTCAGATTCCTGAGAATTCTCGGAAGAGGTTGTGGTGTCAAGTTTTCGTAGTCAAAAAGCCACGAGTCGGAAGAAATACCAGGTTGAGAGTGTAGGTATATACTGGTGACCTTTTTGATATGGAAACTGATCTACCTGGACACAACCGTTACAGAGACGAAAAATTATACGACAGATCCAAACAGTATCGAAAAGAAGGTTCTTCGTTCACAGAAAATTAAAGGACCGACGACAGTGGTAGACGTCACTAAAACCTCCGGTTCTTTCATTTCAGGAAGTGACAAAGGTAACAAAGGGGTAGATAAACGGTACTCCACTACCCTGGTCTACGGTACTAGAATCAAAAGACTTACAACTCAAAATTCGGTCGAAAAAGTGAGAGAAGAAAGTGAAAGTAGTTCTCCAAGAAATCAAGGAGAAGCAAAAGACGGTATTCTCACCACAGTAGACGTATAGACTCCAATGACTATAAAGAGGACCGTTAGAACTAAGGGTGAACACGAAGTAGGTCGGGCGTAAAACGTACTACATGAGACGTATCTTCAATTTATTCGTCCCACTGTTATATGTCGGAACTACATGAGGAAAAGGATAAACCTTGGTCAGACAACAAGGTACAGGTCAAGATTAACAACGAAGAACTGGACGTATGTCCAAAACGTCCTCCGTCCATTTTACCAGACCATAAGGGTAGAGAAAGTCTTAATAGGTGTCAAACAACACTAGATGTGTCAGTTTCCGAAACCGTATTAGTTATTTCGTCTTCATCTACAAAAAGACCTTGAGAGAACGAAAAAGATACTAGATTACCTACAACCGTTAAACTAGAGACTAAGGAAACGGAAAAGATTTAGGTCGAACTTGTAGATCTTCAAGAACCAAGTACATAACAACTTTGGATCCAACCTCTTAAAGTTCATAATGAAACGATCGTACACTTTACTCACATTAAGTGTTATGTTTTTTTTTTTTTTCGATAATTTTTCGTAACTTTAGAGACGGATAACAACTAAGAGATGGAGTTTGGGAATACAAAAAGGAAAAAGTTACGTTGCTATAGATTAAGAGACAGTCAACTTCTCACAAAATGTTTACCTCCTACGAAAAGGAACACATTGTTTACGAGACTCACGGGCCGTTCGATATCTGTGCGTACTAATTTCGAGACTTTCGGGTGTACATGATCCGAAGGGACCACCGAGTCTACCATTTCTTAGACGGACGTTACACCCTCTGGACCCAAGTTAGGGACCCAATCCTTCTAGGAGACCACCTCCCGTACCGTTGGGTGAGATCATAAGAACGGACCTCTTAGGGATACCTGTCTTCTCGGACCGGTCCGATATCAGGTACCCGAACGTTTCTTGACCTGTGTTGACTCGTTGAAGTGAAAGAAGAAAGAAAGTATATTCTTCACTTTTCGTTAAAGAAGGAGTGTTCATGTCAGGGGACCCGAACTTCTACAAGGCACTTCACCGATAAAACCCTCCTCCTTTTGTGGTCACTACATCTCCCCGACGTAATCAGTAGCAAAGGAAGAGAGTCCGGGTTGATACACTCCCCATCCCTCCTGACCCGAACACTTCCTACACCTGTACCGGGGTACGGTGACCCACGTAGTTACCACGACGCCCTCCTATACACTGGACGAGTCGAACTGAATTTCACCAGGAACCTCTTCGTCCTCACAAAGGGAAAACACAGAAGATCCATTCACCCCTGTCTACAATGGTACAGGTAAACGACCGAACGTTGGAACCCTCGAGGGACCCACTCTAGACTTTGACTTGGACTTGTACCTCCCGTTCCTCTCTGACCTCTTACTCCGCCTGGTGAGGTCCAACCAAATTATTATTCGTTCCGTTGTAGACTCCGAATAGATTCCACTGACACTCTACTCATCTACAAGCGTAACTGAGTGGTCTTAGAATTTTCAAATATATCTTCGGAATTGACCCAAGTCAATCTATGTCAGGTTGTTCGAGTTGTCGTGGAGTGAGAGAGTGTCAACACCGGTACTGGAACTTCGTCGACGATCGTACCCTTGCCCTCCGTCGACATGTGAGGTCCCCGTCCACTCCCCTCACTCCCTGGGGACTAACAGACCCCAGTCGAACGACCAGTTCTCCAGTGCCGAAGAACTACTGGAGGAGGTTGTGGTGGAATAACCTCATTGTTAATCCAAGATATTGTTAACTTAGAAATTTAAAGTCACTGTTGTGCACTCTCAAAGAACGAGAGGGTTATTAAGTCACACCTACAAGACCATTCGTCCCACGTAAGGAGTCGAACCGTTAACCTCCTGGGTCCCGGGAAGGTAGAACTCGACGGTTAGGATCCTGGTACCTTTAGAGACGAAGGGTGACCTTCTTCCCCTTTCTCTCCCACTCCTTCGTAAAAGAAGAACTAAAGAAACCCGGTCTTCACTAGACGTAGTGAAGACAAGTAAGTAAGATGTTTCTCATCTGTGTACCGAGACGGACCTAGGATCTACGTTCCTTCCATCCCTTTATATCGGGGACACACACACACACACACACACACACACACACACACACACACGCGCGCGCACGCGTGCGTAGTGAAAGAACACCGTTGAAGTGTGAGGACTACTTAGAACCAACCTGTCCAGAGACGGTGTGGGTATTCTTTAACTCCACATCTTTACAATTTTCCACTTTTACTTTCCTGAGCAATTGTTGTTTAAATCCCGTCGTCTCTGAGTGGGAAAAAAGGGGAGTCTTTTATGACCCACCTTGAAAGAACCAAATTTTTCTCACCTTTTCTCTTGCTCCTCGAAGACACTGGTGTCTGAACCCACCGTACCCGGAGAGAGGAGGTCCCTAAGAACTCAAAATTCCAGACAAAGGGATCCGAAAGGTTCATTCAAAAATACATAAATTTATACGACGGACAACTAACACTCCTCTTACTAAAGGACTTTCGTCACCCAAAGGGTAAAATCCCTTTCAGTAGTCTCAGTCGACCTTACAAACGTTTTGTACTTTTAAGGGGTCCGAGGTGTCCCCGTCGACCGAACTATTACATGAGATAACACCGAGTTAACGAGTGAGGTGATGACCCGGGAAGAAGTGGAAAAAAAAAAAAAAAAATTCTTCCTAGTAAAAAATTTTCTCATAACTTATACAATGTTATAACGAAGACAAAAAACCGATTCTCCGTGTACCCTAGAATCGAGGGGTTGGTCCTTAGTTTGGGTGTAGGGGACGTAACCTCCGTTTCAGAATTGGTGTCCTGGTGACCCCTTCAAGGAAAGGAAATGGAGAATTTATTTGATATGACCTCACTCAACGGTAAGGGAAGAGGTCCCCTAGAAGGACTGGGCCTCTGACTTGGATCCAGAAGACGTAACGTCCGTCTAAGAAACGGTAGACTCGATGGTCCTTTCGGGGAAGAATTTATTTGACGGACGGGAATTTAGAGTCCAACACGAAGACCTCCTCGGGTCGACTTCGGTCGTCCCTACGTGTATGTGTGACAGTAGTCAGGAGAGAGTCCTTTGGGGAAGGTACCACGGACGTCCATCCCCACCCGACTATCATACCCCTCCCCGTGTGAACTTGAAGTAACCGGGACAGACAGTTAGAGTGTGCAGATTAGAACGAAGGTCCTCGGTCCCGAAAGTATTTCACTCGTTTTAGGTGTGACCATGTAAGTGGTGGTGAACGTCTGCCAGATCGATTTTATATATATATATATATATATATATCTCAGACTCAAAGGTCTTCTTTATTTAAAATAAGGGTGAAATGAGACAGTCGAAACAGGGTACGCCCTCGAAGGACGGTAGTCATAAGGAGGACCCACTCATCGGCGTTCAAAGACTCAGAGTCACTCATGGGGTTTCGTCCTTAACACCGTATTTAGAGGTACACACTTTATGTATAGTGTCGAACTCAATTTACCTGGGGTTTGTATACCGTAACAAAAAACGTAAAAGATTGTGTACCCGTCAAAAAGTGCAAATTTTAGTTACCTTTTCACTCCTCTAATGTCCGTTTAGAAGAACCTCCTAATTGGTAGTCCTTTATCTAAACCGACCGTATTTATAAACCCCCACCCTACCTACTACTCCAGTCTGTGAAAGGTTTCTGTGTAAAGGATGACACCACACCATCGGGTTCCACCCTGGTCCGACCACCAAGACCTTACTCGACGACTGCACCCGACGTCGTTTTCCACTCTCCTCGGCATCCTACTCTCGTCCGACTCAGGTCGACCCTGACGGCTGATGGAAAAAGTACACTGACAGTAACTGTCCCTGGTCACTGAGGACCTCTGCCAGAGAGAAGGACACGGGACTGCACCGAAAGTCAGACAGACCTAAGATTGGACACATATTCGAACAGTGAACGAGTCCCCGGTGGTCTATTTCAGTGATCTTTGTGAGAATCTATACATCTTACTTAGACAAGAGATACCTGGTCTAAAGTACATCCTAACCCTACTATCGGGACAAGACTGAAAGCTCTAAATTTCTCCTACGTCTTGACTTGTAGTCTTAATATGAAAGGGGACATACACAATCAACGAGCCAACACAGACTGAGACACTACCGCACTTGACATACATCGGGCGGTCCGAGAAGACAGGTACCCTAAGACGTCCGTTATTATAACCTCACCCAACGGTATAGGAAGAGGTTCCCCCAGAAGGACTGGGTCCCTAGTTTGGATCCAGAGGGCGTAACGTCCGTCTAAGAAATGGCAGACTCATTGGTCCCTTCGGGTTATGCAAGGGCCCTCTCCAGTCAAGACGAGTAGAAAGTCTCCCGACGTGGTCTTCTCCGACGGTACATACACGAACACACGTCCCGTGGTCAAGAGGTGTCCGTCACTAGTTATCTCCTTCTTCTTTTCGTCCGAGTAATCCGTAAAGAGGGACTTGTCGAGTGAGACGGACCGGTCGGGAGGTTTTGGTGTCGGTCGACACGACAGGAACAAAGACTGTACCCGGGTGGTCTAACGGTCCCGCGACGGGAGACACGAGTGGACCCACTGTCGGGACGACCGGGGTACCGACCAGAGATCGTCTAGGACTTCCGATGGCACGTCAGTCATCGAGACACCCGTGTGCATGGAAACCCGACTGAGACGGACAGAAGGGGAAATAGAGAGAGAGAAAAAAAGGGGGGTTTGTAAAATTACGAGTGTACCATTTCGACTCTGTCTATAGTGGTCAGATGTCACACCCCACCCCACCCGACAACTGATACCTTAGTCCGAAGACTCAAATGGAAGGGTGTGGACCCCCTCCTCCCTAGGGAAAGTCACCCAATTCTTTCAGGGGGTTTGAAGTACACGTCTGTACACCGGGTACTCGGGAGGGTCGGGGTAGAGACATAGTTACTTCCGAAAAAGAGAGACGTGACGGGGTCCGACGTGACAGACGACCAGTGAGGGAAGTTCCGATGTGACACGTAAGTGTCACTTAACTCCTAAGGGCCCATATTTGAACTCCTGTCCCCTAGGTCGGGTAAAAGAGAGAGGTTTGAGAGGTAGGAGGGTTGTCGGGGAGTACACGACCCTCTCTTTTCCTTACCCTTCTCTATCTTTACTTGTCTCTTCTCCAGACGACTCGACGTTTGAACATCTAAAAAGATTCACTGTTTCTCACTCACACCGAAATACTTTGTCCTTTGAATCATGTAATTACGTTGTCGGGGTCTATTCTTCACACAAACCCCGAACCTTCGGCCCGTCGAGACTAAAGACCGAGCTCCCCAAAGGTCAACACAGAGATTCGGAGTCAAAGGAAGAAGTGGACATCTCACCTGAATCATTAAAACTAGTGAACTGTCAACTACACTCTCGCTTTCTTCGGGTGTGTCCTATTCGTTATATGTCTCTAATTACGTTCCATGGACAGTAGTACGAATGCTTCAAGTACTACGAAACTTTCCACATTAAGTAACGTCTCTACGGATGACCCCTCTCTTCCGGACGGAACGTGGCCCAGACAGGAGGGGAGCAGTCAGGAGGGGTAGAAGGTGACCGCCAAGGAAAGAGGAGGTGCAAGGGTGCGCCAGACCTGCCACCTCTCTCCTCCGCGAGACAGGACCCGAGTGAGCCGCCGGTCCCGTCCTCCAGCCCGGACCACGCGCACGACGTCAACGCACGCCGGCGGAGATCTACCTTGAAAGAGTGGTTGTGTTCCAGGCCACCCGGCGTCGAGGGGGTCCGCGACCCGCCGCTCCCCCGAGGGAGAAGAAAAAAGTTTGTCCACGCCCCACGGACCCGCCATTGAGCACGCCCTCCCGTCGACCCGGCACCAGCATCTCAGGCTACCCGAACGTAGTCGACCTCCGCTTCCCTGAGGGCTAAAGGGGAGCCCTTGGGTCCTCGACCCCCGCGCCCAGAGGTCCTAAAAGGTCGGGGCGTAGACGATTTTAGTGGAGTTATTCTGCGGCCGATAGCACGGCCGGGCGTGGGGGAATACGAGTCCCGGCCATCGGCCGCCCAGAACGCAGGCCCGAACCCGACGTCCCCGAGCTATCTGCCGCGGCACCCTCAGTTCCCGTCCCTCTACTAGCGGTCTCGGCGGCCCGTTCTGTTTGCCGACTCGTCGTCGCGCCGCGCTCGTTTGAAACGTCCCCTTCGCGCACCGACCTCCGAAATGAAACTCGTAGGGGCTGTCCTTTCGCACCCCGCCCTGTCCACGACAGATGGCACATAAGAAGCGGCCCTGGGAAAAGCCTCGCCGCAACTACTTCCGCTCGGGGCCCGAGCGCCAGGGCTGAAGCCCGAGGCCCACCGGAACCACGCCGCGAATGGCGCGCCAGGGCTTGAGAAGACCGTAAGCCTCCGTGAATCGACGAAGTGTCGGTATAAGGAGGAAGGTCGGCGGGCGTGAAGAAGGATGGGAGGGACGGTGATAGGAGGGGGAGGGGGCGGGGCGGGGCGCAGAAACCCGGGAGGGAAAAAACAACCCCCGTCCCGCCTATCCCACTAAAAATTTTTAGTCTTGATAACTGTAAAGACAAGGGGCGTAGCGACTCCTGACTCTACTACATCGCGCCTCTCCCTTAGACGGCCGACTCACTGGGAAAGGGACGGGCGCGTGCCCGTCGAGGCTCTGTGGCTTTAGGTCCCCGAGGGCGGGGAGCCTCAAGGAGGAGGGCGATGGGCCCCACTGACCAACCGCGCTTCGCTAACCGCTAGGGCCCGCGCTAGGGCCGGCGCCGAGGCGCGCGGCGCGACCCACTTACCGGCGTCCGCCTCCTAGCCCTCCGCGCCGCGCGTCTGGTTAGCGCCGGCGGCCACCCTCATAAACAATAAGTGTACCTTCTCTGAACCGCGGCCGTCCCGGTCGAGTCGGGGGAGTCGGGGCTCTGGTCGGTGTTCACGCCGGCTCCACGAGCGGAGCGCGCCGTCGCCGAGACTGTACCTCGCCGCCCGGGGGTCGCCCGAAAGAGTGGCGCGGGAGACGCCCCTCGTCCCATTCTGAGCGGCTCGTCACCTTCCTCCTTTTCTCCTTTCGTTCACGGGTTGGTGTCCTTCTTCTTTTTTTTCGAGGGGTGGGGACTTGAGAGGGGTTTCCGACACGAACGCCTTTTTTTTTCTTTTAACGGGGCAAAAATAAGGAGAAATGCAAAAGAAGGGGGTTTGGTGGGTCACCGGTCCGTCCACGTGGCAGAGAAAGTCTAGTGAAATCACTAGACGAAAAGGCCGCAGGTTCATCTACCGGAACGCGTGGGCCTCAGACTCTCTCTTGATCACCCGCCTCCACTGCCCTTACCCCCCCTCCGCTCCCTCTCACCCGTGGTCCCCCGCTCCCCGACCGGCCCGTAACCTCGAACTAACCCACAGACAACTAAAATGCAACGTTTCTTGTTCCGTCGGTGGGGAGAATAGAAGGGCACTAATGTAAGGTCACTTCTCCAAGCCCTTTCTCCCTCCGAAATCGTACTTTGAGGGCTCCGAACCTCTACACCAGGAGGTTTTCAAATCAGCCGCTTACTCTCTGACTTCCCACTACCCTTCCCCGTCCGCGCGGAACTCACGAGTCTACCCCGCGCGCCGTCGTCCTAACATTTCGCAAGAAGGAACCTGACGGACGGGCCCACTGGAGGGCCTGGATGAGGACCGCCTTAGGCCTGAACGGGGCGGCTCTACTGCTCCATGGAGGCAAGACGCTTACATTGCCCTCCCTAAAAGCTTCAATGTCCGAAGGTCCTACTCAACCCCATTGGGGTCGGGGGGAGGAAGAACTCGCACCCCGACCTACTTCGATTGGTCCTAGATCCCTTCTACTCCCCAGCGCCCTCTTCGGCCCATGAACTCCGCAAGCGCCCTGGGGTGTAGCACTGTATCCTATGCAGACGGAGCTCAAACGTAAGTGGCTCAATCGGGACACTCTGACCCTAAGGGGGGGGGGGGGCGGGGAAAAGCCGAAAACCCTTTTGTAACCTCAAGGCACAGGATGACCCCTACCGCCCCCCGCCCCGCCCCCTTCCGCCTTCCTTACCAGAGTCCTTAGAACTCAAATTTTTCGTTTCCGCTCCGTGGGCTGTCGAGGAGGCTTCGTGGACGTCGCTCGCACCGGGGTTAAACTGTGGCTGGGCGCGCCCCGCACCCATGAGACCCACGGTCCACGCAGCCCCCTCCTCCGCGAGGGACGGGCCAGCGCGCGCCTTGGATCTAACGGGTCCGCGCGCCCCCCTGACCCCGCCGCGGCGTTATGGGGCCGCCGCGCCCTTTCGGTCTCCTGACCCATCAAGAGGATTCCGGGACCGAGATGGGCCTCGGACCCAAGTTGTCGGCTTCCTTGACTCTTCTTTTTCCTTCTACGCCGTCCCTTCTCCCCTCGCCCCCACCCCACTCACCGACGCCCGACTTTAGAGCCGTCTCCATCTCTTGGGAGACTCGGCGTGGCTCTCGTTCGGGTCGACGAGTCGGTTTGTCGAGCCTCTAGGGAACTCCAAGCATGTCAACCACTTTTATATTGTCTGGGGGAGAGAAGGTGGGGGTTGTAGACAGCTTGAGCGAGGGAACCACGTTTACTTTACGTCTTCCCACACGCTCAGTGGGTTGACGCGTTCTGGGGTGGGGGGTGTGGGGAGGCGGGAGGTCCGACGGGACTTCTGAACAAAAGGACCACCGGGTTTAACGCCTCGGGTCCTAGTCTCTCATACACTCGCGGATCCTCTCACCCCTACTTTTGTCTGGGTGGGCGGTCGACGTCTTCGGGGTTTGGGAGTCTGGGGCTTCGCTCAGGGCGAACTCCTCCTCATTTACGGGATAAACGGTAAACCCCCACTAGGGAAGGGCATCTGGACTGCCGCACCCTCAGAGCGTTTGTGGGTTCTTATTCGATGGCAGAGCCGGTGGTGGCGCCAACTTATGTTTAGGACGGTCGTCTGCTTGACCTTTTGGCCCAACCACCACCTCTAAGACTATTCTGTGTAGAATTTGCGCTCTTTACGTACGCTACTATCGACGACAAAGCGAACTTTCTTTGTTTATTTTTTCTCTCTTTTTCTCGGTGGTCGTCCATCTAGAACCTATTTGTCAAATAACGTGAGCTGACATTAAAGGTAAAAGGCAATACTTTAACAAACAGTTATTAACGTTTACCGATGTCTTTGGTGCAATCAAATGGAGCCAGTGAACGAACACTGACTACGGGACTTTCTAGAGACAGCCTCTGTCTTAGTCGACATACTTTAAGTAACGGACCAAGAACTTTTATACACCAAACTACTAAAATTTCCCTTTTCGAAATGGGTGGTCCCTTTTACTTCATTCTAAAAAAATTTACGTCAAAAGAGTAAAGTCTCAGTTGAATGTCCAACATAGTACGAACCCTATTTCTGTTTCTTTAGAACGGAAATTTGGCCCCTAAACCCCTCCTTGTCTATTCTCCTCCGAGGGCCGTCCGTCTCCTAAATAGATCTTATTTCTTTTTCTACGACTCTTGTGTCGAGAAATGACAATAAATCCGAGGTAAACAAGATAAACCAACCACGATTGATCAAGACGGGAGGACGAGGAAAATGTTTAATAATGATGAACTTATTAAGATTTTTGTAGATTACGGTTTTCCTTATTATTTTCCTTCTCAACCCGAGGTCACTCACTCCCTCTTTCAATCTCCAGACCTCTCTACACGACAAAAGTCTCAACCGACCCGTCCAACGTCGACAACACCCCGAACAAATTAACCATAAACACGTCGTTGTTGGGCGACTGTAAGTGTAACCGTTGTAGAGTACGGTTAGTAACACCTTCTTGGCAAGGTGATAGAAGTCCCGTGCTCTGTGTCCTGTGACATGTGTACACATGTCCCAGCGTTCCTAAAAAAAAGGGGGGAGGTTGAAGGAAAGAGTAGGAGAAGGAGGACATCAATCCTACGGGTTGTCTTTCTCCTGAAACGAAAGTAGGCCCCTCACCCCAACGCGACAGGGTCATAGAATTTTTCTTTACCAACGTACCTGAATAGAGAATTGACCTGGGTGTTGTTTCTAGACCGGTGTAGAGGTACGGACAACTTATCCGACCACAGAATTCCAAGTCCATTAACGACTACAAAAGAACTGTCCTGGACCAACCTGTAGCGGTCTGAGTGAGTACACCAAACGAGACCACCCCCGTACCAGTGGGGTACTATAAGACCCTCTTTACCTACAGTTACCTCTTAGTCGACTTAATATTACAAAGGTAGGGTTCCTCCCGTCCCAAGACAGACGATTTAAATCCAAACCTAAATCTAAATCTTTAAATCTAAACTTGATAGAAAAGGGCAAGAGAGGAAGAAGGGAGAGAGGGAGGAAGGGAGGGAAAGAAAAGAAAGAAAGGAGGAGGGAGGGAAAGAGGGAAGGAAAGGACGAAGGGGGAGAGGGAAGAAGGAGGAAAGAAAGAATCGAGTCTCTCAAGAAACGAAACTAAAAGTAAAGATGAATCATGAACTTAAATTCAACACTATTGAGTGAGGGACTACCTCCTGGAACTCGTGCCGCGTAAGAAGAGGGTCCTGGACGGAAGGGTCACCACCCGCAACGACACCCTCCCTAGACTCTCCGAGGTCTGAGTCCCAGTGAGGGGTGAAACCGAACAATGTCACAGTCAGGATTAGGGATAATCTCTGTAAAGAAACCATTTCTGTAACACCTAGAGGACCTTTGTCAGAATATTTTACGTCTACAAGGTCAACCCCCTACTGTTCATTACGTAGACGTCCAAAACTAGGGACAACTACTTAAACGAGGGACGGACCCCTCCCGGTTTCATTGTCCTCTTGGTTCAGAATTCTAAAACTGGACGTCTTGTATGTGTAGTCGGGACTGCCTCCCCTCTAGGTCCAGACCCCCTCCTCCCTTGTCCACACGTGTTCACACTTCTACATCCTCTCCGATTCCTCCTCATGCACGTTTAATGACGCGTGTATGAAAAGGTCCGTTTCCATATAGACGTCTGTCTTCAGAAGACCGACAAATAACCGGTTGAAAAGGCCACCATTTTCGGAATCACCATCTTCGAGACGTAGTATAGGACGTATGTTGAATCCTTCCGAAGGAGAACAGGAGAAGAGGGATGTCTTCTTATAGAACAGTGGTGAAAGAGGTCTTATCGGGAGAACCTACGAAGTTCACAGGTACTTGAAGCCGAGAGGTCGGTCTACAACTAGAGGTAACTGAAAGGAGAATACCGGAAGGAAGGTCAAAAGAAAACTAAGTAACCTGTGTACTGAACAATTCCAGACTGGTCGGGACACATACTACCTTTTCACAAAAAAGAAGTCCCGAAGGTTCAGAAGATTCGTGTTATGTAGTCATTTGATAAAGTTAACATCCTGACTAACAATTTCTTATCCCGGGGACACGTAAGAATATCGTGAACCGTCAAATACTTCATGAAACTATATGTAACATAGTAAACTAAAGTTTTGGGACCCTCCACCGGTCTTCAGTAGGGAGTCAAATCTTTGTTTGACCAGGGTCCAATCACTGAATGGGACACGACACCTCACTCACGACCCCCCGTGAAGAGTCTGGGATCCTACCGTGTGAGTGTCAAGTTTGGAAGTTTAGTTCCAGTCGACCAGTAGGTAGTGCCAGACGACGTGGGTTCTCACACTCCATTCCCTTTCTTCCATCTTAGTCAGGTACACTTAAACACGGGTTCTAAAATCTGTATCAGTATATTAGGAAGACGAAAATCTAAGGAATATAGGGGTCACCTCCGACACTATGTTGGAGTGACCCACATAGCACGTCACCTTTACTCTATTGTATACACTCCGAGGTCCGTACAACACAAACAACAAATCAGCCAGTCAACACAGACTGAGAAACACTGGGCTACCTGACATCGGATGGTCCGAGGAGACAGGTACCCTAAAGGGTCCGTTCTCATGACCTCACCCAACGTCCGTGTAACGTCGTGAGTTATTTACAACCAAAGTGGGGAAGGGGAGAGGAATATACTATGTATAATATTTTCACCGAAGAGTAATGAAATTTACACCAGAAAAATACGTTACCGACACAATAATTTTTATTTTTTTACCGTGTTTAACTTAAGATGATTTAGTCTAACGTAAAATTTACGTACCCCCCTAAATCGATAAATTTCCTTTGGGCACCACTTAAGAAAACATTACGTTTATTAGTGGAAAATTAAATAGACAAATCATTCAACTCGAAGAGGACATAGTCTAAAAGAATTACACCCTGGACGAGGATCTCTTCTCGAAAGTGTTAGGAAAGAATGACTACCCTTTTTCGGTGAGTCGAACGTTTGTTTTAGTCAATAACACAAGACAACCGTTTCAGAACGAGACCACAAAACTCGTATTAGAGTATAAGGAAATAATAATTTATTATCTTGGAGTCTTGCCCTTCGACCTTCTGTGGAATCTCTAATATACCAGGCAGCGTGAGTAGAGTGTCTACTCCTTTACCTTCGTTTGTCTCCACTTCACTGTACAACTCACAGTGGTCGGTCCCTGACAGTCAAGTCAAGTCAGCGAGTCAGTACAGGCTGAGAAACACTGGGGTACTTAGCGTCGTACGGTCCGGAGGGACAGGTAGTGGTTGAGGGCCTCAAGTGAGTCTGAACGCAGGTAGCTCAGTCACTACGATAAGTCGGTAGAGTAGGAGACAGCAGGGGAAGAGGAGGACGGGGGTTAGGGAGGGTCGTAGTCTCAGAAGGTTACTGAGTTGAGAAACGTACTCCACCGGTTTCATGACCTCAAAGTCGAAATCGTAGTAAGGAAGGTTTTTTCTAGGGTCCCGACTAGAGGAAGTCTTACCTGAGCAACCTAGAGGAACGTCAGGTTCCTTGAGAGTTCTCAGAAGAGGTTGTGGTGTCAAGTTTTCGTAGTTAAGAAGCCGCGAGTCGGAAGAAGCGTCAGGTGGAGAGTGTAGGTATGTACTGGTGTCCTTTTTGGTATCGGAACTGATCTACCTGGAATCAGCCGTTTCATTACAGAGACGAAAACTTATATGATAGATCCAACGGGTATTGAAAAGAAAGTTCGTCATTCGCAGAAAATTAAAGTACCGACGTTAGTGGTAGACGTCACTAAAACCTCGGGGGGTTTTATTTCAGACTGTGACAAAGGGTTCCTAGGTTTAGACCCTGAGAGAATGGTCCCTCAGACCATCCTCTCAGATCGGACAGATCGGGTAGGAGTGAGACGGAGTTGGTCTTAAGGTCCCGACACGTGTGGATACTACCGTCTCCTCCACTGTTTGTTTAGACTACGTAAAAGATATCGTCGGCTTTTTCCCGACGTTCACATCCCTCTTTGACGGTTTAAACGTTAAAACACTTAACTACTGTTATAAACCAAATTGGAAAAACAATTTCTCGACTTATCTAAGGTCGTCTCCCTCCGACAAACCGGAAAAATACTCTTTTACTAATGTTAGGAACCGATAAAGACAAGGACATTCCTAAAATGGGACAGCACAGAGTTTTCGTGATCGGTTCACGACCTCCCTCTGGACCACTGTCGAGGACTATCTAGGTGGGGGGCGGGGGTTGGGGGTGAGGAGTGGTTGGGGGGTGGTGTCCCGAACCACCAAAACAAGAGTGGCAGTAGTCCGACGGACCCTTTTGACTAAACTTCGACTCCGCAAACCTGTTTGACGTAAACTATAAGAGTCAGGAAACTTTCTAAGTCTTTAGTGGGACGGGACCTTTACGGGGGTCCACTGGGGAGGATTACTCACGTAACAAAAAGAATTTCTCGACCAGATGTTTCGACGTGGACAAAGACTTTCTGAAGTCACCTCCCCGTCCCGGATGAGGAACACAACAGGGTCCGTCAGAGACGTCGAGACCCCCCAAAGGAATTTCCCGTCCTGGGGGGGCTCCTGAAACGGACACCACGGTAAGTCCCGAAACCCGACAGAAGTTGGAGAAACTCGGAAAAAAAGGAGAGTAAATGCATTCTCGAACCACATACTTTTAAGTTGCCTATGAGACAATCCACTCAGAAACTATGTCTCATCCATCCCGAATGACCCAACACGATCACCATTTCTTGGGTGGACGGTCACGTCCTCTGTATTCTCTGTACCCAAGTTAGGGACCCGAGCCTTGTAGGGTACCTCCTTTTTTACCGACGGGTGGGGTCATAAGAAACGTCTTAGGGTACCTGTCTTCTCGGACCGTCCGATGTCAGATGTCCCAACGTTTCTCAACCTGTACTGACTTCACTAAATCATTCGTACGTGTCTCTTCCATGGATCTTTTATTTTTCTTCGTCTTAAGTCCCAGAACCGGGACCTCCTCGACAGGTATGAAAGTCCTTTGTCGACCTTGGTCTAAGTCTAGGGTCGGTCCCCCGAACGAGGGGTCGTCTGAACCCGGTCACGCAACCGATTACCTTCACGATTACGAGACGTCCCATGGGTATATGGTACATACATCCTGACCGACCCTCCATTACTTGTCCCGACGTACCCGTAAATTACCAATTCGGAGGACTTTCCGGGAAGACTCCCGAGTCTTCATCACCTTCCACAGACGAGGAGAGTCTCCTACAAAAGTCCTCACACCTGGAGTGTGGATAAACTTCTTCAGGTAGTCGAGTCCGTCCAAACATAACTCTGGGTCTCCTTCCAGTCAAAGTCTCTTTTTGACTAAAATTTAGTTCGGGTCTTGGACTTCATCTCGATAAACCGAGCCATCGTGTTTTTCCAGTAACAAAGCAATTTTAAGTAGCTGAGACTGATCCTACTCAAATCTGCTTTCGAGGGTTCTTAACGGGTTCTCGTTCTAATCCATTACGTTCTAATATGCTACGGTGGTCTAAATACAGCAAAAGGTGTTTGAAAGTTTATATAAAAGGGAATCTTAAATTTTCCTTTTGATTCGGAAGATCGGTAGTCCTCAGACTAAGAATACTGTTACATAGTCTAAAACTTTATTGACGACATAAAGTTATAAAATACTCATCGAGACTAAAATGAAAATTTCACTGCCTTTAAAAGTCAATGTCGGAGTGGTTGACCCGTTTATACCTTTGTCAACGAGACGAAGTCACCTTTTACTTGGTGTCTGATTTAATCGTTACTATCCAGGACAAATGACTCGTGAATGGGACACGGTCCTGTATTGGACACGGTACGCCACCCAAGACTGTGGGGAAATGTCTGGTCTTTGACTCGAAGTCTCTCCAATACACGGTAATTAAGATACAACGTTTCCTCCTTTGAATTCGTTTTTATGGTCATTTGACGGGTTATTTATTTTTGGTTTTACCTTGGAGAGTAAAAGGTAAATTCTCGTAAGTAGGTCATTTGTTCCCGAAGGGACCACCGATTCGGACGTTACACCCTCTGGACCCAAGTTAGGGACCCAACCCTTCTAGGGGACCTCCTTCCTTACCGATGGGTTGGGTCATAAGAACGGACCTCTTAAGGTACCTGTCTCCTCGGACCGAGCGTTGTCAGGTACCCCAACTTTTCTCAACCTGTACGGACTTCCTGAATAGTGTAGGTGATTTGTTTTGCTCGAGAACAAAGAGACAATGAGTGAGGGGTTGAAAAGGAATTGAATTTCGAGATTTGTCTGGATACCCTACCCATGGAAATTTTCTTTGAGTTAAAATGATAAAGGTCCCGACATGTCGTTCCCCTTGATCCAATCACGATACACTCACCGTCTCCATTCCTACTCAACCTTAATTGTCTACTTGACACAAATACCAGTAGATATTAACTTTTGGTAAATAAGAGACTTCACAAAATTCATGAACCCTCCACCGAACCTCATTGTTTCTTTCCGACCAGAAACTTCTTATCGTGTAAGGGAAAAGGGGAAGTAGTAGAGAAGAAACTCATAGGTAAGTAAGACACGAGACGGTCTTTCCTATGTGAGTCCCAGTCGGGTCGGGACACTTGAACCAGAGTTCGGGACTTAATCACCAGTCTCAATTCCAAAATAACAGAAGATTGACCAGAAGGAACATTTTGACATTTTGTGTTATGAGAATTACCCACCAACCACATTAAATACCAGGTAGAGAAGTCACCGAAGTAGGTCTTTCAGTTGAACTGAAAGATTCACAAAAGGAGAACACCTTACGGAACTCCAGTCGGACAACGGTTTAGTCTAAAAGACACCCTCTTCGTCGACGATCCTTTTAATGTACACTATCTCGTAGACTGTTCACCACTCTTTTTTGTCTTTTCCTGACTCATAAAACCCCGTCTTAACCCTTTTAGGTCCCGAACCGTTCACAGTTCTCAGGCCTTTACGAATAGCACCCGTCTGTTCTTGACAGAGTTGTCTGACCCAGTAACCGACATAAAGACTTACATAAGGTCCACACGTGAGACTTTAAGGTCCGTCACCCGAGACTACTCAGGAGAGAGAAGTAGACTCTAACTTTTTTTACGTCGAAAGAGACTTCCCAAAACCTGTATACAAGTCAACAAGAGATCCCTCCGTGGTAGGAGAGGAAACCCTATCACTCCTGTCCTACTTTTGAAATACTTGACCTTTAACTTGTTCACTTACCTTTTATGTTGGTCTACAACCAACTGGTCCCATCTCCTCTTAATACGTGTAAAGTCCAAGGTTTGAACAAACATATTTATCCAATCTTTACTTGTAATCTAATGGGTAAGATCGTTTTATGTAACCACACAAATGAGACAATTAACGTACATGTAAAGTTTGTAGTTTAAGGGAAGGTACTTCAGTCAAGGGTAAAAGTCAATTTGGAGGTGATTTCAGGAAACTTTTTCAGAGTACCTTATAAGTTCTCAATTCCAGAATCTTATTTGAAGATGTCTAAACGAACATCAACAAAAGTGAGAACCAATAAAGAGTAGAACTACTTTACTGAGAAAAAGGGTGACTCAGTCTGTTTTAACTCTTTGAGATCAAGTAGAGGTCGAGACTAAACCAGTATCACTAAGATCCTAGTTCCTCACAAATGAAGTCTTGACGTTCGTATGGGTAACGAAGGTAAGACTGTTTAATTATCCTTTGTCTGTTTCCACTATCCTTATAAAAAAGTGTGTATTGGGTGGGATATACAAATTAAAAGTACAGTAAAAAATAATGGTCTCTTGTTATTCTATTAAATGTACTTTAGTGACTGTCAGATACAAATTAGAAAAGTATTCGAGATTTTGAATGAATAAAACCCTAGGAACCCACCTAAGAGAGAGAGAGAAAAAAGAAAAAACACTAACTTATTAGTGAAAAAGGGAGCCCTTTAGACTCCGTGGTTTTTTACAGTAATTGTCTACTGACCGAACAACTTATGTAGTGTCTTTTATCGGAAAGTAAGACTAAAACACCTGTTTTAAATTTACGATTTAAGTCTGTCGACATTTTTCATTTTTGTCTAAACTTTTCTTTATTATGGTAGTTAGTGTCCGAAAAATGGAAGTATCTTTAACCTAAACAACTTTATTTTACCATTTATTTTCGTGAAAGACTAAACCTTCTCAGTCGGATCAAGGACTATTGAAAAGACAAAGAGAACGAGGTTTTCACAGTAGGTAGAGAGACAAATCTACGTCACGTCGGTCCACAAGTCTTAGTATTCCCCTGTCTTTCTTAATCAAAGAATGACTTATCACTTTTACTTTGTTGTCTTTTTCTCCAGTCACGTTTGTCCCGAATTCTTCACTTTTTACATCCGGGTAACTTACATTGGGAAAGAAAAGAAGGAAGACGGGAGGTCCTTATTAAGACGATGTCCCGACTGAAGTTCCTATATTTAACCACTGGAGTAGGGTTGGAGTCTTGGAGTCGACAAGGAGACTAAAAACGTAGTAAGGTCCGTTCAACTGAAATACACCTTTATTTTATCTTGGACTACCCTAGACTACCTTTAAGTGACACTGTAAGTTTAGTTCTTGTGAACGATTTTGGGTGTCTCGGAAAAGGGGTACCCGGGACTACCATCGGAGGTCTTCCACGTCGGAGTCCACCAGGGGGAAGAAGACACCGTTCTTATTTGAAACCCATAACCTAACGTTGTGGCGGGCACCTCTTTTACCATACGCTCCCTTTCGCTAGTCGGAGAACGGGAACAAAGAAAGAGGACTGCCGGTTCAAGATGACCTAGGAGTGCTACTACGTTTCTTGAGTGTCGGTTCTCATACGGGTAAGGTAAGCTCACCTACCCCTGTAGTAAAACCCTCCAGAGAAAGGACAGGTACGTTTCCCTCTCTCTCCCCACGGAACACCCCTCGACTTCTTTCTCTTCCCCTAGGTGTCTAACCTCCGGTACGAAATACGTTAACTGGTCTAATTATTCCTGGGACTAGAGGAGAGGTTATAGTGAGACCCACATGCCTAGGAGCTGTGGACGAGGTCCCTGTGGATACGAAACCTCGTCAGGGATTGCAAACACGTCCGAAACTATCTTTTCCTACGAAGCCTACACTTTACACGATTACCTCTAGGCGGGTAAAAGTGGTTCGGACTGTTCTAAAGACCACAATAGCCACGACGACGCTCGAGGCACAGGTAGTACCACCGATTGTAAAATTCTGAAAAATTCCATCCATTTCCGTGATCTGTCAAGACTGGTAACACTTTTCTGTTATTCAACAGGACCAAGGTCGACGTCCAAATTCTTCTTTCACTTGGGTCATTTCCATGAGTGTCTGAGAAAGTCCCGGTGTCAAAGAGGTTTCTCTCCTCAAACACAGATCCAAAGATGTTCACAACTAAATCAAGGTGCAAAAATTTCGTTAATTAACCTAATGAACACTAAAAAAAAGACTTGTTTGTCTACTATTAAGGGTACTGTACAACTCAGGAGTCGTAGAACACTATAAGAGAAAATTAAAAATAAAAAAATTGTGATTTTGGTAAAACATAACCCCATATCAGACAATTGTTATAACACCATCAAAGTCCACCTGTAACTTCCCTGAGTCGGTATGTATATGTTCATAGGTAAGAGGGGATCCGGGGAGAGGGTAGGTCCGACCGTGTATTGTGACTCGTCACAAGGTACATGATATGTTATTCAAAAACAACCAATAGGTAAATGTATATCGTTACACATGTATTGACCGACTAAAATTTCGTTTCGTCCATCAAAAACTCTCAGATTACTTAAAAATCGAGTAAATAGTCCAGTTTGCAAAGATACCATAAACTCCATATATTAAATGAACCACTTTGAAGGAATTACACCCTACGAGACAATACTGTTTTCAAGGACACACTCCTTTAACATAAATAGTGATTATACATCTACCCTCACTGTGAGACCTGATCTTCTACCGGGACTTCAACAGTCCAAATAAGATCGATGTTACCTCGTCGCAGAGTAATTAAGTCTGACGGACTACGTCTGAATCTTATTAATATACATTAAGAATAACATCATTTTCGAGTCTAAATCGTCCTATTGCACTTTGAAAAACCAAATCCTACTAGATAATGGATATCTAACGTAAATGTATAGTCTATTTTAACCGTTTTCTTATATTTATACTTTGTTATCAAACTTCCGTATTTCAGGGTATTTCAATAACATTGAATAAAAAGTAATTGTAAGAGTAAAATAAATAATTATAAACAATACATCAGAAACCATTATCCGTTGTAAAATTTTTGACTTTTATAAAAAGTGAGACCAAAAAAATGAATCACCCTATACTTAAAAGGTCGAATAAGACTTAATTACTCAGAAGTAAATTATAATACTCTTTGACAAAGACACACATAATCTAAATTTTTATAATTTTCTTATACCTCTCCAACCTATCTACTGTCTATATTACTGCTTTTACTTGTTTCACTACCTTTTGAATTTTTTTTATCTTCACAAGTTTAGTTTCAGAAAGACCAAACCTTCGACAGAGCCCCCTGGTAGATCAGACCAAGTACAGTTATTGTAGGGGGACCGAAGACATACTTAAGGGAATCAAATCTCCTCTCTTACCATTCTCTGTCGAATTACTGATAAAAGTCTAACTACTTTAAAAGAGTTTACTCCTACGACGACTCGTCTTAACGAGACATGATTCCCCATGACTTCTCAGTGTGTTTTCGTAGTCCCTTATGGACTCTATAAACTCGGTCTGCAATCCTTTTCGGAGGAACCGTTCTTCCTACGGTTTAACTTTATCCACCGGTTTCCACGAGATCAAGAGGTAGAGGCCTTTGAAAGTTTCCTTTGACCTATTTCAACAATCGTCAAAGAAAACCCGGTTGACTGGGGGATGGACCTCCGTTCCATTGGGGAATGGACACAATGAGACAACCTAATAAATTACTCTTTTACGTCTACTTCCTAAGGTAGTCCTGGACTGACAGGAAACAGACAAACCCGACGGTTTCCTTTGAAGTCCGGTGGACTTCCCATCCAAAACAAAATTGCGTAAGATATGGACCGAAGAGAGACGAAACAAGAAGAGAGTGACTGTCCGGTTAAGAGGGGAGTGGGAGAACCCACTGAGACTCCCTGGAATAAACTGGTCCACCCTCTTGATGGTAACTGAGACCCGTTTCAGGTAACGACATCCGGTTAAGACCTTTGGTAGCCAGTCGTCTACTTCCCCGACGGTAAGGACGGAAAATCGGTCCTCCTCTAGAACCAATACGATCCCCAGTATTGATTCTGGTCATGCGACCAGGTCTCACTCGTAAATTATAGACCTTCGTCTATATAAAAAATTGGTTTATTGACCCCGAACTTTCTAAACAGAAAATATTCGTTCACTCTTCTACATTCACTAGTCGGACAGAAGATCGACTTGGACCTTGGTACACTGACTTAACTATTCACGTCAAAGTAACAACACGGTAAAAGTAAATAAAACTACTAAACATACTCTGGAGGTCGGTCACGAGGTGTGACTATGATTCATACTTTACTACTACCAGTGAAAACCTTATCTTTTACAAAGTGAAATACACACTTTTATATAAGACAAATTTGTACATACGATCCTGATTGTACTTTATAATCTTATCAATAGTTTCCTTATTAACCGTTTAATTACGTAACCCCTACCCGAATGTGAAGGAAAACTTTTTAATTATGAAACTAATTGGTTTACGACACTGACACTGATTTTAATTTGTAAATCCTGTTAAAATACCTCGAATCATGGGAGGTCCTGTCGTATACTGGGTATCATAGATTTTTTTGAGGACCTATAGTTATATCACGGTGAATAAGGACCTAATTACCTCAATGTCTTCCAACTCGTAGAACCAAACCTTTGGGTGTTTGCTAATTGGGACTGGCACTCCCTACCTTTGTTCCAGAACTAATTACTTAAATAGTGACAGGACGAGTTGTTATTCGTAATCAACCCAAAAAAAATCTTAGACAAATTTTAATATATCTTTTATAAACCCGACTTTAGTCTTCATTAGAGGCTTACAGAGTCAAGAAAAAAAATACCTGTCAGACCCATTTCGGTACATCATAGACGGACCCGATGTAACACTTCCTCTATTTCAGGAGGCCCGGGGTCGAAGGAGAAGGACGTCAGACTGGGAGGGACCGTCAGAAAGGACCGGAAGACAGAGAGACACAAGAGGATTGACGTCGGAACAAAGTCCTTTCCTCCATATACGCATCGCACGTACGTACGGTAGACGTATATCGTACAGACAAATTCAGTCTCCTTCTAAGACAAAAAGCACCCTAGTGCTTAACACCAAACTACTTTACCACATAGAAACATTTCCCTTAAGTCTGTACCTCCCTCCAAGTAAATCGGGGGGTCTCTACCGTGAAGAACCCTACCTCTTGTCACCCGCCCTCTGAGTTCTCTGTACTCAAGGTAGGGACCCACCCCTTCTAGAGGACCTCTTCCTTTACGATGGGTGAGGTCCTAAGAACGGACCCTTTAGGGTACCTGTCTTCTCGGACCGTACGACGTCAGACACACCAGTGTCTTTCACCCTGTACGAACTCGTGTGGTCATCGGGTGGTGGTACACGGACACGTAGAGGAGACGGGACCTTATGTCGACCAGGACGAGGAAAGCTCTCGCTTCCTTACAACGGGAAACAAAGAGAAGGACAGTTCCGAGTCCCCGTTTACTTTTTTAGTCAGGAAATTGAATTCTCCACTTAGCCTGTCCCTCACCTCGGTCTGAGATGACCACTCCCCCTGCCCGTCTTCGACGTGACACCGGGGTGGGGACCCCGTGTCTTACGGTGTGATTTGGTCGCTAACAGATGGACTCAGTTCCCCGTACGTGAGACAGGAGGAAGGGCCCCCTGCCCCACAGTCGCCAGTCTTGATGGAGTCTCCGAAAAGGACACTGTCCTGGGTCACTCACGCTCGGACGGTTGGGGACGGACTCTTGGTAAAAACGACTAACATGACAGAGGACAAAGAGTCCTCGTGACCCTCACTTTTGTTCAAACTCTCAGTGTCTGTTTTGCAATTACTAGACTTGAAAAGTCTTCATGATGCGTGTCGGAATCGCGTGTGTGTGTACAGTATTAACCCAATTATCTCCTCGTCTCGTTAGTGGAGTCACTGACAAAATACAGATTGGTTCACGACCCTCTTCCGTTACCGTGGGGTGAGGTCATGAGAACGGACCTTTTAGGGTACCTGCCTCCTCGGACCACCCGACGTCAGGCACCCCAGAGTTTCTCAGTCNCCTCACTTTTGTTCAAACTCTCAGTGTCTGTTTTGCAATTACTAGACTTGAAAAGTCTTCATGATGCGTGTCGGAATCGCGTGTGTGTGTACAGTATTAACCCAATTATCTCCTCGTCTCGTTAGTGGAGTCACTGACAAAATACAGATTGGTTCACGACCCTCTTCCGTGACCGTGGGGTGAGGTCATGAGAACGGACCTTTTAGGGTACCTGCCTCCTCGGACCACCTGACGTCAGGTACCCCAGCGACTCTCAACCTGTACTGAGTCACTGAAGTGAAAAGTGAAAGTACGTAACCTCTTCCTTTACCGTTGGGTGAGGTCACAAGAACGGACTTCTTAGGGTCCCTGCCCCCTCGGACCACCCGACGGTAGATACCCCAGCGTGTCTCAGCCTGTACTGACTTCACTGAATCGTCGTCGTTCACGACCCTTTCTAACTCCCGTCCGCTTCTTCTCCTGATGTCTCTTACTCTACCAACCTACCGCTGTGACTGATTTTCACAACGTCTTTGGTCATTGACTCTTTGGTTCGTGGTATGAGTCTCTCAACCTCTTGAGACCAAATAATCGAGTCGTCCGGGTCTCCTCAATTGTGAGATTCGAGACTCGGGACTTGTTTCCCCAAGGTCTCAAAAATATGGACCTGTCCGTACTAATTCGCCCAAACGCCCAAACGTCTCCGACCCACTAACGTTTATCGTCCTGTTTCCACTCACTCTATTCGAGGTCAAGAATCATAACACTCAGGGGTAAAAGACTCTGGATGCACTAGGTCTGAAACGTTCCTCGTTCGACTCAATGTCTGCGTCTTCTTCGTCCTCCAATACATTTTAAAATTGAAAAGGAGAAGTTTACCTGTGCTTGAACCCGTCTGAGGTCCTCTGTCATCTCCTGTCCCTTCGGACCGTACGACGTCAGGTACTCCGACGTTTCTCAACCTGTGCTGACTCGTTGACTTGTTTTTGTTGTCGTTACAATTATAAACATCTATTATCATCCTACCTAATCCTATTGACGTCTCACCGTTTGAGTCTTCTGAGCCTTGACGAGGTTGGACGTACTTCCGTCTAGACGGTAAAGACACCGAGGACGCAACGTCTCTCTGGTTTCTTTTCTCCCCAGGTTGAGAGTCTCTCTCTAACACATCAAACTTTTCTCAATGTTTCTTACTGTCCCAGAAAACCCATAAAACCGGTCCTTCGGGTAGTAAATTTAAACAAAATATTTCGTCAAAGCTCCTTAAACGTATACAAAATATTTCTCGACCCTAAAAAAAAGGAAAAGATCTTTAAAGGTGGGGAGAGGAAATTTAATCTCGTTTAGACGAGGAGTTTTGTGATTAGTACAGAATCAAACCCGTTTCTAACTTGTAAGATTCAATTTTTATCGTGTAACCGCGAACCTCCATTACGTACGATTACAGGTGTATCTACGTGACTCCAATTCTTTCCTGTCACAGTCTACACTAAGAGGAAGAGGACGAAAAGACCAGTTGAAATGGATCTCAATTAAAGGCTGATAACTTCCTACCCCCCAATCAGATATCACATGCCCAAGGTTTTATTAGTTTACCCTGAAAACTTATCTTTAGGTGAACACCCGATCTATTAAAGAGGGGCACACCTTCACAGGACCGAGATTTACCGATTTTGAGTGGAAGCACAATTCAGTCACTTCATGTCACTGGGTAGGGTAATGGGATCTACACGAGCGGTTGGGAAGATACAAATGTTTCTACATAAAAGAAGGTTCTCTGAGGTGATTAACGTCGTTGGTACGGGTAGTTCGGTTCGTAAGACGTTCAATAAATAACGAATGTTACTCGAAAGAATTGAGATTTGAGACTTGTCCATTTAGACGGATAGGTCCGAATAGATCAATCTACCTGTCTTTTTACTCGGGTTAGTTATTTGAGTCGTCCTCCATTGTAAAATACAATTTAGAATAAATTACCGTTTATCTATTACCTTTTAACTTTCTATCTGAGGAGTCAGTTAGGAAACGAAGACACCGTTCGAGATTAAATCAAAACATTTCTCGGACAAGTGAAGTCTACTCTCTACTGCCCACAAGAGAGAGTCACCGAGATTCACCCACACAACCCCCCCTTTACCCGTGACGGACAACAGTGACTGTGTTGAGCGTCGTTATCCCTACGTATTTACAGGTCTACACCAGTACGGTCCGAAGGATTTCGAGAGTATCGACAGTAATGAAGGTACTACTTCAGATAAAGGTGAACCCGTTCAGAAAAGAGTGAAGAGAGGTGATGTAATTCAAAGAGACAGTGCACATTGTTTCGAGGTACTCCCGTCCTACTATAGGTACTATTCGTATCCCGTATATATAGAATAAACACCAACATAAAGGGTATGGATCATACCTGGATAGACCTTTGGGTTATTTACAAACGACTTACTTACTTACTTGGTATAGAGAGGTGAGTGAGGGTGGAGGGAGTGGGGTTAAAGTCTATAACCTTTATTATCCACAACCCATGTGTCTTGTCTATTCCCTAAAAATGAAAACATGACAAACTCTTTTTCCTTGTTTTCCTCTCTTTCCTCCTCTTTCCTCCTCTTTCTTCCTCTCTTCCATATAAACCCCTTAAGGATATAAAAAGTACACGACGGAGTAAAAGGATGGTTACGTACAAAAGAGGTTGTCTAAAAATTTCAATTTTTAATTCATTTTCTGTACTCGTGTAAGAGTAAAACTTTTCAGGTTCGTTACTTTTTCATTTATCACATTTTACCTTTCTCCGATATAAGTTTATGTGTATAGAGAGTCATTTCAATGTATGCGTCTTAAAATAATTGTCTATATGGAATACTGAAAAAAAAAATTACATTCTTACACTGACCCTCTCTAAAGATATAACCAATCATATCTAAGTGGA
Organism: Capra ibex; assembly: GCA_006410555.1. Taxonomy (NCBI): domain Eukaryota; kingdom Metazoa; phylum Chordata; class Mammalia; order Artiodactyla; family Bovidae; genus Capra; species Capra ibex. The sequence goes on from SJYO01052474.1 coordinate 22,030,534, forward strand.
GTCATTAAGAGTCGGGACCGACGTACAATGGTAGTGGACCCATCAAAAAATTTTTCGGGTTTAGGATGTGTTCTGGTTGTTTTGACCCCACCTCGGGACCGTAGCCATATAATATATTAGTGGTCCACTAAGACAATAAACAGGTCCTGACTCTCGATATTTTGAAATCGATATTTTGAAATTGAAATTAATATACTTATCTCGTAGTAAATAAGTTATTTAGGAAATTCCATAAACTGAAACTAAAGAATTCCAGTGAATTAGTAAACTTTTCTTTTTTTTTTCATTTTTGTTACGGTCTCCGTAGCATTCTACGGACTCGTGACAATCGAGAGTTCACTTAAAACTACAGTATCGCGGGGAAGAACCTGGTTGTCTCCCCGACTTAATTGCTTAAGGGGGTTTTGTCAAACGACATTCAATCTGAGTGTCCTGTATCCGGGCGTAGTGTCCGGTACCGAGAAATTCTGTAACTCATTGAATCTTGGTCACAATCATAACACCAACACACGAGTCTGGCAATTTCGTCGTAGTACTGAACAACCCACCTCGTCTAAAATTTGAACCACTTAAATTTAATTTATAAAGAATGAAAGGGAAAAGGATCGGAGTTTTCCAAATTGTGGGATGTCACTTATAACTTCTGGAGAATTCTGGACTGTTACTAATTACGGACAGAAAAGTCACAAATTATTCCGTCCCTGAAGGACCGTCAAGTCACCAATTGTGAGGTTCAAAGGTGAAGTCCCCGGGACCCAAACTACGAACCAGTCCTTTGATTCTAGGGTTCACGGTTGGTACCACGTCGGTTTTTTTTTTTTTTTTTTTTTTTCTAACAAATTCGATCACTAACACTCACTCCTGCCCGAGGGGTCCACCGCGATCACCATTTCTTGTGCGAACGGTTACGTCCTCTGTATTTCTCTACGTCCAAGCTAGGGACCCAACCCTTCTAGGGGACCTTCTCCCGTACCGTTACGTGAACATAGGAACGGACCTCTTTGGGAACCTGTCCCCTCGGACCGACCAATACCAGGTATCCCAGCGTTTCTCAGCCTCTGTTGACTTCGTTGAATCGTACGTGTGTACGTACTCACTCCTCTCCCTTCTCCTCTCCCCGTTATTTCCTCGTCCCCTTTCTTCCTAATAATACCCTAATATACTTTAGTACACACGCTTTGAAGACTTTTAACAAAGTCCTGTCCAAAGAAGGGTCTGAGAAGTCTTCTATCGATCTTTCGATATTTTGTTCGGATATCTTAAATTTCTTAGAAAGTAAGTCAATTTTCATTTATTCCCGAAGGGACCACCGAGTCACCGTTTCTTAGGTGGACAGTTACGTCCTCTGTACCCAAACTAGGGACCAGCCCCTTCTAGGGTGTACAGTGTTTCGTCGATTCCGGGCCACGGTGTCGAGGACTCAGACTCGAGATCTAGGGGCGCCTCGGTTGCTGATGTCGGGTGTGTCGCATCTCGGACACGAGACACTGTTCTCTTCGGTGGCGTCACTTTTCGGACGTATGACGTTGATCTCTTTTTCCGACGTGTCGGTTTTAATTTTTAAATGTATTTATTATTGTTCCAACAAACCTTTCATCACTCAAAAAGGTTCTCTTAACACTGTCACGATACGTAAAAACAACAACAACAACGTATTCTTCAACAGACTTTTCGAAAGATCTTGTTCAGTCCCATATACACCACCACCAAAACAACGATTCAGCACAGGCTGAGAACGCTGGGGTACCTGATATCGGGTGGTCCGAGGAGACAGGAACCCTAAGAGGTCCCTTCTTATGACCTTACCCAACGGTAAAGGAAAAGGTCCCCTAGAAGGGCTGGATCCTTAGCTTGCGCCCAAAGGACGTAACGTCCCTCTAAGAAATGGCTGATACATATTTATTTAAAGACGTTCCTTTCAGGATACGAGAAGACAATTGAGAAAGTGGGGTTTCCAGTGTCACCAATCAAAAAATTTCTTTAAATCTCTGAAAAAAAAAAAAAAAATTCTCTTCAAAATCGTATGTCGGTTTAACTTCCACCGTCAAGAAAATAAACCAAAGTCCTGTCCAAAGAAGGGTCTGAGAAGTCTTCGATCGATCTTTCGATATTTTGTTGGTTTCCAACAAGGAAGACCCCTTTGAAGTGGAGACCCCCGACGGGGACCGAGGACGGGTCATCGAGACTTTGAAATGAGACGTAGACTTAGTGGGTCTCCCGAACACTTTCGTCGTAACGACTCGGGGACCGTCTCGAAGACTCAGTCATTCAGACCCAACCCCAGACTCTGGACCATAAAGGTCACCAAGGGTCCACTACGACTACGACGGCAAAACGGCTAGTGCGAAACTCTTGGAGACGAGGGACGTTTAACGAACGACCGACTGAATCGTTCAGTTTCATGTGTTCTGTTTTTACTCCAACTTGTTACAAGACAGACCATCACCGGAAAATAAGAAAACTGAGTACGGACCAACTTAAAGACAAGGATAACCAGTATTAGTGTCGTCGACGACATACCTAGATAAAAATTAATACACGGGAAAACCTTCAACACAAGGAATAATTTATTACGTACCGAGTCCTCAGGACTAGTCACCTTACCGGAGAACTTGTGCCAAGGATTTCGTCCCAGTGAATCTACTGCTGTAAAGGAGTAAAAACGATGGATACTGTCACTTCGTCTGGCTAAATTCTTCGGATCTGACACTCCATGTGTAATTGTCCCTTAACTCTTGTCATTCTCTACTCTTCTCCGATACCAAACTGAGTCTACGGTCGTTAAACAGAAGTCTTTGGTACTGTCGATGGAAGACTGAAGATAATACGCTACTCTAACGTTTATTGTAAGGTATCGTCAGAATTAGTTATCTCCCAGTGTTCTCCGGGAGGAAAGGGTTGTCACCCCTCTTTCCCGAATAAATGGGTAAATTAACTATCTTTCACAAGAGACCGTTTTCTGTCTCTGTAGAGAAAGTCGACATAATTCCCTGTACAGATTCGTGAGAATTATTGTATTTTTATATGTACATTAGAAGGGCAACCCGAAGGATCCACCGTGAGCACCATTTCTTGGACGGACGGTTTCGTCCTCTATATCCTCTACTCCCAAACTAGAAACGCAACCCTTCTAGGGGACCTCCTCCCGTACCGTTGGGTGAGGTCATAAGAACGGACCTTTTAGGGTACCTGTCGCCTGGGACCTTTCGATACCAGGTACCCCAGCGTCTCTCAGTCTTTGTTGACTTCACTGAATCATGTTATAAATACATAAAATTTGTATATTGCTCATGGTCCGACCACCCAACCCTAGTTGGACCCGAAGGGGACACCGAGTCGACCATTTCTTAGTCGGACGTTACGCCCTCTGGACGTAAACTAGGGACCTAACCCTTCTAGGGGACCTCTTCCCTTTCCGATGGGTGAGGTTATAAGACCGGACCTCTTAAGGTACCTGTCATATCAGGTACCCCAACGTTTCTCAACTTGTGCTGACTCGCTGAAAGTGAAAAGTGATTCGATGGAAACAGACAAAAGTCTTACTTCGGTTAAAGACGACGAAATAAGGGAAACCGGGTCATTCGACTGTCCGTGCACAAAAGTTACAACCGGTAAACAGAGGAAGGTTCTGAGAGGGTCCGAGGGAGACACGAACCCCTCTGACCAAGGAGTTATATTCTATCGGGGTCCAGATGACGGCTCCGAGTTGAAACCTCAATCCATAGACAAGACACAGGGGGTGGACGGTGGGACTCGAGGAAACCTTTCATCCCTACTACTGTATAAGAACGAAGTCGAGTGGGAACGAAGAAAAATGTACTTAACTCTCACTTAAGATTCAAAGTAATCACAAACGTGATAAAGAATGTAAAATTTAAATTCATAATTGTAACACTGTTAAGATACATAATCTCAAGAGTTTCACTAAATAGTAAAATCGAGACTCTTACAAACGTAAATATAACAAATCTCTTGTTTCCTGTAGTAAGAATACGTCTAAACAACGTCACTATAAACACAGGATATCTATAAATAGGAGTCCTCGACAGAGAAGTTTAATATCTAATACCATTACATGAATAGATCACCACGAACCATGACAAAACTCATTTCGTCTAATTACACTTGACATACTTTATCCAGTCCAAAGTATCAGTCTGAAGGACCCAAGTTTAAGCCTACATTGTGAAAAATCGACATAATGGAATTCGTACTGATGAGTAACCTTTATTGGGACTACGACCCTTTCTAGCTTCCGTTTTCCTCTTCCCCTACCGTCTCCTACTCTACCAATAAATCGTAGTGGACGAGTTACCTGTACTTAAACTCGTTTGAGGCCCTCAATCACTTCCTGTCTCCTCGGACCACACGACGTCAGGTACCCCAACGGTTCTTAACCTGTCCTGAGTTTGTTGTTGTTGTTTAGAATTCGTACGATCAATTAAAGATTTAGAACCGAAAGATAATACACACAAAATAAAAAATTTTAATTTTTTACAAATAACCTCATATCAACTAAATGTTACAACACAATCTCCCCATGTCGCACTATTCAACGAATTCAGCGCAGACTGAGAAACACTGGTGTACCTGGAATTGGAATCCGAGAAGTCAGGAACCCTAAGAGATCCGTGCTTATTACTTCACCGAACGACACGGAAAGAGGTCCTCTAGAAAGGGTGGGTCCCTAGCTTGAGTACGGAGGACGTAGAGGTCATAACCGTCCGCCCAAGAAATGGTGATCGTGGTAGACCCTTCGGTCCACATATCGTTTCACTAGATTTACAATCGAAAGAATCTAATTTTTCATCTATTATTATCATGAAGGAAGTATTCCAGAATTCTATTTAATCTACTTCACGAACGTTCAGGATTCTTAGAGACTACGTATCGATACGACTGAAATCACCCCTCCCTTTATTAACTACAGGTGACAATGAACTTATAGGTAGAACTCAATTGGGAGAGGAGGTCGTGAGTTCGTAGGGTGGACTGAACGGAATAAAACACTTGTTACCGTGCAATCTTACTTTCTACCACAGTAACTGGTCCTTTGTTACGTTAGTCAAGATTTATCCGAAACCGCACCTCGATTAAACGGACTTCCGGTTTATACTCTGACCCTGGAGTGGTTGGGGCGAGGTCGGTCGCCTCGATTCTTTCGTCGAGTCAAGTCAACGAGTCGACAGAGACTGAGAAACGCTGGGGTACCTGACGTCGTGCGGTCCGGAGGGACAGGTAGTGGTCGAGGGCCTCAAAGGGTTCGAGTACAGGGGACTCACCCACTACGGTAGGTTGGTAGAGTAGGAGACAGCAGGGGAAGAGGAGGACGGGAGTTAGAAAGGGTCGTAGTCCCAGAAATGTTTACTCAGTCGAGAAGCGTAGTCCACCGGTTTCATAACCTCAAAGTCGAAGTTGTAGTCAGAAAGGTTACTTGTGGGTCTTAACTAGAGGAAATCCTACCTGACCAAACTAGAGGAACGTCAGGTTCCCTGAGAGTTCTCAGAAGAGGTTGTGGTATCAAGTTTTCGTAGTTAAGAAAACCGCGGGTCGAAATATCAGGTTGAGAATGTAGGTATGTACTGATGACCTTTTTGGTATCAAACTAATCTACCTGGAAACAACCGTTTCATTATGGAGACGAGAAATTATACGACAGATCCAACCAGTATTGAAAGGAAGATTCCTCATTCGTAGAAAATTAAAGTACCAACGTTAGTGGTAGACGTCACTAAAACCTCGGGTTCAGATGGTGCCAAAGGGGTAGATAACGGTACTTCACTACCCTGGTCTACGGTACTAGAATCAAAAGACTTACAACTCGAAATTCGGTTGAAAAAGTGAGAGGATAAAGTGAAAGTAGTTCTTCGAGAAATCAAGAAGAAGTAAAAGACGGTATTCCCACCACAATAGACGTATAGACTCCAAGAACTATAAAGAGGACCGTTAGAACTAAGGTCGAACACGAAGAAGGTCGGGTCGTAAATAGTACTACATGCGACGTATAATCAATTTATTCGTCCCACTGTTATATGTCGGAACTGTATCAGGAAAGGGATAAACCTTGGTCAGACAACAAGGTACAGGTCAAGATTGACAACGAAGGACTGGACGTATATCCAAAGGTTTCTCCGTCCAGTCCACCAGACCATAAGGGTAGAGAAAGTCTTAAAAGGTATGAAATAACATTAGGTGTGTCAGTTTACGAAATCGTATCAGTTATTTCGTCTTTATCTACAAAAAGACCTTGAGAGAACGAAAAAGCTACTAGGTCGCCTACAACCGTTAAACTAGAGACCAGGGAGACGGAAAAGATTTTGGTCGAACGTGTAGACTTTCAAGTACCAAGTGCATGATAACTTCGGACTGAACCTCTTAAAACTTGTAATTAAACGATCGCATACTCTACTCACGTTAACACGCCATTAAACTCGTAAGAAACCGTAACGGAAAGAAACCCTAACCTTACTTTTGACTGGAAAAGTCAGGACACCGGTGACGACTCAAAAGGTTTAAACGACCGTATAACTCACGTAGTGAAAGTGTCGTAGTAGAAAATCCTAAACTTTATTGAGTTGACTTCAAGGTAATGGAGGTGATCGAAACGAGCATCACTACGAAGGATTCCGGGTGAACTGAAGTGTAAGGTCCTACAGACCGAGATCCACTCGCTAGTGTGGTAGTACTAATAGATCCAGCACTTCTAGAAAAAATAATGTCAAGAAGACACATAAGAACGATGGAGAAGAATTATAGAAGACGAAGACAATCCGGGGATGGAAAAGACAGGAAATAACTCAGACAGAAACGCACTTTACAGGGGAACCATAGAGATTAAAAGAACTTCTACAGAGATCAGAAAGAGTAAGATATCAAAAGGAGATAAAGAAACGTGGTTAGTGACTCCTTCAAAAAGAATAGAGAGGAACGATAAGAAACCTTGAGACGTAAGTTTACCTATATAGAAAAGAAAAGAGGAAACGAAAAGTAAAGAGAAGAAAAGAGTCGATAAACATTCCGGAGGAGTCTGTCGGTAAAACGAAAAAAACGTAAAGAAAAAGAACCCCTACCAGAACTAGGAACAGAGGGTATGCTACTTGGAGGCAGGTATCAATTAGTCCGTGAGACAGATAGTCTAGATCAGGGAATTTAAATAAAGAGTGAAGGTGACACGTTAGTATTCCCTAAACTAAATCTAGTATGGACTTACCAGATAACCAAAAGGGATCAAAGAAGTTAAATTCAGACTTAAACCGTTATTCCTCAAGATAAATGTTTAGGTACAGAATCCACCAATCTCAGTCGAAATAACTTAATTGTTTGTTGAGTCCTAAGTCCCTTTCTCACCTACTAAGTTTCTATTCGACACGACTTAAAATTCCAATAAGGTCGTGGGTTTGTTCACGGTGATCCCAAGTCAAAACTTTTTATTGTATAAGACCGAGGTAACCTAAGAAAGGGTCATCGGGACAAAACTACCACATTCTCCGTCTCGACACCGACACCTGCTCGTCAACTGATTGGGGTTCCGACCTCCGTCAGAAATTCTGAAATAAAACCCAACCTTAAGGGAGAGAAACGGTACACATCATATTACTAGATTATATCAACCTTAGTGTCCGGGTGAGACCAGGTTTTCGTTATAGGGAAATAACTCCCTTATGAGAGTACCTGATATACTGTGCATATGGACAGTGGAAGACTATGTTTACAGTCTTTACATTCGTAATTTTCCAAGTCTTCATGAAGGAGATCTTCAGTGTAAGTAAAAACCTGTTGGTCTTTTTATTGCCTTGATTTATATATTCTGAAACTGAGGGTGCGACTGGAGAAAACAAGGTGGACAAATTTTACACTTAATAAGTATAATTAACACCGGGCCATTTAAAAGGACAATTAGTTTGTACCTATCAACTGAATTTACACTTTTCTGAAGTGTCCCTTTCTCCTCACTATAAAAACATTACGTCTTAACGTGACAGAAACATCTTTCCTGTCTCAGGATGGACTCACAATGAACGACTTATCAAGAACCACCACGAGAAATTTGAGTCATTCACACTTTTGGGAATAAAAGGTGGTTCTCTTCGTCTTATCCCACTTCTTTACGGTCGTATAATAGGTGACTGAACGTAAGAAATTGTCCACTTTATCCATTATCGGTCAGTCAGGGGTCGTCCACAAACCTGAATAAGTCGTAGAACCTTCATATACGTATCACAAACTGTGAGGACCCCTATTAATACTTTCTTCATCTTCTAAGATTCAAAATGTAACGAATCTTGGATCAACCCCTCTTTAATGATTGTACACATGTCATTATTAAGAAGGGACCACCGAGTCTACCATTTCTTGGACGGACGTTACGTCCTCTGGGCGCAAGCTAGGGACCTAGTCCTTCTAGGAGACCTCTTCCTTTACCGTTGGGGGAGGTCATAAGAACGGACCTCTTAAGGCACTTTTCTCCTCGGACCTCTCGATATCAGGTACCCCAATGTTTTCTGAGCCTGTACTGAATTGTTGATTTCTTCTTATGTTATTGTTGTTTATCATATTTTGCTACACTATTCCGACACTACACCACGAACCAAATCTTCTCTCCGACTGAGGTGGACTCTTTCGACGTCGATAGCCGGTCGACGAGCACCCGTACACCCTGTCCCGACCCGGTTCCACCTTCCCACCCTCACATCTTTGGGCTCCGGTCCGCTCCTCTCCTCGAGAAGGTTCACATCCCTTAGAGTCTAGGTTGGAAACTAGACTACGGAAGTCGAGGCGCTTCTACCTTCGTTCACCTCCCGAACAAAGAGCACGAAGCGAAGACGAACAAAATAGAGACACTACTGTCTTGAAGTTTCCTAGGGAAATTCACAAAGGATCTTCCTGACTCCTTACGCCCTCTACGCCCAAGCTAGAGACCCAGCCCTTCTAGGAGACCCCTTTCCTTGTTGAGTGAGGTCATAAGAACGGACCTTTTAGGGTACGTGTTTCTTCGGACCGTCCGATGTCAGGTACCCCAACGTCTCAGACTGCACTGACTCACGGATTCGTGTGTGGTGTCCTCCTGTCTCCTCCCGACCTCCAGATCCGGGGGTCGAGGGTGACTTGCGTCTGCGACCCTGAAGTCAATTTTAAGTTCGTTCACTCATGGTCCACAGGCTCCCGTCTTGAGATTCGGGAGATCTAACCCCATCCTCACCTATGTCCTCCACTTAACGACACGCTAAGTTCGTTCCCGGGTCACCTGGGTTCTCTTCGGGTCAGGGGTGGAGGGTAAAAACGCGAAACCTTTAGACACATCGAATTCTAGTTTTTGTAAAAAAAACAGTAAACTGTGTACGTATATAACTAATAAAGATTCACAAGAGTAATTAACATCTATACGTCAATCAACGACTCTCTTTTTAATTTACGTAATAGTCACTTAGTCAAAATAAACGGAGTCAGGTGAGTCCTTTCGGTGGTAGGAACTCCGTATGTCGAAGAGGAACAACAGCAAGACTAAGAGTTCAATGGACTCTCAATATCATAGACGTGAAAGAGACTAAGTGGTTCACCAGCATCTAGAGTCATTCCAATTTTTTTCTTTAACTTCTTAAATGTCATAAGATTCATATTTCGTAATGTCACTGAACCTTTATCCAAGACATACTTTTACCGTATTTACGAATAAAAAGAAGAATTACGACAACATTAAAGATAAGAGTAAATGGGGCGAATAAATTTATCCTCGAACTACCCTCTACAAAACCACAGAAACTTTGGTGACCCTACCTTAAAATTTAGGAACCAAAAAAAAAAAAGGGTGGGAAACGGACTCCTCTTTTCTATGACCTTTGAAGTAAAAAATCTGACCTAATAAAACAAAGTAAATGTAAGTCTGTCGAGTTTCATGGGTCACTCAAAACGCACACACATTTAATTATAAATCTCCGTCGTGGAACGACTTTCATGTTACCTAATTCACCTCTTATAAAAGGGTGACGAAGGAAGAGATTATCTCTACTTCATTGGGTCGTGGTGAGGAATTGCCTTACGGGGCATACAGTGGAGGTACGACTAGACTCGGTTGCACCTGACTCCCTCGTCATACCCCGGTTCTCACACGTGCGCTTTATCCCACCCAAGTTTGTGTCCGACCTTCTTAGCCTTATACAAATGGGAAATCGCTAAGAGACTTAATACTCCTTAATTTTACTTTTGTACAGCAAAAACCTGACGGTAATGTCAATTTCAAGTCGGAGATGACTAGTCACAATCCGTACCGTACACCATTCTTTAAATCTACAATTTAGTTATTGGATTTTATGGCATCACCAGGGTCTAACCGCTTATTTATAATAAAATCGTAGAGTAAATTTTTTAAAGTAACAAATTATCGTAATTATAAAGTAAGATAATTTCACCATGTTCAAATGTTTAACTTCACTTTCTATACGTTTTAGATACCTATTACGACTAGTGTAGATGTACTACTCTTAATGGGAATTTTTAGCTAAGGGTCCATCTCTTACTTTCAATGCTTCCCTTTCATGTGTCAAGACGTAACATGAAACGAAATATACCCGAAGGGACCACCGAGGGACTATTTCTCAGACGGAGGGTTCGTCCTCTACGTCAAACTAGGTTCAGTCCTTCTAGAGGACCTCTTCCTTTATCGTGGGGTCAGGTCATAAGAACGACTTTTTACGGTACCTACCTCCTCGGACCATCCGACGTCAGGTACCCCAGCACTTCTCAACCTGTGCTGACTCGCTGAAGTGAAAGTGAAAAGTGAAAGTACGTGACCTCTTCCTTTACCGTTGCGCGAGGTCACAAGAACTGATCTCTTGGGGTCCCTGCCCCCTCGGACCACCCGACGGTTGATGCCCCAGCGCGCCTCAGCCTGTGCGGACTCCGCTGAGTCGTCGCCGTCGCCGTCGTCACACAGACACAGTCACGAGGAGAGAGGTGAGCGGGGTGGGAGAGGAAGGGAACGTCACAGGGGTTCAGACAACAGATGCGGACACAGAAATAGGAACGGGTAATTTTTCTTCATAAAACCCCTGAAGGGACAACCAGGTCACCGACTTTGAGACTCGGACGTCACGTCCCCCGGACCTAATCCAGGAACCAGTCCCTCGGCCTAGAATGTACGACGTCATCCTCAAATGTTCGACGGCGCTCCTGGACCACGTCGGTTTATTTATTTATAATTTTTTTACAAAATCCTTCGAACCGTGTTTTTATTAAATGAAAAATTTTTACAACAGAAGGGTGTAAGGGGATTATGAACCGGAATACCTTGAAACCCCTACTTTCCGTAAAAACTCTAGACAATTTCAGAAAGTAGGTTTCGTCTTAGAGTAGATAATTCCAGGAATTATGGATCACTAAGTTACGACGGAAAATAAGGAAAATCACAATTTGTATGTAGAGGTCAGGTGGAAGGAGATCTCAAGCTACGAGAGCTCCCGTCCTTTGTACAGAATGAGTAAAAATACAGGGATTCTCATCGACCACACCAGGAACGTATCTCTCCAGGGTCTTATTACGTAGGACTCTGTAAATTTGTGACAGTCACCAGCCTACGATTATTAGAGTATTTGACCGAATGAGGTCAAATACTACTGTAAGAAAAAAAGGGGAAATAAGACTGGACTTTAGAAGGGAGAACTCATCTAAATCCTCACCGAAATTAAGGTCTTCCCTACCCCTCCGGCTGGGTCGGTAAACCTGTCACTTCGTTAGGACCACGAGTTCTGTCCTCGTCTCCAGTATCAGTTAGTGAAGATGGACAATCGGGACGAGGACAGAAGACTACGTAGAGAAAGAAAATACCCCGTCAAGAAGTCTATAGATTTCCAGGACTAACAGGTCTCAGAACGCAAGAGGTCCGATTTTCAAAGATAACAAAGTGGACGAGGGCTATCATTCATTGTAACTGACTCTCGGAAGATATACGGTCCGTGACACGATTTGCGAATCGTATGGACTAGAATAAACTAGAGGTAATGTTAAGGGAGTCTATTCACACCAAAAGTCTACTTCTTTACTCCGAATGAATTGAATCTTTCATCTATTGAATCTTTCCTTCACCGTTCGATATCAGTTTGGCACCAGATTGTCTACGTTTTCGAGCATGACAGTTGGTGACGAAACGTCAGAAAGTATGTCATACCAAAGTTTAGGAAAGACAATACCAAGGAAAGGAGACTTGTGTGCGGACGACAATCGAATTGGGACTAGATTCACTTTGAGCAAAAAGGAACGGTAAGATTTTCTACCGGAAATTCGTTCCTTCAATCGTATCTCTTCTAGTTGAAAGATTCGGAGCAAAAAAATCTCGTCTTCACCGGACTTACCGTCCACCAGACCGGTCGTGTAGGAGTCACCCGTCGCCGGACCTATGTTCCTACCTCAGACTGACGACACTGGGGCACACAGAAAGAACGACGACCCTTGGTAATCCTTTGCACAGGAGGAAGTCGTGACACCTACCCTCGAAGGCTAACGCTGTCTACCAAAAGCTCCTCCTCCGACCTACCCTTCTTAAAAATAATAATGTCTACCGGTCTCGTCAAATACCTAGTCCTTCAAAAGGTACCTTCCTGATTGTACAGGTGTTAATAAGAAAATTCAATTACCGTCCTACACCACTTTGTTGAACCTCAAGTCCTTTTGTGTCTGTGAATTTGTTTGTGTACACCAAACTTGGATGAGGAAAGGGTTTTGATTTTATACTAGGAACTGTCGTAAAGGAGCTGTGTACCTTAACTCAGATCAGTTTACCTTACCACCCCACCTCGATAACCCTGGTTTCACACATGTTATAATAGTTATAGTCTTCTTGTCTACCAAGTAAAAATGGATACACCCCTCTCTGGTCGCAAGACTGGGATAAAGGACACGGCACCGTCTCCTTCTCTCAACCGACAAAAAATCGGGGAAGACTTCACAGAACCACTCGTCGGGACTCACACGTGGCCAACAGGGCGGTGTCGTCGGGGGTCCCGACGCCGGCACACTAGCAACAGTAAGGTGCGGGGGTGAGAAGGAGACAAGTGGCCGGAACTATAAAGTGGGGTTCCGAAGAAATTGGGTTTGATCTTACCTGAACTGGAGTGTGTGGAAACAAAGCTTTTGTGAAAACTAGAAAAATCTCAAGGACATCCAAAAGGATAAGCCATTTTGTCGAAAGACATGGAAACCAAGGCACCATTCCCTAAGGTCCTGATGAAGTCTTTTGTTGATCGAAGTGCACGGTCACCTTTCGACCTCACAGATTGTGTCATTTGTGGTCGAGTGGACATACTGCTCGTGTTCGTCCCATCTTTGTGACATCTTGGTGCCAGTACTCTACTACACTCGTGTATATACAAATAACGTCAGTCCCCTTAAACCTTTCACTGAGGACGTAACGTCCGTTTACCATACCCTCGTGATCGTACCTTAAATCACAAGCGATTAGTCGAGTTCCGTCTTTCTCGGTTTAATTGAACTCCGTCATTAAAGTTTAAATTGCCATCAATTTTCGGTACTTTGGGACAAAGACTTAAAAGTGGTCGGAAAGGGTCAAAAGGTTCTCGGTCCGGACGAGACCCTTTCAGTTTCCTCCTACCTCCACGTCCTCTCGGAAGAAACTCGACAAACGGAAAACTCCTTTCCTTCTAATACAACGTTTTGAGTTTCCTTAGATGAACCATGATAGACGTTTATGTGGAAAAACCTTTGACCCTATGTCTGGTCTTAAACTACCTTTTTGGATAATCTCAACCAATTTCTGCCACTTGTACTTCTCATCTCTAAAAGACCCTTTTTATCTTGATGATGAAACATTTTTCGGAATTCAAAGACTCAAACACCTTCCTCTGTCTTATTAATCGAAAAGACCCAGTTGGGACTGAGACAAGGATGGTGGGAAGAGAAACAATGGACGGAGGATTCCTTCTTCTCGTTCTCCTTTCTCTTTTCCGTCTTCCTTCCTCTCTCCTCTCCTCTCTTCCCTTCTGGCCTTCACACACGGTTTGACGAATAAACCTTTCTCTCTTACTTAGTCTCGTCGGGGGGTGAAAAAAAGGATTACACCTAAAAGTATAAATTTTAATAGTCATGGTAATAACTCCTATAATTCTACGAAAATACAACTTGACTAATTTTAATGTAAACCTTATTACTTACTGTACTTTATATGTTTATAGTAGGGGTCCTATAAACATGTAAAAAGAAAAAAATTTCGAATTTTTACTATTTGTTGTCAGTACCATTCAAAAGTCTTCGTAATAGGATTCTCTATGTCCCAACACTCCCCCACCCCGTCTTTGTGGTCTGACCGTCCAGGGTACTTTACTAAATGACATTGTGACCCCCGAGGGGTGGACGGGCCTCCCTAAATCTTAAGGACGGAGACCATATTAACTTCTCTTGAACTTGATGTGATCTTGAGTCCTAAGTAAAAGAAGGATCATAAAGATTCTGACTTCTACGGACATTTTATCCAGAAATATCGACCATCCCTCTCAAAGGGTTCCGACCGACTAGGACTTAGCTCGAGTAAAGAACTTCGTAAACCCCGTACCGAGGTCTTTTGGTGTGAACAAAGAAAGGAAACGGGTTCGATGTAGGTTGGAAGTAGTTTCGGTGGAATTAATTAAAAAAAGGGTCGTCATATCCAACGTCTCACCCCGAAAACCGAAAACATTATCCGTACATTGATAGTAGGAGGGGAACTTCCCTCGGAGGTGACACGACTTCCAATCGTCTCTGGGTTCGGAACCGTTCCTCGGGGAAACCCACCCGACCGTCCAGTCGGACGACCAAAACTGTTCCCAGAAGGTGCTAGCAGGCATCCTCGTAGTAGTTGGGAGACATTAAAGGTTTCGTTTCGAGACTTAAACGGATTTAAGGTGTCTCCTTTTTGTTCCCAAGGAGGGGAACAGGGGTGGGATTTCCATATGGACTCGTCGTTTCCCTGACAAAAGAGGGACACTTTTCGCAGATCAATCGACCCCTCACTGGGACTATATCCTTCACCTCTGCGGAGGCGGGTAGGGGTGAGGGAGGAGAGGAGACGCGAAAAGGACGAAGGGATACCCGACGAACTTGTAAAATATCATAAGACAAAACTAAATAGACAACATAAAATCTCACATAGAGACATACATCGAAAAAATCACCAACGAGATACATAATGTAAATATATGTCTACTAATTAGTGGCAGAGGACCACAACTGTAGAATGGCCAAGGTGACTTCGCATCTTTGAATGGAAGGAAAGGGGAGGAGGAAAATACTAACAAAATTTATAAAGGAGACGTATGGAACGTTTGGTGTTATCCGTTACGATACTAAAAACGAGATTAGTATTTGGTTTAAATCTTTTGATTTCCCTTCAGTTCAGACATCATAAAATACAAAAACGAGAAAGACAAAAAAAAAGAAGAGTCTGAGGAAACTAAAAAATAAAAGAGAAATCTCTCGAAGGAAATCGGAACGAAAGTCCTATCCAGACGACCGTTGTCTCACAGAATCAAAAGTAAGAAGACTCTCACAGTAAGGACTTCTGATAAAAGAGACCTATATCTCAGGATCCAACTGTCGAAAAAGAAAATCGTGAACTTTTTATAACCCGAAGAAGGAGGAACTAAAGAATACTCTTTAGGAGACAATGAGTTTGACCAAAAAGGAATATCACTTACGTAGTAAAGAGAGACCGACGAGAAAAAAACAAAACAAAAATCAAAAGTCTTTACACTGATACACAACACTGGACTTCTGTATATAAATCAAATGGGACAAGCTACAAGTGACTTCAAGAATTTAAACAAAAAACGACTCAAACCCTTAAAAACCGGTAATAAAGAAGTATAGGAAAAAACCGGGGTGAGAGAAAAGGGGTAGGACCCTCGGTCCACTGGATATAAAATCTAGAAAGTGATACTAGGGTGTCCAGAGACTCTGAGACGAGTAAAAAAAGTTAGATGAAAGATAAACAATCTAACCTATAAAAGATAAAAAGACAGAGGTTTAAACACCTAAGAAAAGAGATAGACGAGGTAAAACGACAATCGGGTAGGTCACTCCCAAAAAACAAACAAATTTTAAAGTCAATACCAAAATATAAAATCGAGGTTTTAAAGGTACAGCAAGAAGAAAGAAACAACTCTTAAAGATGAATAAACAGTTTAGAAAGGTTCAAAAGTAAGTAAAGTTCTTCCATTAACGAATAACTTCGATATGACCAGACCGTCACTCTTCCTCCCCACGAACCTGTGACGAGGGGTGGACTCGAGACGGGTATGAGGACCCCTACCACACCGACTCCCGTGAACCGTCTCAGGACTTAGAGGTACTCCAAGGAGACTGTCGTTGAGTCGACTCTAACCTGGACCTCCTTCACTTTCAGGACAGAGGGGTGAGTCCCCAGAGTCTTTAATACGACCACCCCCACATCCCTGTTGAGTCATCTCAGAAACGACCACCCAATCCGAACCCTGGTCAAAAAGGGACGCCACAAATCAACCTCATCCCACTAATAATAATTATAGATTTTCAAAAGATAGACGTTCCCCGATCCTACGGAGTAAGAAGTGAGAACCCAATCTCTCTCCTCAAGACCTAAAAACAGATTCGGACAACCGCAAAGGTTCGACGACTGAGGAGGTCATAGATCAGACCTTATATACTCCCCCTTTTTTTCTTTTCGGTTGATCCTTGAGTGACGGTACAATAAGGAACCCAGGACTCTAGGAATTGAAAGAACCGAAGAGAGATGGAAAGTCTCACAATACTGCAAACAAAGTCTATATTATAGGGACAAAAACCGACATCGACACCCTCGTTCTACCTTCTCACACAAATGAGGCAGAAGGACAGACTTGGGAGGAGCGAGGAGTAACAATAGGAGCAGTAATAGGTGTGGTCTGTGGGAAATATAACGAGGTGAAAGAGTTCTAGTCTTTTGTACCACACCAAAGTTCCCGTAGGTGATTAAGACATTCTTTGAATCGACTCTTGCCCGTAGTGACGTCCCGTCTCGGTCGGAGTTCGAGACCCGGTCACCGTTCCTGTCAAACCACTCACCGGATCAGTGTTCAAAGCACCAATCTACTTGGACCCAAGTTTAGGAGAAAGATTGGTGCATCAACAATACACTGTGACTATATAATAAATTGGTGGGCCCCGGAGTAAAGGGGATGGACAATACTCCTAATCTTTACCGTATAAAGATGGCATACTATAACGGAACGAATATACACCCTAGATCCTTTTTCCCATGTTTACATGAATAAATGTTTTGTCTTCATGTCAGTACGTACATGTTTTGTTTGGACACCGATGATTCCCCATTTCCCTCCCCCTATTTAACCTCTAACCCTAACTATATATATGTGTGATGGTACATATTTTGTCCACTGATCATTCCTGGAGGACATATCGTGCCCCTTGAGACGAGTGATGAGACACTACCGGATATACCCTTTTCTTATCTTTTTTTACTTTCTCATACACATATACATATTGATTAAGTGAAACGACATGTACACTTTGATTGTAAACTCATTTAGTTGGTATGGGGTCATTTTTTCACCGTATAACGACCACGGATCGTGTGTGATCCGCGACATTTGTCTTGTCGAGCATAACAATGTTTCTTCCAATATGTAAGAGGTCTATAAAACAGTTATTAGACTGGAAACGGTCCTTTCTTTGTTCAGGTTTGAGTCATTCCTACGACAAAAAGACATTTGTTCAGTATCAAAATTCATTCTTCGGGGTCGTTACTGGAGAAGGGTAGGGTTTATGACGTAGACTTACTCTCGTAGTCGATCTTGTGCCTCGTCCATACCATTAAGGAGATTCCTTCACCTCATCTCAGTAAAGACCTCGTTACCCATCGGACAATTACGACAATAATCTGAGGATAAGAGACAAACTTTCTAAAGTGTGAAATCCTTCGTTCAATTCCCTGGAACCCCCTCCGAAGAGACGAGGGATTCCTCTTGGTCTTCATACTTAGTAACTAACATAAAATCCGTTACAAGACGACGACTATTTAAGTCGAACTAGTATATGACTGAAGTCTTGTATACAAAGTCGAGGACGAATATTCAGTCCACTCTAGACTCTACCTTCCTTCCTCCCTGTAGTCACGAAAAGGGTCCCCTTCCCATCTGAAGATTCGACTTTCCCTGTTCCCCGAGAAGACCGAACAGACTCGTGACCCAAAGTGCAACTACCCGAGACCTATTCCTGTCAGGTACGTCCGGAAGCCTGGTAAGACCCCAGACTCGGTCCTCCGGTCGAACTTGTGAACACCTCCTCGTGTCGTAGTCCAGTTCAAGGGATCTACCCCTAAAAATCCGTTCACTAAACAACTTCGCGTAAGAGTCCTCTTTCTTACATCAATGTCCACTTCGGTACAGTCGGACTAGGACACTACCGAGACATCGTAGGAAACGTGACTCAGAAAAGACAAAACTCCGTTCCTTCACCCCTAAAACATAGGAACGTAGGATTCGATCCCTGTCGGATCGGGATTCAATCCCCATTAAGGGTCCGGGGAAACCCGTCCACCGTGAAGAGTCCTCCAGTTTCAATACTGGACCCGGAGGATCAGATACTGGGTACCTCTTGAAGTCGTTCTCACTTCTTCCATTGAGACTCCAATAACAGTGCACCGGACTTTGGGTCCCCGGACCTTCCCTTCCCGAAAGGAAGGGAACCCGGACTCCTGATCTTAATCTGGGTGTGTCCGGATACCGACCCCGGCTTCCCGACACACCGAACACTGTTTCGTCTACCGTTCTCCCAAGTGTAGTCCTTGAAGCAGATCTTTCGTCTAAGAACCTCCTTGGGTACTAAAAACGAGGAACAAACTCACCAACGTCACCCTTAGACGAGATCAATCTTCAAGTCGTAGACCTGAAGTCAAAGAAGTCAAGACATTTATAAAAAGAACTAAAATTGAGGTAGGTAGAGTATTCTCGGGAAAAACATTATACTAACAAAATAAGTATTATAAAAGTTATTAAGAAACTGAGTAATAACGTCAAACACAGGACCAATCCCTTCTCCGTCTTTAAAAACACAAAAGTACACAAAATACACGTCTTTGGCCCACCGAGATCCCTCGTCACCTCTGTGCAGTTCAACCTCCTGTCTCCATTTGGAGTCAGGACAACCAGATCCTCGAGAACCCTATCGTGTCAAGAAGATTAAGATTTT
Organism: Capra ibex; assembly: GCA_006410555.1. Classification (NCBI taxonomy): domain Eukaryota; kingdom Metazoa; phylum Chordata; class Mammalia; order Artiodactyla; family Bovidae; genus Capra; species Capra ibex. Next base: position 22,049,740 of record SJYO01052474.1, read on the forward strand.
TAATTTACAAAACTTACCAAGAAATAAGAATTTGAACTACGTCCAAATATCTTAAATGACAGGTAACAGCAACGGTTCATTTGAACGTCACTTTTTATTTCAAGTTTTTTTTTCTTTGGGGTTTGTTTTTGTGTTTCGTACTGTTTACACATCGATAATTAAAAGATCGGTAGTTCTATAATCTCTTAAGTTATTATATAAGTTCTAAATCGGAATCCAAATTCCTTTAAATCACCCAATTTCTTAAGACGGAACGGTGAATAATAAACTCGTTGACCGTTAGGCTTGAAATATGTTTACATTGGTTCTCTTGTTCTTACGGTCTTGAAAAAGATAACAGAAGAATTGGTTTTATCTTTTTTTTAATTTGTCATTACGCCTTCACGGTACAGAGAACCTACACCAAACGTTTCAATTTTTTGAACTCAGAATTTCGAATTCTTTGTGAAAACTTGAAACATTGACCAAACACGTCTTTTTTGAAGATTAAGTCTGTTAAAGGAAGAGATCCTACCTCCAAAGATCACTTTCTTAAAACAATGTACTACACCCAGTATAAAACGAGTCGACGAAAACAACTTTACCACCGTATCTAAGTCACAACCAGGAACTTTGACTAAACCACAAAATCTTTTAATATCCAGTGATAGGTAGTTTTATTTGAAGACTCCTCGAAGGAAGAAAATACGTTCAGAAAACTAATGTCTCAAAAATAGTGAGTTCGAAACCGAATATGACCTGTGGGAGGGCCCGATCTTTGTGGTAGTGATATCGTAACCTAGAGTCCAGTTTAACTGACTGGAGTGTCGTCCAATACCTTCTGTCGATCTCGTCCGTAAAAGAAACCCACATCAATGACGACTGAAATTTTTTTTTTTTTTTTCCGTGTTACACTCTCAACACTTAACTCAATATAAACCCCGTTTTACTTCTGATATCATACCCTCTCTCGTGGAGTCTGTCGAGACTCTTTTTCAAGGTTTCTCTACCCCGGTCCAGTCATATATACACTAAAGTCACTTCACCCTCATGTACGTTACTTCTTGTGTGTGCACGCACGTGTGTGTGTGTGCGTGTGTGTGTGCGTATATATATAAAACGTCTCCCAAAGACGGTCAGTATTCCTCGTCAGTAACACTTCCTAAACTTACGAAGAGATCGATACTCCTGTTCTTAATCCGAGTATTTTAGCCAAGGATCTTAATAGATTGTTAGACTTCTGCACAGGACGGTCAAAAGGGGTCTCGTGTCTCACGGAGTAAAGGTGAGACGTGAGACTGGAGGAAAGTCCCTCTCAACTCTCAGTCGTCGAACTTCGTGTGCTAAATCAGGAACATGTCCATCTGCCGTTCACGGTTAAACATCAACTGGAATGGACAGAACCGAAAGTGACTTTGATTCGTAAAATTTTTTTAATATATAAAAAATTGTGATTTTTGTAAAACATAACCCTATATCGGTTACTTGTTACACTATCAAAGTCCACTTGTTACTTCCATAAGTCGGTATGTATATGTACATAGGTAAGAGGGATTTGTGGGGAGTGTAGGTCCGACCGTGTATTGTAACTCGTCTCAAGGTACACGACAGGAACAACCAATAGGTAAAATTTATATCGTCACACATGTACTGGAAGAGTTTCAGGAATCGATAGGGAAGGGGGACCGTTGGTACACAAACAAAAGACTTAGAGAAAGACAAAACAATTTAAGTCAACATAGTAAAAATTTAAACTCTAAGGCGTACATTCACTACAGCATACTATAAAAAGACAGAGACAGACTGAATGAAGTGAGTCACACTACGAGAGAGCCAGGTGGGTACAATGGCGTTTACCGGAATAAAGTAAGAAAAATTGCCGTCTCATTATAAGGTAACGGGTTTTGGTTCGTAAATGACAGACTTCAATCTATAAAGATTCTTCAAAAGTTTGAACTAATTAAATAACTAATTTCTAGTCTAATAATCCCCTGGACATAGAAAGAGGGTAAACAAATTTCCCAAGACGTAGACTCTGTCGAAATCGATCGGGGAAAGTCTCTCTCTCCAGAGTCGAACGATGTTGTTTTCAGTAGGAAACGTCCTCACTCGACGGACAAACACACCCAGAACGGTACAAGCCCACAACGAATCACCTAACCGAAAAGGTTTCTCCCTCAGTTAAACGCCACACCAGACACCAGACGTTCCCGCACACGGAACACATGGAGTGTATGGAGTAGAGGAAGTAGAGACCCGTCTCGAAAACCCTACCCACACCTTCGAGTGTACGTATAGGGACCTAAACGTACTCCTATCACACCGTTCGGACGAAAAATACGACTGAGAGGAAAGAGACTCGAGAACTTTATAGATGTCAGTATTTATCACCGAATAAATTTTAAGATACGTACTGATATTTTTATCAAAGTAAATCTTTCTTTTTACTTATTAAAATTCATGGAGGAATCCTCTAAATCATTTTTGTACTGAATATCTTATTAAAAACGGTGCCTTCTTTCCTTCAGAACCTACATAAAGCGACAAAGTCGAAACCTCATCGACTGCCAGATTCCTACTCCGAACGAAGGAACTGGCTCTACAGTGGACCTGTCCATCGTGGTAAACGAGGATTACTACTGACTACCATCAGTTTGTTCAAGAAGGCACAGTTCTCCCGTGAATCTTCCGTCCACTATCTCACATCAAGAGTGGTGGACTTTCGTAAACAATAGTGAGTCGAAACTACGTCGGTGTGTAAGGACAAGAACCGTATTACTCTCGGCCCGACGTCCTCAATGACGACGTTGGTTGAGAATGGACGGTTTGATATTTCTGTTTGATAAAACTCCTAATTTCCTACCTTAGGGAAACACGAAACAACTTCGTCTTGACTCTCCAAGTATTACTGTCTGTCTTGGTAATCCTTCGTACTTTCTTTTTCGTCGCCGTCCAGACTTTCACAAGACACATCTTTCCTCAACTGCGGGAAACTTACAAATTCAAGTTTATTACACGTCAGGAAATAGAGGTTTCTGGTGCAATGACTGGGTGACAATCACCTCGTACACGATACCCAACAAAAGGTCGTCTCCCCTATGAAACAGAAGTCTAGACAGAGGAGTACGAACGGTCTCTCGAGGAATCTCTGGTCACTGTCGGTGGCTCCTCGGGCTTCCGTCCCCTTTCCCCTTCGCCCTACCATTACCGATCACGAACACTACACGACCCAAGGAAAGATTTGTGACGAACTTAGTGAAGTTAATAAGAAGTGGTTGTTCGTGGAATCCTCCGTCCTCACGAATAATCAGGGTGGTAATGTTTATCCCTACCCGAAGGGTCCACCACGACCTCCATTTCTTGGACGGACGGTTACGTCCTCTGTATTCTTTACCCCCAAACTAGGGACCCAGCCCTTCTAGGGGGACCTCCTCCCGTACCGTTGAGTGAGATCATAAGAACGGACCTTTTAGGACACCTGTCTCCTTCGGACCGCCTGATATCAGGTATCGAAACGTTTCACAGCTTGCACTGATTTTCGCTGAATCGTGCGTCGTGTTCGCCTTTTTGATCGATTTCTTGAACGGGTACCCGTGTGTCCATCATTTACCACGTCGATCGTAAACTTGAGTGCGTTCGACTACGGTCCCGACGTCTAGAATTCGAAACGTAGGACGACGTCAGATCCCTCACTGACTCTTGTGTCTTAGACCCGAGTCTCTTTATACCTGAGTTTAAGACTAAGAAGGTTGACTGACACAATACTTGTACTCGTTCAATAATTTGTAACAACTCCGTTCTTTTCTTTACTCGACCTCTTCAGACAATGTCTAGTACCGGGTCTTATGTGTACGGTATTTACGATCGACGACGACAACAATCGCAAAACTAAAACGGTGTCTTGTCTCACTCCGACTCTCCATCTCCGAGAGAGGAACTCCCACACATTTCTTTCTTAATGGAACTGTAAGAATAATAATTGTACCGTCTAAAGACTCGAGGTGAGTACTCTCTAGGATTAAGTCATCCTAGACCCCCTCACCACCTATTAACCTGGGTCTTTAGACTTAAAAAGTGTTCCTGAAATCCACTATACCTTACCTACCAGACGTCTTGAGTGCAACTCTTCGAGTTACCACACCCTTAGTGTCTTCACAGGGTAGGAATAGGACCGACCCGACTGACCGATGTCTACCACACGTGTTCCGAAATCTTAAAGGTGATCGAGTCTCGACGGAAGGTATTAACTAAAGATGTAACTCAGTGTCAGTTCGTTATTACACCGTGTGCGCATAAGACGTGAGAGAGAATTAGTAATTTTTTGTTTTCATTGTTTTTATTTCGTCGTTTTTTGTCGGTAGCCTTACATTTTCAAAGTCAAAGTCATAACCGTTAAAATCTTACACACGACCTCGCTTGTTATCCTCTTTTTAGTGTCTGAAAATCTCGGCCACGACTTGACTCCTGTTCTCCCCCTTTACCGACCAAATTTTTAGTATGTCAGTTGACCGTCGTTCAGACGTTGTCCTGAAACCACAAAACTATGGGACCGGTGGAAACCTGAACGTGACGAACCCTCCGAGACGGAAGGGACTCAAATCCCACTGCCGGATTTCCTTCGTCCTCGGGGAGTGGACGGACGGGGACCTAAATGAAAAAAAAAGTCAGACCTACGAAAAGAGGTGGAACACGACGACCATTGACGGGTGAGTAAGAAATCCCTGAGAACATTCGACAGAAAAGACCCTACCAAAGAAACGGACAGAGGGTGGGAACGAGGGTGGTCTCAAGTAATGGCGGGGGGCGGGGCGGGGGGGCGGGTCCGGTACTGACTTGGAACACCGTACACAACGTGAATTAACCTTAAAAAACGACGAATAGAAGAAAGGACCCTACGTTAATCCACCGTGTTTACTTTCGGTGACAGAATAAAAGGTGTAAACGTCTGTAGGAATTGGTGAATAAACAAATAAGAGTATTCACTTACCTCGTAAGTGACGGACATGATGTATGTGAATCTCTTATGTTCCTTTCGTTTTATACCGGAACTACTCTTTTAGGTAATTTTTTTGATCTATTAAACGATGACTATACATCACACTTCTTTTATCCTTTCCCACTACACTATCTATTTACTTTATCACCACCTAAAGAAAACTGACCTACCAGTCCCTTCCCGGAAAAGTTTCCTAGAGAACACACTCACCTCTGGGTCTGTCACTCTACACCCTAGGTATATTTCTAGACTCTTTTCTCAAAAGACCTACTTTCGTTCCCATATACGTTTACTCGAATTCTACTCTTACTTGACCGGAGAAACCTCTTGTCTTCCTTCAGCACACCCCTCTGATCCCACTCACTCTTCTTCGCCCACACTCTACTTCTGTCCGTCCCGTCGTAGAACATACCGGAACCACTCGTACCTCTGCAGACAGACCTAGGATCAGATCCCTACTACCCTCCGTCAATCACCACGACTTCGTCCTTGTACCGTACCACTGTAAGTGTAACAAGGGTCTCGTAACAATGGACGACTTGAAACTGTACAGGAGTCTAAGAATTATGTCATAGTCGCCAGGGGTCGGAAAGACCGTGACCCCTGGTCCAAACACCTTCTGTCAAATGGTACCTACCCTTCATGCCCTACTAAACCCCTACTAGAAGGATTCCTCACTGGTTCGAGCTAAGCAGTATACACGTCAAGTGTCATCACAAGTGTGAGGCTACTCGTAGATTACGGTTCCGAGTAGACTGTCCTCCGTCTCGAGTCCACCATTACACTCGCTACCTCTCACCGAGATTCATGTCTACTTCGAAGAAAGTGAGTGGGCGACGAGTGTAGGACGATACGTTGGACCAAGTATTGGCCAATATTAGACCATGGCCAGGTACCAACACCTGGGGACGAGATCTATTAGAGATGAATAACTAGTCAAACGTAAATTCCTTTTTTTTTTTTGAATCCGTAAGAACGATTTGGTAGACTCCTAGGGTAAGTGCGAAGTCAGTGAAAACATACAGACCGGGAAACATGACGCGGATCGTTTCTCATCCAAGAACCACTTACACAAAACATATTCACTTACCAAAGACTTAATAAAACAAGAAAATTTATTTCTTCATCGTTTCAAGAGAGACAACCCACCGGAAAATCGTTCAGGTGTTACACCATCCACCCTCGCATAAAACCTTTCCTCAACCAACTGTACGGTCGAATAAAGTCAATTGAAATTTGCAAAGAAAACAAGATATTTTAAGTTTATATCAATTCGGACCTCTATCATCTCACCCCCGAAGCCTCTCCGTTTCACTGTCGACATAAAAGAGTGGTCGGAAGTTCGTAGTCTATGTCTTCCGGACCACCTGAAGACGGAGACCATAGTAGTGTCTGCCAAAACTCTTTGAAGATTAATATGTGTGACTTTTTACAACCTATCGTATGTTTACAACATCGGTTCGAGTAGTTTTAAATTCCATTTAAGTACCCGCGACTTTTAACTTCTCTCTCGACTGTAGTACCACAATTCACTCTTGAGATCCGACGGAACACCCATGGACCTCTAATCTCTTTGGGTCTCGGAACCCCCCTACATTATCACGACGTATCGTCACCCACTCACAGCAGACAACACCCTACCCTCTGTTCCAGTACCCGTGATATTTCACCCCTCAATCCTAAATAATTCTCGGACTTTTTCGGTCCTCAGAACTACTAAACGGGTGGGTCACTTTTCTACCTGGTCTTGGTGGGTAGTCCTTCTCTTTCAACGATGTTTTTCAACAAACAAGGTTGGGCTCGACCCTTGTCTCCTTGTCTCAGAGAAAGGACTCTTAAATCTGGAGTACTCCCAAATCCCAAATTTAAATGTAATAGAGATTGTGTATACGACAGGTCCTTTGGAGTTCCCTTAATTCTACTAAGGTCACACCATCTCTGAGTCTTACGGTCCGTCCTAGTCTACTTCTAGGAGAAACCTCCTTACATGTGTCTCGGCTTCAAGAAATCTTAGAAGTGTCTAACACTTATCCGGATAGACTCGAGTGTTATTTTTCAATGGTTTATGTGTCTCATGTGTTCAGTAATTCATCTTTGTCTTATACTATCTTAGTCTACAGGGTTCCTGGAACCATATTCTTACTAGTCTCAGTCTTTTATTCGACTCGTAGGAACTTCTCAAATATCCTTATTTTCCTTGAAAGTAATTTTCACACTTCTTCCCTGTCCTTCGATAATTTTTCCTGATCCGTCTTAAACTTTTTCTTTGTCACTCTAAGACCTTTATCTCTAATAATAAAATTTAATCTTTGAGTTTCTCTTTCCTAAAATTGGTGTTTACAGAACAAAACTATTAACCTACTTTCCAAACTCAAATATTATAAGAATTTCATCGTACGTATCGTTTCATATGTTTAATATTCACGTATTGGAATACTTAAAAGTATTTAATTTACATGATTATTGGTCATAAGTCAAATTCTTTGTCTTATAATAGTTGTAGAAACTTCAGGAAAGTACACGAGGAGGTCCATTAGAGGGGTTGAGGTTCCCGTTTGTGATAGGACTTAAGATTGTGATATAAATCACAACGGACAAAAATAAAAAAAATTAAAAATAAAAATGAAATAAAACGAAATGTTATGACATAACCAAAACGGTATGTAACTATTTATAATATTTACCTAAATATATCATGTATGATCAAACGTATAGTAGAAATTGAGAGTTTTATACTTTTATTATTTTTATACTTTAAGTAAATATATAAAGGAAAAAACATCAAACGAAGAACAATAAATTATATCTTAAGATAACATATTTATTTGGTATGAAATAAATAGGTAAGATAACGACTACCCACAAACCCATTAAAGGTCGAACCCCGATAATAAATAGGTAAAGATAGTCAAACATAGATCCTCACCTTATCGATCCAGGACCTCACACGTACACCTTTCTTAATCATCGTGACGGATTGTCAAGGGTCGGAAAAGATAGGATCCACTTTAGAACACACTTTTATGTTGTTTATTTTGACATAATTTTTTACAGTCTTACTTTATTTGATTACTTTACCTATTTGTCTAATCTGGGTCACTTCTCAGTCACTAAACTTTCGATTTATACTCTTTAATAGGTTCTAAGTCATATCCTTCTATTTTCCTAACTTTTCCTCTCTTTAACTCTGTATTTTAATCTTCTACGTTCAATACAGATTAACTTCCGAGTCACCTGAACTCAATCTCGGATCTTAATGGATTGAGTTGTAATAGGTCATCTTTATGTTACACTCGGTGTACTCATCTTTTAAAACAAAGATCATAGATACAAAATAAATTGAATCATATATTTTACCTGAAGGGTCATCGAGTATGTCACTTCTCAGAAGGACGTAACGTCCTCTATGGACCCACTCCTTCTAGGAGACCTCTTCTCCTTACCGTTGGGTGTGGTCATAAGAACGGACCTTTTAAGGTACCTGTCTCCTCGGACCACCCGATGTTAGACACCCTAGTGTCTCTCAACCTGTGCTGACTCACTGATTGTGATTATACATTTTCTATAAAAATAAAGTTGTCCATTAGTTATACTTTTAATTATTACTCGATAAAGTGTAAAGAAAATTATGGTTCAGGAGTCTTAGACCACACACTAAAATGGAAAACCCAAAGGGAGTATTGAGTCACTTTTTCTTAGGTGGACGGTTACATTCTCTGCGTCCAAGCTAGGGACCCAGTCCTTCTAGGGAACTTCTTCATTTACCGTTGGGTGAGGTCACAAGGACGGACCCCTTAGGGTACCTGTCTCCTCGGACCACCCGATGTCAGGTACCCCGGTGTTCTCAGACTGTACTGACTCCCTGATTTTACTGTTGTTGAAATGTAAATATCTCATAGAATTAAATCTGATCAGTGTAAAGTTCACAAGTTGTCGGCGTACACCGATCACTGATGGCATAATCGCATCGAGATTGGTCACTTCCACAAATCCCTCCTCTTTAACTGTCTTCCAGTGATCCATACACGTCTTTACTCGGTCAACGTCGTCTCCCGCCACAACCCTCCTTACACCCAATCACATGGCAGAGTCACCACCGTAGTCCGAAACTCAAAAGTACGTAAGTACAGGGAGACATGTGAATAATATGGGAAGTTGTAGGTCACTCAACTTTTTAATGTCCGTGACTCAACTAGTCTCGTTATCAGTTGGCACCGAATCATGGTCTTCTCTTTATATAGTACAGACAACCTAAATGTCTCCCCTACACCTTTGAGTCTTAAATTAATAGGAGTACGTTTAAACTGGTCGTCGGATTTCACTTGTACAGACTGTAAATGTAGTTTCAAGTGACACAAATAATTATCGTCGTCCGTCCAACCTTCACCAAAAGTAACGAAACCGACGTTATTACACTTTTGAACTGTTACCTATATTCATCCAACAACGGAACCAAAAATACAGAGTCAATTTTCTCTTATGGTCCAGGATCACACGAGTATATTGGGGTTTCGACATAATAGACCGAGCCTTAGTTTATAGAATACTTGAACTGGGTTTATTGGAATCTGAAGGACCCTTTAAGATACAAATCCATTCTATACACTGACATCAGACAACCCAGTGACAACGTCATCGAAGTTTTCGTCACTTCGTTCCGGAAATCTTGGAGACAGATCACAACGATAAACTTTTCATCATTATCGTGACGACATAACTTTTATTTATTGGTTGTTCCTGGACGACATATCGTATCCCTTGAGACGAGTTATGAGACACTATTGATTTACCCTTTTCTTAAACTTTTTCTAATCGATGTCCACACACACATTAACTTAGTGAAACGACATGTGGACTTTGATTGCGTTGTAACAATTAGTTGAGGGTATATTTTATTTTTAACTTTTCGTCTTTTCATCATTACTCCAACTTTTACAAAGAAACGGGAGATTTCACGACACAAATAAACACATTAGTATTGTAAAAAAATACGATCGAGACGGTAAGGTTTTTATCCCCACACTGATAATGCGTTCTCTCTGGTAATACATTCCACCCCTAGAAATGGTGTCCTTTTTTAAGAAGAAATAGACAACCAAATTCATACTCTGGACGAGTCCGTTTATTCACGTCGGTAATACAAACCAATACCCCGGTCGTTACTTTAATAATCAAATTAGGTCAATAGGGTTTATGACCTTTTATGTCTAGATCTCACGACATGACACAATTGAAACTCTATGAGAAATATAACCGAAACTCTTCAAATACTTTGTCAGGGTCAGATTACATCTTGAATATAATTTACCTAGTAAAAGAGTTCAAAATCCTTTCATGTAGGTAGTCTACAACTTGAAAAATAACCACGGATACTAGACACTGTGGTTTTCCTTGCGGAGTTTCGGTCACGGTCACAGGAGAATCATAGTACTCTAGCTGAAATGACCACTCCGACTTTTAGTCGGTCACCTTTCCTGTCAGTCAGGAGACACAGACACCCAAGGAGCCCAACTTTAATAAATCTTTTTTTTAAAGGTTTTCAAGGGGTTCGGTTTTGAACGTCCGTTGACTTATAAATACAACATAATCCATAATATTCATTAAATGTCTACTAAATTTCACGTGTCCTCCTACATGAACCCAATGGACGTTTAGGATGTGGTAAAACAGATTCCCTGCACTCACAGACTCTTACAACCATAGACGTTCCAGGACCTTGGTCAGGGACCACCTATGGTCCCTACCAACATAAGATCCTCAACCCCACAACTGACACACTGATCCCTTTTCAGGTGGGTAGTGAAATGAAAACCTACGAAAACACTATTTTTAATAAGGAGTACTTGTAATCTTAACCTTCCTTAACAACAAATCAACGAACAACAACAAATCAACGATTCAACACAGGTCGAGAATCTCTGGGGGTACCTGACGTCGAACGGTACGAAGGGACAGGAAGTGACAGAGGACCTCAAACGAGTCTCAACAGTACAGGTAACTTGACCACCACGATAGGTTAGTAGAGTAGGAACCAACGGGGGAACCTTAGAATCCTCAGTTAATAAGAGTGAAGTGCCAGAAAGGACCACCAAGTCTACCATTTCGTAGACGGACGTTACACCCTCTGGACCCAAACTAGGGACCTAACCTTTCTAGGGAACCTCTTCCTTTACCGTTGGGTGAGGTCATGAGAACGGACCTTTTAAGGCACCTGCCTCCTCGAACCTTACGATGTCAGGTACCTCAGTGTTTCTTAAGTTGTGTTGACTTACTGAAGTGAAAGTGAGAGTGAAGTGTGGGTTTAATGATCTTAAGACTTTTTGTAGATCCTGTTTAGTGGTAAACTGAAACCGGACTTACGACTTGGCCTCCAATGAGGAAATGTTGTCGTAAGAGAGGTACTATAAAGTGTCCCAATCTTGTGAGAGGACATCACTCGGTTGTAGGAAAAATCGGTTAAAGGATGAGTATCCTCGAATCCTCTATTTTGTAATATTTACACCTAAATTTTTTTTTTCATTTTCCTGTCATATAGTCAGATATAGTCATACAAATGTCTAAACCTAGAAGTACTTACGTAGATCAGATTAATATTACGGATTTAAGAACGAAAAAAAAAAGGGGACGTGGAGAAGTTTAAAATGTTCCTAGTCGTAGGAACACCACACCGAAGTTTTAAGTCCGTAACACGATGATACCCAAACAGAGTTTCGTCTCCTTCATTAAGTCGGAGAGATCTAGGTGGTCCTTGGGAGTATATAAAAAAAATTCTCGACTAAAATAAAAATAGAACCCAGATTGTACTTGTCCCAATCCCTAAGAGGGTAAGATGAGTTCTCAAAAGAACGGTCCTGAGGTCTCGGAACATCGAAAAAGGTCCCACCTCTACCACTTAATGTACACACCCCTACGGTTACCAGGTACTGTGAGGATGTCAGCATCACAGAGAGACTAAGTACAGACAAGTATATCCTATCAGTGAGTACAGAGTCAATGAGTCGATCATAAACAACTCTCAGGTACTAACCACGAATGTGAGAAGGAACCCTTTGAGATTTATAGGAGAAGTCAGACTATACAATATCGGTCTCCTGGGAGTCACTTCCACCTCAACAAGGTCCGATCAACACCTCCGAGTCTCCTGGACCTGACCTGGAGTCACCCTAAAGGGGGGACCCAATCTTAGGGGTTACTGAAATGAGAGGTAGAAAGACTGACGGTACGACCAGAACCAGGGATGTTCTCGGAACACCTCCTACGACCGTAGGGGAACCAAGTACCATGTGTATAGTGGTTCCTTCACTACTTACGTCGAAACTTCCAAACCTTAAGTCTGAACCTGTCCCTTCTCTCACCGTCTATCTCGTCATCCCGGTCCGCCGCCGACGGTTTAAGAATCTCAAGGACCCCACCTACGGGAAGACGGTGGAGTCACTAGGAGAAAGTGACTTGTGAGACTCGAGAACCGACAGGACAGTATGTCTTGTCACGTAGGACCCGAAACCCTTTCCACCACCATGAATTTCCTCGAAGGAAAAACTAAATGGTGGACCGGGTCAAGTCGACCACTTCTTAGGTGGACGTCACGTCATCTGGGCCCAAACTAAGGACCCAGTCCTTCTAGAGGACCTCTTCTCTATCCGATGGGTGAGGTCGTAAGTACCCGAAGGGACCACCGAGCCTACTATTTCTTAGACGGACGTTACGCCCTCTGGACCTAATCTAGGGACCCAACCCTTCTAGGGGACCTTCTTCCGTACCTTTTGGGTGAGATCATAAGACCGGACCTCTTAGGGGTACCTGTCTCTTCGGACCGTCCTATGTCAGGAACCCCAGCGTTTCTCGACCTGTACTGACTCACCGATTCTTTTCGTATCGAGAACCAAGATTCCAGTAAAGGGTTGTCGACGAGACATAGAGACGAGAAAGAGTGTACCTTAAACGTCCACTTAACTTAAGGAGTCGTTAGAGTCTCACGTTTGACTTCCACGTCACAAAACACGATTCACGATTTAGTACAACCCCATCACTCTCCCCTCTTCGGACCTGATATAAATTCACTTCTACCCTTCAGGGAGCTCAACCGACTGAGACCCAAATAGTGACACCACATCGACATGGTTCGTCTTGGAGGTGAAAGTTACAAGCAAAGGGATTACAACTTTGTGTGTGTGTGAGACTCTGTAATGTCCCAAATTGAACACGGTCCTTACCTTAACCCTTGAAAAGGGGTTCCTCTTCAGTTCGTGACTTCCGTTTTTGAGTCCTTTGTCCTTTTTCTTTTCCTTTCCTTGGGTCGAATGTTCGACCTTTTGAGTTACAACGAGAGATTAGTCTACTGACTTTTGCTCACTATCGATACTAGTTCCGGTACACTCCCTGTCCTATTGTGTCGCATAGTCCCCAGGACTTAGTCCTCCACCCTTCGGGCTCTGACCGTCAAGACACTCTAAACTCCACTTGTTCGTTTCCCCATTAATATATTCGGACTTTTAACAAACGCGCGGACAGGAGGCTTCCGGTGTGTCCCACCGAGACATCAGTGGCACAACCTGTGACTGAGGGATGAACAGACTCAACGAGTTATACGGTGACGGAGACAGGACGGGAGACAGTCATGTCGACAAGGGTATTGTGACAAGAGTGTCCCAACACTTCACCCCTGACAAGTACCGTCCGGTTCGGGGATCGTACCACCCGTCACAAAGAATGTGCAATCGATAATAATGGATCCAAAGATATTGGGTCTTGTCATGAACCGAGTATCGACTGTAAGTAAGTTATTTACGAACAACTAATTCACTTGTAAATCCTACAAAATTATTTTCAAAGGAAAAGTAAATTACTGAAGGGAGGGAACGACTATTACAATAAACTACGGAATATTTCTGTATACTTTTTGAAACCTCATTCTCAAGACTTTTATTATGTCCTAGTTTACAGATTCTCCCATTTATGTTTATGAAAGAGAATTTAGACTGATACTATTCGTCAAAATTTATTTTTTTTAAGGGAAGGTATATGAAGTAGTAAAACGTTGATATCGAATCACAAATTAATCGGTATAAAGAGAGGTCGAGACGAAGTAAAGGACAAACTATTTTTTACCGTCGTAAGAAAGAGTGTAACTTCGGTCTTTAGACCCGTAACAGTAACAGAGAAGAGAAAGGGAACAAGGGGTGGGTAAGTACAAGGACCTATATCCGTACAAGTAAAGTAGAGGACTACTCGAAGGCTTAGACAAGAAACATGGAGAGAGACGATAATAAAATAATCAGGTCGATGACAGTAGAGAACGCATTTAATTACAGTGTCACGGGGCCGACTATTAATTCCCTTTCAGAAGATCCTTACAGGTTCCGTTGGTTACAAACTTGAACGACGACCGTTCGTGAGGTCACAAGTACGTGTATCGTAAATACTTTCTAAATTCGTCGAACCTAAAGATACCCGGACGTCTTACAACTCCGAAAGAAAGAGAGGATGACTTAATACATGTCTTCTGACGACGACTTCGATCAACCTACAAGTAAAAGTCCACTTCAAAAAGACTTCAAACGACAATAGTACCTCCCTATAATTAAGGTTCCTTTATTTTGAAGAGTTCTCATGTCTTCTAGATCGACACCTTCTTAGGTTGTATCTTTCTAAAAATACATATAATCTTTTAGTACCGAATAAGTTAGGTTTAAATCAACCGTTTCGGGTGTACATAGGGCTCCGATGAGACGAATCCCGTCGACTATAGGATACACCGCCTTCAGTATATCCTAATATCTTAGTTAGAAAGTCTTAAGTGTCCGATTTTCAAAGATGTAACTAATCCTTTTGTTCAAATTTACCTCATTATCAAAGTTTAGTCGACAGATTCTCTACTGAAATGGTCTGACCCCTGTCCGTATAAATGATATAAACCCGTTCGAATGGTCTCACTAATGAGACAGAGACCTCCGAGTCTACTATTTCTTAGACAGACGTTACGACCTCTAGGTCCAAGTTAGGGACCCAGTCCTTTACGGGACCTCTTCCCTTACCGACGGGTGAAGTCATAAGAACGGACCTCTTAGGGTACCTGTCTCCTCGGGCCGTTCGATGTCAGGTATCCCAGCGTGTCTCAACCTGTGTTGACTTCACTGAATTGTGTGTGTATGAGGGTATACGTACAATAATTTGAAAACAAACTGAAAGGGGACAAATTTTTTTTTATCGTTGTTTTTTCTTGACTAAAACCATGACTACAGGAATTTTGGTTTCCGAGTGTAGGTAAACTTGGACCGTCCAGAAGGAGCACTTCAGGTCGGAGTTCGTAGGAGTCCGACTAGTGAGGACACCCCTACAACAACGGACTCTACTCCCAGTAGTTGCGAAGACAAAGTCTTCCTTTCCTAGGCAAAACAAGTGTTCACGGACCTATCTCGACTTCTTTCTCTACTCTTATCTCCCTTTGTACCTCAGATCAAACAGACACTTTCTGATATTCAAACCCGTCCTTTCTTGATATCCCGGGTCCATAGTAATCTTCGGTCCACTCGTAGGTAGAAGGAAAGGAGTGAGACACCTGGCGTCCCATCTGACTGTGGGGCCTAGGACAACCACGGGGATCGGTTCACGTCACCTCTCCCCGTCTCGTAGTCCCCTCTCCTACCGAGGTCTTTCGACCACTACAGTACCACCGGGACTTCTGTACCGTCACCCAGTAAAAGGGTGGACCAGGTTACTCTCCGGAACGTCTTTCCGACCTCACTCCTTGACTTCACCAACCCAAAACAGGAATAACCTACACTTCTCACTGTAGACTAGTAAGGGGACTTTATTATACTCCCTCCGAAGTTTCCTCAGAACTCGGGATCATTAAGTCCGTACTTACCTTTATACTGATAAACGTAGATACCCGATCACTTTGAACGTTATAAACCTCATGTATGTCAGGAAATTAAGATTTTAACGGTACTAATATAAATTGTCGTAAGTGTGTCCACTCCGGTTTTGTGACGAATGGTGAGTAAATGTTTAGTTAGGGCCGTGAAAGACGAGTCCTTAATAGAGATACCTTTTTTAAATGTCGTTCGGGACACTAAATCTCAGTCTACCGTTTTGACCCTTCACAATCGAGACCCTACAACCAGTACAACGACCGTCAATCCTGACATAGATCTAAGGGTCTAGGATCTGAATTGGTAAACTCTTGTCTTCCCCCCTTTGTCTTTTTTTTTGTTTTTTGTTTTTTGTTTGGGTTTGTGATTCTGTACGGTGTCTGCTGAACCCAAATGTTCAATCTTACGGGTCTTCAGTGTAAAATTGTGATCACAACGTGGTTTAGGTAGTCATCGAAAGATCAGGACACTTATTATGTACACATGTAAATTCTTTTTCCAAGACCTTAAAGTCAAGACAATCCATACCTGTCCTTAACACAGAGACGAACGAGACAGAAACCACAGAGGAGGGCCATCCAAAATAATACCCTCTTTAAATGACCACCGAAACCACAACCTCCCTCGTAATCTAGTGAGGATAGAGCCTCGGAGACCGACGAAGGAGATGACATTTATAAGAAGGAGATTTAGTAAGGTCTTGACAGAGAAGGAGTAGAAAATTCAGAGTCGAGTTCTTAGAGGGCAGCACTCTTCGTCGACGAGGAGAGGGACGGGAGAGGTCCGGCCGATAGAAATCGGATACTTCACTTTTCAGTCACACAATCAACGAGTCAGCACGTCTAGAAACACTGGGGGTTCCTGGTATCGGGCGGTCCGAGGAGACAGGTACCCTAAAGGGTCCGTTCTTACGACCTCACCCAACGGTAAGGGAAGAGGTCCCCTAGAAAGACTGGGTCCATAGCTTGGATCCAGAGGGTGTGACATCCGTCTAAGAAATGACAGACTCGGTGGTTCCTTCGAGATAGGAATAGGACGACGACGACTCAGCGAAGTCAGTACAGGCTGAGACACTCTGGGGTATCTGTCGTTGGGTGGTCCGAGGGGACAGGGACCCTAAGAGGTCCGTTCTTGTGACCTCACCCCACGGCAAAGGAAGAGGTTAGTACTTACACTTTTCACTTTCATTTCAGTAAGTCAGCACAGACTGAGAACCGCTGGGGTACCTGACGTCGGATGGTCCGAGGAGGTAGGTACCCTAAAGGGTCCGTTCTTATGACCTCACCCAACGGTAAGGGAAGAGGTCCCCTAGAAAGACTGGGTCCATAGCTTGGATCCAGAGGGTGTGACATCCGTCTAGTTCTTTATAAATGGTTACAAACGTCTGCAAAAACTGACAGTACAGACCCCACCCTCACCTACTGTCAGTTACAACTACGATTTATCGGATAACATGTGTGCGGGGTATTGTTCCTGACCGGAGTAGGTTTTACAGTGATCACCTTGAAGAGACCACCAGGTCGCCGATTCTGAGGTTCGAGGGTTACGTCCCTCGGGTTCAAGTTTGGGAGCGGATCTTTAATCTAGGGTATACGGAGTTGATTCTCAAACGTACGACGTTACTTCTACCTTGAAGAACGTTCGGTGTTACTTCTGGACCACGTCGGTTTATTTATTTATTTTTATTTATAATTTTTATGTTTGTTTTTGAGGTTTTACAGTGACCACGGTGTTAGCTCTTCGGGACGAGAGTGGGTAACGTTTGTAACATGGTGTCAGAATGAACAAATGTACGTAAAGACAGACAGAGGAGGGTAGGGTGGGGGAACTTACTTTCGAGATGTTTCCGTCCTTGACCCAAACCAAGTAATAGTGACTCCGAAGGTTTTGTCAAGACCCGTTTCCCTTGTCAGGACGAGACATTTACACCTAACTTAACTAACTTGCTGAGACAACGATGGTGACCTTTTTAGTGAATGTCCCGGTCGACTCGATCCCGTGTCGTAAGAGTGACTATTTTCTTTGGTTCCACTTTCGGGGTTCCTTTTATCTCACTGAGAGAAGGAAACCCAGAGTATATCAGTCCTAGTCATGGTACAACAGAAAGTCTTTTGGTTGTTTACTTTTTTCCGTTTCCAATAACTTGTACTCACCCAGAACGGCCACACTGTCGACTCTCACATTAGGATGTCGGAGATACTGTCACCCGTAGACCCGAGTCTGACGTTTCCACTTACCTTTGCTTCGGTAAGCATACCCTCGACGTAGACCGTTCCCCATTGACGAATAACTAAGTCCGACAGGTCCTTCCGGTACAAAGAAGAGGTACAGAAAAGTAAGGGTCAGGCCCAACTTAACTCTTGGGTTTAAGATGAGTTTACATAATTATCGAAAGAATTACATTCGATAACCAGTCCTTCTTTACTTTCCTTCATAACTTCGTGAGGTCTTCCGGTCTCAAAGTTCGACCAAATAAAATGGACTACATAACAGTCTTTTTCTCGTTGCGACGGGATTACGGTTCAGTCTCCACGTCAGCATGTCCAAAGAGGTATCTTGACCTATTATCTAATCCCTCACGTAGATTGATCGTTTTACTCTAGCCTTCGTAGTACCTTTTTTCCGACTTTTCACGGAATTGTCGAAAGTTTAGGTGTCTACCGTTTAACTCCCTTTCTAGACAAATAGTGGGAGGCTTGCGAGACAGTTCACACGTAGCTCCCGAACCGTCAAAGTCTGCCGTCACCGACGTGAACTCCTGCGGAGTGACCTTGTGAACCGAGAACCTAGGCTTCGAGAAGACCACAAAGAGACGTCCTGTCCCCTCGACGGAAGGACTGGTGTATCGAAGACCTGTTACTTGACCCTTCTGTAACACGAACCGGGTCTCTCAGACTTCCGTTTGTCCCGTCGCAGTCTAGAGATATTCTTGCGTAACCTCTAACAATACAGTACAAGAGCCATAGTATTTCAGAACGTATTTGTCGAACGATATCTTATAATGTCGACGAAAAATAACAAACCCGAGAAAGACAACTGTCAAGTCACATATATTATGTATAATTGACACGTCCAACCGATGGTGAAAAAAATACGGCACTTTTACGTTCAGTTAAATTACTTGAGGTATTACTTAATCGTGAGGTTGTGTACGAGAATACAAAACGTATACAATATAAAAATCTATAAATAACAAGGGATAAATAAACGTAATAGATGTAAAGTTCTCAAAATACTTTTATTTTTTTTAAAGATGTTTGGTCCGTAAAGAAAAGATCGACACTCCTCGTAGAGGGAAGAAAAAGGAAGAGAAGGAGAAGACAGAGGAAATGAGACCAAAGGAAAGATACAATTTGGTTAAACACGAATAAAGTTAGGAAATTTTAGGGTGTAAATTAAACTTTTTTTAAAAATTTTTACAAAGAGTTTTTTACAAAAGAACTTTTTTACGTCTTTATATGAACTATCATAAATGGATAGATATTTTATTAAAGTAAATATTGTACTTAGATATGATACACAGGTCAATATTATACCTAGTTTGGTATAGAGTATTTTGTATGAAATACCACTTTTGGACTATACTCGTAAACCGGAGATTCTGTCCACTGTCGAGACGGAAGATTGAAGACTTATCATCTTCCGATTTTCGAAACCGAAGTAACTTGAAGTTTCTGTTTATATAGACTTCTACTTCTAAAAACTAGCATGGAGAAACTTAGTGGTAACCCAGTCTCCTTAGAGTTTTCTCTCTTATCGACCAATTCAAAGAAAATTTTTTTAAATAAATAAACCCACACGACCCAGAATCAACACGGTACGTCTTAACAATCAACACCTTACACCTTAGATCAAGGGACTGGTCCCTACTTGAATCCCGGGGACGTAACCCTCGTACCTCAGAGTCGGTGCTCTAGTGGTCCCTTCAGGGACTAATAAAAAATTCCTCAGATCGTCACCGTGGGGTGAGGTCATGAAAGCGGACCTTTTAGGGTACCTACCTCCTCAGACCATCCGACGTCAGGTACCCCAACGATTCTCAGTCTGTGCTGACTCACAACGTAACCTCTTCCCTTACCATTGGGTGAGGTCACAAGAACGGACCTCTTAGGGTCCCTACCCCCTCGGACCACCCGACGACAGATCGTGTCTCAGCCTGTACTGACTTCACTGAATCGTCGTCAGACATATATACTTACTCACTTGTGAAATAAACTCATCCCTGTCCGAAACCTCAATACACTTGACCTCAGGTTTAAGACCGAGAAGATAAATGATCCAGAACTTACTGAAATAAATTTAAAGAGTCTCCGATACAACCACCTCTAATCATCATTCGTTGAACATGTTAATAAGATTCTTGATCCTTACATATGTCTTTGACGAAACACCGGACCGTGGGCCATCCATAATTATCTACCATCGATAATCGTTATAGATGAACATTTGTTCATTTTACCTCATGTAATTTTTAGACCTTTGAAGACGAAAACACAACAATCAGTGAGTCAGTACAGGTTGAGAAACGTTGGGGTACCTGACATCGGGGGGTCCGAAGAGACAGGTACCCTAAGAGGTCCGTTCCTATGACCTCACCGAACGGTACGGGAGGAGGTCCCCTAGGAGGTCTTGGTCCCTTACCTGGTCCCAGAGGACGTAACGTCCGTCTAAGAAATGGTAGACTCGGTGGTTCCTTCGGGTGTAAATATTATACACACTCTACCTCGATTCTTACCTTTATGTCACGTGTCGTGTGTACGCGTCTGTGTATGTGCGTGTGTGTAAGAGTCGATCTCAAACAAGGACTCCGTCGTCTAAGTTCTTTTGGAGAAACTCAGAAAGTCGGAAACCGAAGGGTCACTTTTTCCCACAATCAGTGAATCAGTACAGTCTGACAAACGCTGGGATACCTGACATCGGGTGGTCCGAGGAGACAGGTTCCTTAAGAGATCCGTTCTTATGACCTCACCCATCGGTAAGGAAGGAGGTCCTCTAAAAGGACTGGGTCCCTAGTTTGACCCAGAGAACGTAACTTTCGTCTAAGAAATAGAAGACTCGGTGGTCCCTTCGGATGAAGGGTCACTGACGATGACGACGACGACGACGACGATTCAGCGAAGCCAGCACAGGCTGAGACACACTGGGGTATCTGCCGTCGGGTGGTCCGAGGGGGCAGGGACCTTAAGAGGTCCGTTCTTGTGACCTCACCCAACGGTAAAGGAAGAGGTTACGTACTTTCACTTTTCACTTTCCCTTCAACACGTCAGCACAGACTGAGAAGCGCTAGGGTACCTGACCTCGTCTGGTCCGAGGAGACAGGTACCCTAAAAGGTCCGTTCTCATAACCTCACCCCGCGGTAACGGAAGAGGCTGAAGGGTCACTTCCATATCGACAGAATATAAAATATATTACGAAGTAGTTCATGTTTCTTACACGAATTGTTCATAATTTTCTAATTGCATACGAGGGTTTATTGGAGATAAACCCTGTTACATATAAGGATGAAAATTAAAGAATCACTTTCAGTGAGTCAACACAGACTGAGAAACAGTGGGGTACCTGACATCGGGTACTCAGAGGAGACAGGTACCCTAAGAGGTCCGTTCTTATAACCTCACCCAACGGTACGGGAGGAGGTCCCCTGGAAGGACTGGGTCCCTAGCTTGGGTCCAGAGGACGTGACGTCCGTCTAAGAAATAGTAGACTCAGTGGTCCCTTCGGGAGAAAGAAAGAATTCCAATACTATTAAAGAAAAGGAAGGAAAAAAAAATACTGAACCCCATGTTTTTATCTACACGGACTTCGTTAAAAAGAAGTGTCCGGATAAGTGTGTGTATGACCCGTCCTGTTCTCTCCCTTCTACCCAAGCATTCACCGGGGGACTTAAGAGTACGAAAATAAGGTCCGTACTTCCTCAGTAAAGGGGTAAAGTGAGAGAACCTTGAGTGTCTTTTCTTTCTTACTTTCAGGTTACTCCCAATGACATAAACTTTGTTAAGTTTTTCACAACCCATGTAAAAACTGACAAAAATGATGGTATTTCGAAGGAGAAAAAAAAAGTGTCAACCCTTTCATATGCATAAAATAACGTTGAATTTCTTGTTGTTGTTATTCATTATTTTAGTGTCAGGAGATGTATACAACACTGTTCACCGACCCCCAAGAGACACAGTCAGGAAATTAGTCTAGTACCTTAGAGACGGAACTGACAGTTCCCTCAGTACACTATTCTAGCAATATGTAACATCGTTTAAGACTGAGACCTATTCCAATTTCTAA
The DNA here is from genome assembly GCA_006410555.1 of Capra ibex. Lineage (NCBI taxonomy): Eukaryota > Metazoa > Chordata > Mammalia > Artiodactyla > Bovidae > Capra > Capra ibex. The sequence continues at coordinate 22,071,869 of SJYO01052474.1, forward strand.
ATAATCCTTCCAAATTGACTTTTCCTTCGTACCTGAATCTTGTGTCTATGTAAACTTTTCTAGACGGACAATAATGGATGGACTGGAACCCATTGAATAAGTCACGAGAAAATGAGTAGAAATATTACCTCTAATTTTGATGAATGTAAATTTCAAAAATATACCCAGTCCACTCTGTCGGGTACTTCGTCATTCTTGTTATAAATAGATCGAGTCTCATCCACAAACTGTTCTCCATTTGAAGGAAGGAGAGAGGAAGTGAAATAAAAATCTTTCTCTGATCAGTAGGACGGGTGAATACAGTCCCACTCATAAACGTAAACACTGACAGTTCACTTTGTCATACTTTCGTGAAACATTTGTATTTCGTATTATATCCTGTTACTTCTACTGACTAAAATACTAGGTCCCATACTGTTCGAACAAATATGTAACTCTTCAACTACTTCCAAAGTTTAACTGAAACTGAGGGAAACTTTCAGTGATCAGTACCTCTCCACTCATCAAAAACACGGGATATATAAGACTCAGGTCATCACAAGAGGGTGTAAGAACAGAAGGACCTTGGATTCTTACACTCCTTATCCCAGAAGTCTCTACACGGGACTATCGAGTCAACCATTTCTTTGACGGACGTAACGTCCTTTGGGGTCAAGCTAAGGACCCAGCCCTTCTAGGGGACCTCTACCCTATCCGATGGGCGAGGTCGTAAGAACCCGAAGGGAACACCGAGTCGACCATTTCCTAGACGGACGTTACACCGTCTGGAACCAAGCTAGGGACCCAACCCTTCTAGGGGACCTCTTCTCTTTTGATGGGTGAGGTCATAAGACCGGACCTCTTAAGGTGCCTGACATGTCAGGTACCCCAACGTTTCTCAGTCTGTACTGACACACTGAAAGTGAAGCGAAATCAATGTCGCTTCAGAATGATCAAATCCTACCGAAGATTAGGTCACTGAACATGAGAATGTTCTTCTCTTTTGTCTATGTCTATGTGTATCTCCTCTTTCGGTATACTTGTTCCTCCGTCTCTAATCCCCTCTATGTGGACTTTTAATTCCTCATGGCTCTTAACGGTCTTTGACTATCTTCGACCTACCGGAGGACCCACCGAGTCACTATTTCATAGGTGGACGATTACGTCCTCCACACTCAAGTTAGGGACCCAGCCCTTCTAGAGGACCTCTTCCTTTACCGTTAGGCGAGGTCTGTGAGGTCCTAAGAACGGACCCTTTAGGATACATGTCTCCTCGGATCACCCGATGTCAGGTACCCCGGAGTTTCCCAGTCTGTGCTGAATCACAGGTGGTGGTGGTGGTGGTGGTGGTTATCTTCGACTTTCTTCTTTCCTTCCTACGAGAGAAATCTCGTACCGGGACAATTGTGGAACTAAAGTCTGAAGGTCGGAGGTCTTGACACTCTCTTATTTAAAGACAACAAAGTTCGGTAAGTCAAACACTATAAACAATGTCCACGGGATCCTTCAGTCATGTGGTATGGAGTGAGAAAAATAACCAATTTTAAAACGTCTTACATTTACTACATTTCAACAACGAAAGTGAACTTTTATTTCCAATCATTCTCCAGAATCCTGAACTACCTTTAGGAAAATACACACCTTAATTTAGACTGTAGCGAATATAGATTCTAGAGGGTTTCATGACTGACAAAAACCTTTAGGGGGTTTCTTCAACCCAACTTGAGACTCAACTCTGTCTCGAAACTCGAAGAACACTTTTAGTCAGAATAGTTAAACGATTAATTCACTTTAATGTGTCTAGTTTTTCCCCTGCCACCTCACCCCTTCCCCCTTTTGATTACTTTGAACTCTCTAAAAGTATTACCTTAAGAGTAAAAATCTTAATTTTAATACAACCCCAGAACTGGTACCGGTGAATCGACTAGACTCCCAACATAAAATGAAGGGTCTTGTAAAACCCGGTCGCACATCCGACATCTTCCGTCCGTTCGAATAAGACACTGACACAATCACAAAAATCGTTTTCTGAAATAAAAGAAAAACCACCTGGGAGGTGGGAGTGTGGTTTACATCCCAGAGGATGTCCGGAGACCACTTGTAAACAACTCAGTCACGCTCCAACCTATATCTCTGACCTGTTGGTTTAACGTAACTAAGAAGGACACCTTTAACTTGGTTCGTAGGTCTTGTGGACTCAATGACGAGATGAAAATTGAGTGACATCTTCTGGTCACTTTGTACATCCCAAACCACTCCACATTTAGACACATCAGAAAGGTACAAAGGGGTTCGAGTCGGAGTGTTCACAGAGACCAATCATACTTTCGACAAAGAGAAGAGTTTTTTTTTTTTTCAAACGTAATATTATGAAGGGGTACATTGAATTTCGTGAGGACCAATACTGGATACTGGATGTAGATGTTTCTTCGTTTCGACTTCAATTTATAAGGTTTTTAGTTATCATATTACTTGGTTTGTCATAAAACAGACGTCTGAAAACAAAAAGGTAAATCTCCGAGAAAGACAAATGTTGTCCGTGACGGTATCAATCACACCAGGAGACCGATTAATTCTAGGGACACGTCACGGGCCTGGACCCGTTAGGCTCCTTACCGAACACGAAAAGATGTACTTCCCTGTTTAAACGTAGCAAAAATTCTGATCCGTCGTACCAAACTCTGTTCCCACGACTTTCCACTTCCTTACTAAACTACTAAAGTCCTGTCTCACCTCTCTTTAGGCCACAAACACCGGAGACAAGAGAGGATTACACCGTGTCATAAAATTTTCGGTTCCGGCCTTCGACGGACACTACCAGTAGAACCATGTCGACGTAGACTTGACCACCCCTTAGACTTAAAATAGTGTACGTTAGAGACACGTAATGTCTCTGCTTGTGTGGACAGTTTCCTGATTGATGATCGTCACCAAAGTTCCAGGAAACAGTATTTGAACGTTTTCCGAACTGAAAGAAGTAGTACTGTGTACAAACGGAAAATAAACTTTCGTTAAAATTAAAGACGAATTATCCGTAACTTCTCCAATAGGTAATCATTAGTAGAAAAAACTTAAAATTAAGATAAAATATAACCTCATAATAACTAAATGTCACAACACAAAGTCCATCTGACGTTTCACTAAGTCAATATGTATAGGTATATAAGAAAAAATCTAAGAAAGAGGTACAACCATTAATATTTATAACTTATCTCAAGAGACACGATATGTCATCCAGGATATGGACAAAATATATAACATCACATATACAATTAGGGTTTGAGAATCAAATAACGTTAGTAGTTTTTCAGATGTTTATTATTGACGACCTCTCCCACTCTTCTCTCATCCGTACTCACATTTAACCATGTCGGTCATACCTCTTGTCACACCTCCAAGTAATTTTTTGATTTTTCTCTCAACGGTATACTAGATTACTACGATGAAGACTCGTATATAGACCTCTTTTGGTATTAAGTTTTTCTATGTACGTGGAGTCACAAGTAACGTCGTACTAAATGTTATTGGTTCCGTACCTTCGTTGGATTTACAGGTAGTTGTCTATTTACGTATTTCTACACCATATCTATATGTTACCCTATAATGAGTTGGTATTTTCTCTTATTTTATTACGATAAACGTCGTTGTACCTACCTGAATCTCTAATAGCATGATTCACTTCATTCAACCTATTTAATCGTTAATAGAAATTTGTTCCAATTCAACTTTTAGGTAGTCTCTCATGTTTTATTTTTTCTAACGGCATAAAGAACTCGTGTCCTGATGTATTCGGTCTCCAGTTTAGTATCCTATCCTATTATTGTTGTTGAGGTATATCATAGAGTTCCCTTATTTGTTATTGTTGTTATCGAGTGCAAATAAACCCCGAATGACACGTGAACTCGAGACCCACGAAATGTACTTATTCGAGGAAATCGGTGAGTTCCTATAAGTTACATGGGGTTACGATAAGAAAAGTAAAGTATCTTTTAACGACGAGTCTAGTCAAGTCATTGAACTGTTTTCCCGTGTCTCGTCTACACCCAAAGGTTAAATCACGACAGACCCACGTGTGTAAATACGAGTAACACCGAATTTCTAAACGACTAGAAACAGATCAAAGGTACATAGTACAAACCTGGTCAGGACTTTATCGTATTTATAACGAATTTGTCTAATCGATAAACCAACAGTTCTTACTTCCTTTTGGAGTCTTCCGGGTCTATTTGTTTTTTTAGTGAAACCAACTAAAGTAGAGATCTTTCGTTTTTACATCTCATACGTATACTAAACCTTCAACCTAAAGTTTCAGAAAGACGATCTCTTTACCGTGACTTAGATGTACACAATACAGGTCTTCTCTCTTCAAATGTCTCACATTTGTAAAGGAAACCGATGAGAGACACGGGGTTTAGAAAATTATGATCTCCGTGACTTTATTCTTGTCACTGTTCACTATAACAGGGGAAGCAGAATACACTAAAAAGAAGTCGAAAGAGACAGAAGTCACGAACGAAGGGTGATTATCTACCCGTTATAGTTTCTGTAAGGACCGTACAAAATAACAAAAGGAAAGATAACAAAGAAGGAAAGAGACTCCCTACAAAAGGACAAGAGGAAAAAAGAAAAAGACTGTCTATACAACGAAAGGAGTAACTCCCTTTACTTTCTTTGAGACGAATCACTGCCGTTTTTTTCGTTTTTTTTGGTTTCGTTTTGTTTTACGCATGTAGTTACTTAAAACTCAACACTTCGTTTATTCTTTATTCATAAGAAAGGGACCAGTGTCGAGAGAGAGGGGTCCTACATACACCTTTACCAAGTAATTACTTAGGAGACTCTACTTTTCGAACTTTATTTTTGGTTTCGAAACCTGGGAAACTAAAGAAACGGTCAACAGAGTCGTGTCCAACAACTACAAAACACTTTTATAGAAATCAAATGTTTATTTGTATATTTTAATTCATTAAAACGTAAACTCGTAGATCTTTAACTTGATCTTTGGGAAAACCTTTACCCGACTTCAGGACCCCTAAACAAGATTCCTTCATTTGGACACCTTCATTTTCATTGATTGTTTTATTGGTAAGAGTTTAGGGTATAGGAATCTCCACGATAACACTATATTGACTTGTTAGATCTTTTTAGGGATTTACTAGTTATCATCGTGTACTTAAGGATTAATGTTATTATTAATGATATTTCGATTTGAACATCATAAATGGTATGTAGTTCGTGAGATTTAATAAAATCTGTAATTAAATCAGATACCAGTATGGGTACCAGTATAGGTAAAACGAGTATTTTACCCATATCAATAATAGTAGAGACACAATCTACTCCTTTGACCCCGTGTCTCTTCAATTCACTAAACAAGTTCCAGTTTACCGATGTTTTACTATCTTAATCACACGTTCGGTCCCGTCAGAACCAACTCCTACACAAGAATTCGTGAGTGAGATAACGGAAACTTAATACCATTTAATTGTCTGTCTAATAATACAATGTGATTTCTACGATTCATACTTCCTTCATTTTTACACCTGGTATATGTTTCATGATATGGTCCTTGGAGATTTGTACAGAGACCTTAAGATTTCTGCTGTTTTAGTAAACAAAGTGTAGTAATTAGAATTAGAGGTAATTCTTTCGAATTGTATTTTATTGTGATGTATGTGTACGAAAAAAGACAGTAGATAGGTAGTTGATATATATAGATAGGTAGTTTAGTTTGAATTCCTAATATATTATCCAAAACTGTAGTGAAAGATCAAGAAATAATTATATAACCACTATTCTGAATTACATCAATTCTTTTACAAACACAATGTTGGATAAAAAGAAGACTATACGACAGATGAAGAACGAAGACCCGGTAATAATGTTTCATATACGAAAAAAAAAAAATGGATGAGTTTCAATTCAGAAAAGATTTAAAAATAAAGACTGAAAGTAATCTAAACAAAAAACTCAAATAAAACTTGAGTATTTGTTATTACAAGACGACTCGTACGACTTCTTAACTACGAAAACTTGACGTCACAACCTCTTCTGAGAACTCTCAGGGAACCCGACGTTCCTCTAGTTTGGTCAGTTAGGATTTCTTTTAGTCCTCTACTTACCTATTCTTTCGACACCATGTATATGTGTTACCTCATAATGAGTCGGTGATTTTTCTTATGTAAACTTAGTCAAGATTCTCCACCTACTTTGACCTCGGCTAATATGACTCACTTCATTCGGTCTTTCTTTTTGTGGTTATGTCATATGATTGTGTATATACCTTAAATCTTTCTACCATTGCTATTGATACGCTCTGTTGTTTTCTCTGTGTCTACATATCTTGTCAGAAAACCTGAGACTCCCTCTCCCTCTCCCACCCTACTAAACCCTCTTACCGTAACTTTGTACATATTATAGTATATTTTTTGTCTAGCGGTCAGATCCAAACTACGTCCTATGTCCTACGAACCCCGACCACGTGACCCTACTGGGTCTCTCTACTATACCCCTCCCTCCACCCTCCCCCCAAGTCCCAACCCTTGTGTACATGTGACACCATCTAAGTACAACTACATACCGTTTTGGTTATGTTATAACATTTCATTAATCGGAGGTTAATTTTATTTATTTAAATATAAAATTTTTTATTTATTTCTTCACATTGTGTCCCCCCCTTTTTTTTTCTTTCTTTTAGTCAGGACTTATAAGTAACCTTCCTGACTACGACTTCGACTTTGAGGTCATAAAACCGGTGAACTACACTTCTTGACTGAGTGACCTTTTCTGGGACTACGACCCGTTCTAACTTCCGTCCTCCTCTTCCCCTACCGTCTTCTACTCTACCAACCTACCACAGCGACTGAGTTACCCGTCCTCAAACTCGTTCGAGGCCCTTAACCACTACCTGTCCCTTCGGACCATACGACGTCAGGTACCTCAACGTTTCTCAGCCTGTACTGACTCGCTGACTTGACTGACTGATTTGTGTGACACACGAACTTTCACTTTCACAATCACCGAGTTATAACATGATCCGTCTTATTGCGGGGGAGGGGTGGTTACTTCAGGTACGACATTAGGGACCCTGGACACTTATACAGTGGGATGTACCATTGTCCCTGAAACACTTTCACTTTAAGTGAGTCAACTCATGCTGAGAAACGTTGGGGTACCTGACATCTCAGGTACCTTAAGAGGTCCGGTCTTATGACCTCACCCATCGATAAGAAAAGAGACCCCCTAAAAGGGTTAGGTCCCTAGCTTAGGTCCAGAGGACGTAACGTCCGTCTAAGAAATGGTGGACTCGGTGGTCCCTTCGTTCCATTTCTTGGAACTTCACCCCTCTAATAGACCACCCGGGTTACGTCAGTATACTCAGGAATTTTCGTCTCTTGATAAGGACTGACACCAGTCTCTCTCTGACTTCTACCTGATTCTACGTCACAACGATCGACACTTCTACCTCCTTCATCCTTGTACTCGGTTTCTTACACTCGGAGACCTTCGACCTTTTCCGTTTTATAAACTAGGAGGGGGTCGAGGTCCTTCCTTGTATCGGAACGATCGGAGAACCAAATAAGGGTCATTCTGGCGGTCTTGGATGATATTCTATTATATAAGTACAACAAAATTCGATGATTTAAACACTGTTGGGCAATATCGTCTTATCCTTTGAATTATGTATATGACTGTTTCTTATTATTATACTTCTATAAAAACTTTAGGACAAAAGAGTTCTCATGAGGAGGTGAATAATCACGATCATCTAGTCTAACGTAATAAATGTTAATTAAAATTGTTACTTCGTTTATTTAGTTACAGGAACGAGATCATGAAATGTATAATTAATTTTTCAACGATGAAACAGAGAAATTCAGTAGATTTTTTGTTTTGGGTCTGACATGTAACAATTCTCTGATAAATAGACACAGTGATGAAGGGTTAAGAATTATCTCTTTAATGCGTTATGGTCAAATCTACTCTATTTTGTAACATTCGTTATCAAACGGAAGAAAAATTGACGAAACACTTAGATTTGTTCTGATAAAAAATAAAAAATGATAAAACAACTGAATTGGAAAAAAAGGAAATTTTCTAATATAACCAAATCTTCGACAAAAGAAGGTATGAATAAAGTTACGTAACCGGTAAAGTTAAAACCCTCACAAACGGGTGGGGTCTAATCTAATTTTAATAGTAGATGGAGATTCCCGAGTAGAGAAAAAACGGGTCTTGTAACCTATGGTGTACCAGAAATCACTACCAAAATCCTGAGTGGTGTAGATTCTTGGGGTCTATGGGAGAGACTACCGAAACCACGATCCCTTCAGTACTAATTATGTCTACGACCCTACACTATATACCGTCAGTTACTGGTATCTCAACTGGAATGAAGACCTGAATATCAATAATGTACCTTAGACTGGATGACGTCCAGTCTCACATAGAAAGGGGTCTTTGTTGGTGTGTACTATCCTAACACGACTTGTAACAAGACGATGTTTCGTCCATCACTAAGACTTAAGACCATAATTGAAGTATTTTCCTAAAACAACTGAAAGAAAAGGTCTCTGGTAATAAAACGGACTTCGAACGGACTTAATAAAGTCTTAAAAACCAAAAACAGTGATGTTATATGACTCCTATTACCGTAGAAAAACCTCAAACTGTACGTTTTAATTGTATTACACTTGATGTTTTAATTAGAAGAACCCCTCTTAACACAGTAATTATAGTAGTAGTATTAACGGGTAATAACTCTTCTTTTTTACATCGGGAGAGTAGATAAGAAACTAATTAATTAATTAATTCTTGAGATAAATCCTTCTAGAGTTTCCTTTCAGTTTTGGTAACACTTACTTCCAAATTTTAGTCATCCTTTGTGTCAAAAATAAGATATCTTTCAAAGCAAGACCACACACTCCCCCTTAGGGTGACGCAAGACCACACACTCCCCCTTAGGGTGACTTTGTCTTCTGCTTACTTCCTTACATACTTGTTTCAGTGACTATAAACTTTAAAATAACAACATTTTAAACTTATGTTCCCCTGTTATAAGGTCCTGTCATTCCGATTCATCCGACTTAGTCCGAAAAATCTCCCCCTTTCAGATCTTAATCCAGAATGTCTTTCAGTATATAACACTTTAGTCTTTCATGTAATGTAAAGGACTAAAACTTCATATAATGTTTGATATCATTAATCTTGTCATACCATGACCATACTTCTGTCTACATACGACGACGACGATTCAGCGAAGTCAGCACAGGCTGAGACACGCTGGGGTATCTGCCGTCGGGTAGTCCGAGGGGGCAAGGACCCTAAGAGGTCCGTTCTTATGACCTCACCCAACGGTAAAGGAAGAGGTTACGCACTTTCACTTTTCATTTTCACTTCGGCAAGTCAACACAGGCTGAGAATCGCTGGAGTACCTGACGTCGGGTGGTCCGAGGGGGCAGGTACCCTAAAAGGTCCGTTCTCATGACCTCACCCGACGACAACGGGAGAGGTCTGTCTACATATCTATTTACCTTATCTTCTCTCTTAGGTCTTCATTTAGGTACATATACATTCGTCTTACCGTTTCTATATGTTAATCTCTTTCTATCAGAGACGTTGTTTACCATAACTCTTTTGACCCATAGGTATACGTTCTCCAAGTTTGACCTGGGACTAGAACGTTGTATGCGTCTTTAGTTGACTTTGTCCTCATTTCTGAATTTGTATTTTGGACTTCCACACTTTGAGGATCTTCTTTTGTATCCCCTTTTAGAAGTACCATAACCACAACCAATACTAAAACACCAATACTGTTATTTTCGTGTCCGATGTGTTCCTTTTTATCTATGTACCCTAATACAGTTTGATTTGTTTGAATAAGTTCGTTTCCTTTGTTAGTTGTCTTACTTTTTAGTCGGATACCTTACCTACTTTATAAACGTTTGTATCTGGACTATTTCTTGATTAGAGGTTTTATGTATTACTGGAAGATGTTGAGTTAACGTTTCGGGGCTTTATTAGGTTTATTTCTTTATCGGTTTCCCGAACTTATCTGTAAAAAAAGTTTCTTCTGTATGTTTACCGGTTATCCACGTACTTTTTAACTTTGAGGTTTGGGGTTAATCTATAGTTGAGTGTGGTAAATCCTACTGATAATAGTTTTATTTCTCTCTACCGTACACAACGTTCTTATGTCTCTTTGACTTTGAAAAAATGTAACAGGCACTCTGACATTTTACCATGTCAGTGATACCTTTGTCATACCGCTAAGAAGTTTTTTAATTTTTATCTTGACGGTATACTGGGTCGTCATGTTGAAGATCCATATCTGTGTCTTAACGTTAATCATAGACCTTCTCTCTCGATGTGAGGGTACACATAACGTCGTAATGTTATCGCTCCTAACCCTTTATTGGTTTACAGGTAATCGTCTGTTTACCTATTTCTTTTTCACGACATATGTATGTTACCTTATAATAAGTCAGGAATTTTTCTTTCTTTAGAACGGCAAACACCGTTGTACTTATCTGGACCTTTCGTAATACGATTCACTTTACATAATGTTTTCCCGTTTATGAGGTACCAAGGCAAATATACTCCCTAGATTTTGTTAGTGTAAACATCTTCGTCTTTTGTCGATCACCCAAGGTCCCCCTACCCCCTTCCCACTCTACCCCTCAACAAGTTAGTCGTACTTTACTATCAATGTGTCTCACTTAATATCTCTAGACAACATGGTGCATCACGGACAATCACTATTCCATAACATGTGAATTATGTAGAGTACGATTCACAAGAATTGTGTGTGCGTGTGTACGTTCTCCTATATTCTGAAAAACCTCCACTATTTATACAAATAATGGACCAAACACGACTAACATAATGTCACATACGTACACAGGTTTGAGTAGTTTTCACATATAATCATATGTGATTTATACACCTCTGATATACCCTGAGAACTCTCAGGGAACCTGACGTTCCTCTAGGTTGGTCAGGTAAGACTTCCTCTAGTCGGGACCCTAAAGAAACCTTCCTTACTACGATTTCGACTTTGAGGTCATGAAACCGGTGGAGTACGTTTCACAACTGAGTAACCTTTTCTGAGACTACGACCCTCCCTAACCCCCGTCCTCCTCTTCCCCTGCTGTCTCCTACTCTACCGACCTACCGTAGTGACTGAGCTACCTGCGCTCAGACTCACTTGAGACCCTCAACCACTACCTGTCCCTCCGGACCGCACGACGCTAAGTACCCCAGCGTTTCTCAGCCTGTGCTGACTCGCTGACGTGACTTGGCTTGAATCGACTTTATACACCTTACAAAACAAATAATCTATATGGAGTCATTTCGACTTTTTTCCCTTTACTATTCCTACTTACTTACCCCACCTCCAACTTCGTGAGTAACACTCCTCTTGTCGTTCCTCTAAAGTTGTTCTTCCTGGTTCCGACTACACCCCCAATACACGGTTCCTGTTTTGACCCCCGGGAGATGTTACTCTACTGAGAATCTAGAGTTACGAATTACCATAATCCCTTCAGTCTTAGTTTCGAAATAAAACTGTAAAAATATAAGGTAAATAGGAAAGTCAACCCTAGACCTTCCCTGGGTCTAAATATATGGACACATATTTAGTAGTTCAACACACTTTCAGAGACCTTTTTCACTGAACTAAACACAAATAATTAGGAAAACTGTATCGAAGGATTTTACCAAAAGGAATATATTCACACTATTCCTCATTAAATACCACTAAAAGGACCTACAGAACGGTTTTAGTTAGAGTAATGAACGATAAGTGTAAAAGACATAAGGTATATTAGTCAGATGGTCCTTTTGATCAATTTACTCCCTCAATCCTAACGAACAATATCTAATTGGTAGTTCCTCAAACAACTTTACCCCGGTAATAAGGTTTACAATAAACATAAAAATTAAAATTTTTATCTTACATAGACTAAGAACTCGTCCCTACGGGGTTTCGGTTGCTCCCACGGACTGGAAAAGTAATACCACGTCTTCCTTGTGTAACTACAGATACCGTCACTTTCAATCTCCAATCTACCGTCGACAGAAGTTTCAGAAGATGATAAGAAAGTATTTCAGAATCTTCATCCTACTTGTAAATCTTCCATGGGATTAGGTGAAGGGAATTTTCTTATTGTGAGAAGTTATTACTACGATCGTTGACGTCGAATGACGGTGAGTATGTCAAAACGGTATTAGAGTACTCGTGATGAGGATGAAATCACTACTTCCTTGATTTCGAATCTGACTATTTGAACAAGTTCCAGTAGGTTATCCAGTTACAGTCTCCACTGTAAACTTGGATTCAGACACCTTGAGCGTGGGGTTTCGGGTGTAAGAAGTTATAATAGGAGATGACACCGTAGTATGTACCTCCTCCACCTCCGTCTCTCCTCGAGTAACGTACTGACTTTCACGTCCTGATCAGTGGACATCTCGACTCATGTCTTCGACGTAGAAATTCTCGGTGACCTCCTTTGGACTTGGACACCCGGTCCACCACCCTTCTCTATCAAAACGAGGAGGGACCAACGGGTGAGCATGGAAGTGCTACCCCCGAGTACACAGAACAAGTACTAAGTTCACAATGAGTACAATACGGTCCCTACCCTACGATTACGAGAACCCCAAAATTAATTCGACACAAGAAAAGACTACGAACCTAGTTACTACCTTTACAGAAAACTTGTGTATAAAGTCCTTCTCGAAAAACCTACTGACCCGAGATTCAAAACCTCTACATCTTCGAATCTCTTCGTTGAAGGATTTGAAATTATCACAAAAATGGGGGTAGAAGAGCCGTTAAACGGTCTGTGACATTATAAACTCTTCCACTAATACTTATATATTAAGTGTTGGTGATATGAACTGGGTATCATAATTGTTGACGAGTCCTTTTCGGTAATAGAGTGGGAACTTCGGAGTCATTCTGAATCTTGGGGAACTTTACGGGACTCTAATACCAAAGTTTAATCTCAACTGAACCCCTAAACGACATAAAGTGTAGTGAACCTTTAAAGTAGGACTCCTCAGTCCTAGGGTGAGTCCCTAGGTGATCATTCCCTCTCAGCCAAAACTAACAGGTTGTTTACTATACTTTTAAAGTTCAAAGTGATTTCGGACTTTATGGACGAACCCAGTTACCACGTTTGAGAAGGAGAAGTCAACTAATTGACTTGTGAAGACTTACCTGTAATGACTCTCTATACCGAAAATATAATAGTAAATACAAACTTGCAACATATATATTGTCGTACCATAATAAAAACATTCTTAATTTTAGAATTTTTCTTTTTATATTTTCAGTATTTTCTGGTTGAACATATACTTAAATGAAACTCATTCCGTGTCACAATCGTTGAATCCCCATGACGACTTATAAGACTGTACGGAAATATGTTGCATAATCCCTTTGTCACTGATGACTGTATTCAGTATACCACCTATATGCTTACTATCTCTTTCACTTTCGATATTAAAGGGACTTTCTTTCACTCAACGAGTCGACACAGACTGACAAACACTGGGGTACCTGATGTGTTAGGTATCTTAAGAGGTCCGGTCTTATGACCTCACCCATTGGAAAGGGAAGAGGTCCCCTAGAGGGGTTGGGTCCCTAGCTTGGGTCCAGAGGACGTAACGTCCGCCTAAGAAATGGTCGACCCTAAGAAATGACGTTCCCTTCGAGTCCTTATGCCCGTACTCATCGGATAGAGAAGAGGTCGCTTAGAAGGGCTGGTGATTGAAACCTAGCTTCATAAGTCCCTTCCGATCCTCCATCCTTCACTTAACCTGGAATTTTATGTCCGTTATAAATCAACACTCTCCGACCTTCTACCCTTCATGTTCTATATAGTCCCTTATAAACCCCCTTGTCACTATAAAACCCCCTGTTACAACTCAAAAGTCTCCCTCTACCCTTCCTTTTACCCTTACACATGACAGACACGAAATCGGACTATGGAGAAGAGGTTGTGTTCCAAAACCCTTTGAAGTTCATATTAATCTCTAAAATAAATTTATTGTACTTCTTACATTTCTACCGTTGACTTGGGTACGGGAAGTCATGGTTCCCAAGTGGGATACGACGTACAGTATATTTTCCGAGGGAACGAACCACAGTAAAAAAAAAAAAAATTACAGAGAGTCTGAAGGAAAGGAAGCATTCAGGACTACCCGAGGGACTCCGACCACTATTTCGCGTTTGGATCGCCCATTATCGTCTATGTAGTATTTAATCGTTTGTCCTCGAGTCTCTCGACAAACCTCGTCAGACCTTAGACACTGGTGTTAAACGTCATAGAAGGTCTTTGTTTAAAAATCTCAAGTAGAGGAATCTTCTCGGTGTGGGGTAGGGGTGGGGGATGGGACGGAACCCTTAAACTTTTTCGACGTTCGTCTGATTTTAAATTTACTTCGAAATCATGGATATTGTGTGAAACCAATCGATAAGTTTTATTACTACGTATTAAACCATCGTATTTTGTATACAAGGAGAAAATACGTAAACAAGAGTAAGGAGGTTCAAAAATAAACTTTTCAATGAAGTGTATATAAGCTACGGGGTCCATCATAAAGAATTAGTCTTAGAACACGTCTAGAAAAGTACAACTCGAAGGAACACTACACCGTTATGTTATTGTCATCGTGGTCAACAATTTGTAATAAAATGTTTTTCTCCCCTCTTTGGACAAAGTAGTCAAACGCTGACGTTTAACTTTGTATGTACGTGTCGGTACTCAAAATTATTTGCACTGTATTCAATTGTCTCGTACCTTCTGTCTCTTATCTTTTACCACGGGGATTTAGTTAAATTACACCATCGTTGGGGTTTGTTTGTTGTCTAACCCGGAGAAGTCGTTTTGTGTGATCTTTTTGCTTCCAACAGTCATTGACAAGTGTCACATAAAAAGTAGTTTAACGTCTCCTCTAATAGACTGTCTTAATTCATGGTTCAGTCAATACTCTTTAAACAGGAGACCATCGATTACACCTCTTATAATAAATATAATTGTCCGTTTTATCCGACCGTCATGTGTTCGTTAATAGATTTAAAATACCGACACCAAGACGGGTATTTAGAACCATTACTACCGTATAGCGAATACCCTGACATAATTCAATTCCCAATGGTAGTAACGTAAATTAGTCCTGTCACAGGTGAATTTCTAATTCTGTAATCTCACTCTCGACGATTGACTATCCGTTTGTCCAGGGTCAGAAGTTGTTGTTTTCTTTGAAAGGTTAATTGATACTTGCTTCCATTAAACTTATGACTGGGGAAAATATAAGTAATCGACGGGGCCTTGAAGAAGTACCGATCTTCCAATTCCGTACACTTTACTTTCATCAGAGAAAAAAAGGTATACTATTTTTGTTATATCTATCAGTCTGACAGTCTCCGTAACTTAGATCTATATCTCTAAGACTAAAGATATCTCTACATTAAAGTAAAGTTGGAAGAAAATTAGACTTTGAAGAAGACTATAACGTCTCACTTAGAACCAAGAGTACACTTACTCGACTATAAAGATTTTATATTTGTATGTATTAACTTAGTTTACTCTTGATGTTTAGGTCCTTAGTCTATGGAAAGACGGAAACAAAACAGTTTTGACAGTGCATTTTTATAAATGATTTAAATTTTATGACTTTACTTAAAGACATTAAAAAAGTATTAGAAACAAACTATCCGATAAAGGTAAGAGGAAAAGAGGTTTTAAACTTTTTACATAGTAACAGTACCTGAATGTTTTCACTAATTTCGAAAATAATCGAGTATTTTTACAAAATGGTCCGGTGACCTTATTTCTTATGGGTCTCTCCTTTCTCTAGTTAAGTAAGAGTCGTATTTACAATAAATGAACTTCAATTACAAATTCGATTAATATTATTGTCTAACTTCAATTTTTTATGGTAAACTTGATCCGTAATCTTTTTTATCCGTGAAAGAAAGTCTAAGTAAAGGATCAAACTGATCGGTCATATAGACCAAAGATAGAAACATTAATTTTTATGATCACAATTAAAAATAGATTTTATAAACGCCATACGACGAAGTAACCGGACTTAAGAGGTAGAAAGGGATATCATGAGGGAAAGAATAAATTATAAAAAATTTTAAATTTAATTAAATAATTAATAAATGAAAACCCCCGTACGGCGTACCGAACACCCTAGAAACAAGGGGTGAGTCCATAACTTGGACACAGAGGACGAAACCTTCGTACCTCAGGATTGGTGACTTGGTGGTCCCTCCAGGGACAGTAAATTACTATGTCAGGTGAAGGTGTCTCACCCTACATTAAGGAACATGGTCTTAAGATGATGTACTGAACCAAACCGATTATCCCACGTCCTTCCCATACAGTTAGAACACATAAAGACTACCGTTAGGTGAAGAGACAATGTTACTTTGGTAGGGACCTTAGTGGACGACCTCTTCTTCTCTGGGTACCTTGTCTCGACTCATTAAGGTCAACAGGGTCGATACCGGTCGACAATAGTCGGTTGTCGGTCACTGACGTCTGCACACTCGTTCGGACCGACTCTGGTCGTCTCGGTAGATCGGTTGGAGGTCGACTGCGTCCGAATTGGTTATTTACGAATGACGACTAACAATGACTCCAAAAATATCGACAAACAATACGTCACGATACACCGTCATCTATCGACTATGTTATAAATACGACTAAATAAGAGTCTCCATTTTTGGACGACCGAACATGTAAAGGTCATCACCCCTTCATAAAGAGATTCGACCAATGAAAAAAGGATTTCCAAGAGGATCATCATTTTAAGTCCTCGTCTCACTAACCGTGTACTCCAGTGTCTTTCCACCATTCGGGACATTTCAAGTCATCGAGTACTTGGTTCGTTTCTACATGAAGTATTGGAATTGAAGAAAAGTGGACCACAATGGTTGAAATGAAGGGAGGGAAAGAACGAAGCCAAAAAGGGAACTAACGAGTCGTTTATAATTAATTTGTAAACAAATGACAGAGGATGCACAGTAGCACCCCGGCACGTCTGATCTGACTCCCTCCCACACGTTTCTCGTGAAATCTGGTTAATTCTTCTTTATTAAATCCATTTCGTAGTTAAACCCCGATAAACGAATTATACGGGTTTATAAATGTACGTTAAGAACGTCGTCTTCTTTCTTTTTCCTTATTTGACCTGGACAATGTACCCCGTTTCCTCTGTTAAGACGTCTAGGGGACAGTTTACGTTACATTGCAACGGGAGGCGGTGGCGAGGGGTCGTGGNGGGGGTGGGGGCGGGTCCGGAAAGATTTATTTCGGTGAAAAGACGCCGCCTCTACTTAGTGACGTAAGTACTATTCCGTGAACTCTTAATGACAACAAATGTCTTCGGTAGTGGTTGTCATCCCAAATTCTTATGGGACGTCAATCTTGTGTTTATGTAAATGTTACTCCTCACTACCTTTTATCGAGATTGGTCAAATACACACTTTCAGAAGAATTATGTGGGTCACATGAGTTCGATCCAGATCCCCTCCTGTAAGATGGTGACCTCTCTTTTACAACTCCCATCTACAAACTGATTGCAGGTTTAAGGACGTTTCCGTGAAAGTTTGAAAGATTGAAAGTGCCGTCAAAACCTAAATGTTATATTATATTTTTGGACCCGTCACCTTTGGTACTCTTTTATTTTCAAAGAAAGTGATGAAGTTTCCGAATCTCAAATATAATAGTAAATTCTGTTCTATGTTCAGTTCCTCTACTCCCACACCTCACGACTAACCTCTTAACAGTTGAATCGGGACCACCTAACTACCCCCTCCGAGACGGTCCAGTTCCACTTACACACAAGAGTCTGACCAGACCTACCAAAGTTAAACTGAAGGACCTATTTCGCTAATAAACGAAATAATTGTCTCAAACGAACGATAAACTATTCGTGACATGGTTTGAACAGACCTCCACGGGAACTATCTAACCAACCCTCTAATTTGTACCGTTACTCCTCTTCAGTCCTTTTTTACTACAGAATACATCATATACATATCTACTTGTTAGAATAGTCCGTGTTTTATTGTATCGTCTCTATCCTCAGGTAAATAACTGCCATCGAGTCCACTCACCCGGAAGTTCGTTACGAGTTCTACCTTCACTGAACCGATTCCCATGTACTACGTCCGAGGATTGTCCCGGTACTGCACCTATACCCTACCTTTCGTAGAACCTCGAGTTCATCGGGGAGTAGGACTTCAGAATCGTCTCGATACTAGCGGATAGGTCACAAAATAAGTACAGTGACTTCTTCCTGAAAAATGACATTAATAAATTCTCCGTCATAGCAACTCCTGGTTTAATGTATCCAAACTAATGACTGAGACGGTAAATGTTCAACACACTGAACCTGGTATAATAGTTGTAGACACAGAATCAAAAAGAATAGACATTTTCCCACGAAACAGTATCCCAGTAGGACTCCTATGTTTCTCTGTCCAAATTTATAGTGTATATCCCTGAAAGGACCACCAGGTCACCAATTCTTAGACGGAAGGTCACGTCCCCTTTACCCAATTTATGGACCAACCCCTTGATTCTAGGGTGTACGGTGTCTTGTGGATTCGGGAACATGGTAATTACTCCTGGGTCACGTCGGTTTAAATTTTACTTTAATTTAATTTTTACTTTCATTTTTTACTTATAGTGTACATCTGTACGAGTCTGTGCCATTGACGAGAATGTACAGTTTTGAGACAAGGATCTTAGGTTGTGACGAGAAGGGTAACGTCGGTGAGTCCTTTACAATCTACCTACACTCTCCCGACTGACTGTAGTTCGCCGGTTCTAGTCTACTCACGTCACCTTCTTTTTGTTCGATTTTCTCGATTCTCTCGGACGAGTGAAACGAATCAGAGTAGGATAGCAGCAAATAGTGTCTACTCTTTTGTCCAGAATCATATAAGTACAATTAGACTCGGTAACCCTACACCATCTGTCCTCTGACTATACTTCTACTTTTTAGCCCAAACCCACGTGTCGACTTTCCTCAGTTCCTTTACTTCCTTCGGCCTCGTCTTCGACACCCAAGGAGTCTGACACCGTCCCTCTGGACTGGGTCTTCCCTGACACTTCAACCTTATGCGAGTTCTTAGTGTGACACCTCCCAGGTCCTCAAGTACTAAGTCCTCTCCCTTCTACTCTTGTAGTCTACGTCTAAATACTGGTCCCTTAACCACGGTCAATGCCGGGTAATCGACCACCGAAACCTCCGGTAGACCCACGTGACGGTAAACGGTAAACATACCTTTGTGATTTAAATCGCAAGACTGAAGTTCCCAACCTCTGAGTGAAACTAAAATGTCCATCTGGACGTCACGGAGAGACTCAACTTTTCTCGGTGAGGACGAACGAAACTGTACTCGTCAGAAGAAAATTTTTATTTAGGAGAGAGTCTTATCAAATCAGAACCACTACCTTTTTTTGTCTTCAAACATACATAATGGAGAGTTCCATGTCCCATAACCCCAATAATATTGGATCTGTATAATTTACTACAAGAACATTTATCGAACGTGAACAGAAACAGTCCTTTGTACTGAACCTTCCATCAAGACTCGAACAATAATTTACAACTAACACAGGACTAACACACAAGAATTGATCTCGTTCTCTAGTCACTTACGAATAACTCGTTACCGGATCTTGTCCCCTATTTCTCTCCTACCTTTGAGAGGAGAACTAGAGTGATAGACAGACTTTTCTGTCTGTTTAATTCCCTCGGGAGTGGCTTAACACGTTGAGAACCATAGAGAAGCAACACACCCTGACACGCTTGGTTGACGTCAGAACTCAACTGTAGTGAAGTTAGCAGTCTAGAGATCGTAAGGACATGCAGACATGTAGAGTCTAAGGGAGTGAAGTACTTCGAAAGGGGTTTACTTCGGCGGAACAGATTCGAAGAAAGTACAGGTGGTGTTAGGGAACTATAATATACGACACATATTTTTCATTCTTGTTTCTCCCTCAGTGTCGGTTGAGAACCCCAACCACCAAGGTGTCTCCTCCATTTAGGATAAAAGGGATAAAACCTATCACACTTTCAACGAGTCAGTACAGACTGAGATACGTTGGGGTTCCTGATATGTTAGGTACCTTAAGAGGTCCGGTCTTAGGACCTCATCCATCAGTAAGGGAAGAGGTCCCCTAGAAGAGTTGGGTCCTTAGCTTGGGTCCAGAGGGTGAAACGTCCGTCTAAGAAATGGTCGACTCGATGGTCCCTTCGGGATAAAACATATTCAATCTAGATAAACTAATTTTGACTTTTCAGGATCAACCGTTTAATTATATAAAGTATAAGAGAAACATACATATATAAAATATGAACATAGTCAGTCCCAATCCGTCCATTGTTTACCCTTCTTTATTTTCCCTGACGAAATTTCTGTACTCGTCGTACTTCCCTTTATTGTCTCCTCCCACGTTTCGAACCTTACTACGGTGAGTGTATCGACTGCGACGGTACGTCCCCGACACTTTCCACCGACAAACGGTCCTCGACACTAGAGACGATCTCTTTACACCCGGAACAGGTGGGTGTCGTATCGGGTCTCCTCCGATCCTTTTACTGATGAGACCAACACAAAAGGAGGGTAGAAGACGACAGGACATTGAACCAAAAGTACCCTTCAATATCACTACCGTCGGGAATTACTTCTGGTACTTCCAGTCTGGGGACCCCTTCGTACCTTTTCTATCTCAGAGAGAGAGCTGTTACCTTTTATAGATCGTGATGTGGACAACGCAAAGAACCAAACCTGAAAGTATACACTTGAACAGATTAATGCACTTTCACTCCCGAAGGGACCACCGAGTCGACCATTTCTTAGGCGGACGTTACACCCCCTGGACACAATTTAGGTACCCAACCCTTCTAGGGGACCTCTTCCCTTGTCAATTGGTGAGGTCATAAGACCGGACCTCTTAAGGTTTCTCAACCTGTCCTGACTCGCTCAATGTAAAGAACCAAACCTGAAAGTATACACTTGTACAGATTAATTCTGTATCCCGGTAAGGGGGGAAGGGAGGTTCTGTTGTCATTACTTTATATTAAGACTAAATATTTACTAGATTAACCGAAAGAAACGGGTATAAAGAAGGGACCCATAGAGAAATCGATACCAAATATGTCACGGAGAGAAGAGGTGTAGTAGAGGAAGTGAACAGACTAGGTCTCGAGAAAAAACAAAATACGACAGTATTGTATAAATAGTACTTCGATGACACACAAGAGGTACCAGGTTTATATATGTATTCCGGAGAAGAAATCGAGAAAGAGAATACCAAGTTTAATCACGTGTAATAATTAATTCGGAGTTTTATGAGGTCACTCTATCTATCGTTACGTATGTATTACTCTTTATACTGTCTGTCTTTAAATAATTCTACTAATTTACCCACTTTTACAAGAACGTGTGACCTTTCTTTCTAATTTTATTGACACAACATATATATCTAAGGACAACCCTAGTGGATAAGGAATCTGTGACGTAACGGTCCCTAGGACCTAGGCGAGGAAGAACCAGGAGGTATATTATCGTTTCGGAGGACTTATTACAACCGTGGACTCGACTACTTACATGGACTCAGACCACGGACCCACTGGTAATCCTATTTTACGATACCCCTTACCGAGTCCACCGTTGTAACAAACCTTTTCAAAAAACAACAAGTTCAGTGAGTCAGCACAGGTTGAGAACCGTTGGGGTACCTGACATCGTGCGATCCGAAAGGCCGGGAAGTGAGAGAGGGCTTCAAACGAGTCTAAGTACAGGTAACTCAACCACTATGGTAGGTTGGTAGAGTAGGAGACAGCGGGAGAGGAAGAGGACGGAAGTCAGTAAGGGTCGTAGTCCCAGAAACGGTTACTCAGTCGAGAAACGTAGTCCACCGGTTTCAAAACCTCGAAGTCGTAGTAAGGAAGGCTATTTATAAGTCCTTTATAACTAAAGGAAATCCTAACTGACCAAACTAGAGGAACGTAAGGTTCCCTGAGAGTTCTCAGAAAAAGTCGTGGTGTTGAGCTTTCGTAGTTAAGAAATTAAGAGTCGGGAAAAATACCAGGTTTAAAACGCAGACACGTACTGATGACCTTTTTGGTACCGAAACTATATGCCTGGATACAGTCGTTTCACTATAGACACGAAAAATTATGCGACAGATACAAACAGTATCGAAAAGAAGGTTCGTCGTTCGGTTCACAGAAAATTAAAGTACCGACGTCAGTGGTAGACGTCACTAAAACTTCGGGTGTTTTATTTTGGACAGTGACAAAGGTGAAAGAGGGGAAGATTTTCGAACTTTTCAAAGATAACTATATAATTATAGAAGTTCGAGTGACCAAGAAAGGAACCGGTACAGGTCAGATGACTACTCAGGTAAGAAGTAAAGACAATCACAAAGACTAAAGATCTTAGGAGAAAACTAAGAAAGAGTCTCAGATACCGAAACGAATGCAATTGGTAGACAAGAATTTACAACAGACTAAAAAGGGGGAATGTTGAAAATTATATAATTAATATTTAATGAATTGTAAAGATACACTATTAAGGATTTAAACACGGTATAGACTTAAATCAAAACTACGAATGAAACACAGAAGTCCAACAAATAAAGAACAGATAATCGCAAGGAATATGACAAAGCACCTTACGGTTTGTACCATATAGTCCGTTACCCTTGACTCAGTTTTTCTAGAAATCACACTGGGAAATACAGTTATACAGATCCTTAGTCCGAAAAGAATTACAAAAGAGATCTGTATCTCCTTCCCCTTAAAGTAGATCTATCCACCCAGACCTTTCTGTAGTCCTTCGTAACCCCATCACACATACCACCCATCCCAAAACGATACACTTCAATCCTTGTCTTATTTCATAATATTGTTTCCAGTCACGAAAATGTTCCTTCTCTAAAATTATAGGGGTTTACTCAGACAAACCGAGTTTACCCTCTCATAATCCTTATTATTCCGCCTCATCTCATCATCACTCTTAATATTTGTCTCATCTAGAGATATTTCATAAGAACGGAGGAACTTGTAACTGTCTACCCTTAAATATAAATCCATCAACTTCCCTGTTTTTAGACCCCAACATCCAACCCGATTACCTTCACAATCGTTCCCTTTGACCTTCTCAGAGGTAACGGGTGGTCCGTCACTAATTATTCGTGTTCTATAGGTGACGAAATAGAAGAAAGACTTCCTTGAATAAGTGAAGAAAATAAAATAAAAAAAGGATGTCTCAATATAAAGACTAAAATTCTACCTCGAATGTTTTGAGTACAGAACAGAAAAACCATTATAAATCTTTAAGTATTATCTCAATCACGATATTTTTATTGGGTACGAAACCTTTCAAACTTATCCTTACATCTACTCTACCTCCCCTCATAAGTTCCTAAATTCACGACTGACACCACTGTTTTCCGTGGGTGTCCTCTATAGAAGTCCCTCCAAGGGAGGTAAAATGGAAAGGATCATCCAAAAGCCAATACCTCCGTACAACAGAATGAAGAGTCGCAAGAAGTAAAAACTTAGACGTAACGGACGACCCGAGAAAGATGAGACAAACTGTGCTTGAACGAAATTCCTTTCCCATCCCGTGATCAGTAAACGTGAAATCATATTTAAATAATTAAAAGGGGGGTCTACATGGTTGAAATAATATATATAAAAAATTGACCTCCGATTAATGAAATGTTATAACACCATCAAAAACGGTATGTAAGTGTACTTAGTCGGTACCCACATGTACACAAGGGGTAGGACTGGGAGGGAGGGTGGAGGGAGGGGGTTGAAATATAAAATTCTCAGTTAGGAATAATATGTTAGAAACGGGGTACAATTACTACAGTTCCGTAGTCACAAATCCACCCCTTTGAAATAGCCACCACCTCAGTCCTGTCTGAAAGATTACAGAAATTTAATGTAGTTTGCCTCTCAAATACAGATTAGGAGTACTCAGAACGAACATACCTTCGACAGTTCACACCCTTTCTCCGATTAGATAATGAGAACTACGTCTCGAGTGACACACGGGTATCGACTGACAACATTCCCTATCTTTTGTAAACATTAAGTTCGTAAGTGTAGACCCGAAGACTTCACTCCCAACTGTAAACCTTTAATGTTCGAGTCTCGACACTGGTGACTGTTCTATGAACCACAATCGTTTGTAGTCTCTTTTGTAAATTTGGTATAAAAGATGTAAAGACCCTTTTTTCTAAAGAATATAAACGAGTTAGGATCGGAGTTTAAGTTGAAAGCCACCCTTGACACCGATTTTTAACCATGGGTCAAATTACGAAAAGTAGAACGAAGACTGTCACGATGGGAACCTCCTCTGAAGTTTTTTGTCACTTCAATTTCCAGAAAGTGACACTGTCTTTTTACAAATCTCTAAAATGACGGTTTTCTAAATTCGTCTTACTTACATTATTATCAGAATTGTTTTGTCTTAAGTCTCTGGTTCTATAGGTTAATTCTATGGTTCTCCGTAGGAAGCCAGTGGAAAGGACCGCCACTCCCAGTCCCTGTCCTTTCCCGTGGGACGAAGTGCACAACTTAGTCCTCAGTAGAAGGGTCACCGGTTCTCGGCGGGATAAATTTGGATGTCGGAAGCCTGTGATAGAGGGGGAACACGAACACACGGGTGAACACAGACTGAGAAACGTTAGGGTGTCTGACATCGAGGGGTCCGAGGAGGACCCCTAAACGGTCCGTTCCTACGACCTCACCCGACGGTAAAGGAACAGGTACACTAGAAGGGGTGGGTCCCTAGTTTGGGTGCAGAGAACACGGAGGACGTAACCGTCCGCCCAAGACGTGGCGACCCTTCGGTCAGAGGGCCACGCCACGTACATAGTAAAAGAGGTATCGTGAATTAATGGAGGATTGTGTGATATGTTAAATGGACGCGTAATACAAACACGAAAAGTAATGTTATATTCGAGGGTCCCCCGTACCTAGAATAGGGTCGACATAAGGATCACGGATCTGGTCGTGAACTGTGTTACGACCCATTGATTATCGACAGACAACGTACATACCTCCTCGCTTATGTACTTACTGAATTACATGTGGAATCATCAGTACAAAGAAAAAAGGTAGGGTAGGAGCCTGCATAAGATCGACAGGATCTCAGGTGGTGGTATCTGGTCGAGTGTTAAAACTACGTTTCAACATAATCTTGACTCACCACTATTATGTTTCAATCTTGTCAAAAAATTCAACCAAATTGATACCGAGAATTCAAAAGATATCTGTCGTGGGGAAAACGGACGTAGAGTTAGTTAAACAGGGAAAAGGGGTGAAATCGAACGGGGCCTTGTGGTCTGAAAAAAAAAAAGGATTTTTTTTTTTTTTTTCTAAAATTTTCCTAAAAAATCTAAAATTTTCCTAGAAAATCTCAATCACTAAAGGAGGAAATTCTTTTGTTTGAAAGTTAAAGTAAGTCGAGTCCGCACGTCCGGTATTAAAAATTAGGTTTGTGTTTTCCTCTCTTTTTTTTTTTAGGAAAGGAAACTAGCCCTTTTTCATACCAGACCTTCTAATTTTACGCGGTTAGAGTACTCTCCGGTCAACTTCCACTTGGTTATAATTAAAATCGTACAGTAAATTCTTATTTATAGTTCTAGAAATAAAAAAATTTTTCGGGAGTTTGAGCCTATTACGTCGTATAAAAATACTCCCTTTAAACACAGATTCCTACACTCTTTCGTTTCTCGACCTTGAGAACCCATAAAAAGGAAGGAAAACTATAAAATTGAACGTTCTATTACTTTTCTGAACATAATAACGACTTTTCTTTCGTCAGGAAAGAGAGTCTAATGCAAAAAAAGGACAAACCTTGTAAGTCACGACGGGTACGGTCTCACGGTGGACGTGTCTACCAATACACCATGGACCCTTACAAAACACGTAGTCGGTCAGAAACCTGCCGTCCTACACGTTCGTCTACTTTTGGTTCGACTCAGACACACCGGGAGTAAGTAGTGTTGAAGTCTTTCGTCCTTGTAATTAGACTCAACGACTCAAGGACCACTTGTTTCCGAGATTTATATACACCAGACTTCACTTAAGGAATCTTCAATTAGAATTCGTAAATTAAAGATTCGAAAAATACAAAAGATGAGAATTGACTGAAACCCGGGGTACTTACTTCCTTTTCCTTTTTTTTAAGTGTCTTCTCCTCACTCTTCATATTATTTTCTTCTTATACGTCTATCGGGGTATAAACGGACACATATAACGAAGTACACCCCCTTTTCAGGAGACCCAATTTGACAGGGGACAATAAAATTAATCCACCTTAAATTTTTTAAGTTAGGTACTTGGGTGAATGTTTCCAAAGGATACCACTGTCAAAAGATGATCCTAAAAAAAGGAGAACCACTCCTTTTCGTAGTATAAATAGAAGGACTGAAAGGTCTGTGAAGGATTTTGTTTAGGCATAAAATAATTAAGAGTTTAAGACTTTAACAGTCTTTTTACCACCGCCCCAAGAATCTAGTACATTGAAGAGTAGACACAGAATAAAGAGACTTAGAAGGTGAGGGTAATCATGTCGGAGGACGGAGGACGAAGGAGGTTTAAGTGTGGTCAGGGACGCCTGACCGTCGGAGATAACCTTAGAGGACAAGAAGACCGACATTTACCCTCGTTTCTCTGTTTCTTCTTTCTCACTGATTCACCTTCTTTCACTTTCCTAAGTCACTGTCACTGAGACTATATTTTCCTTTCGTCCTCTTGCCTTCGGACTTTCGTCAAAATTCCACATTAAGTCTTCCCTCCGCTAAAGAATCCCTTGTTAATTTCCACTTCTTTAATTTTCCGACTCAGACACTTTTGTCGTCGTTCTCTTTCTAGACAATTACCACACTTCTTAAAAACTACTGTTTCGTGATAAAAACTTTTTATTCCAGTCATTTCTCTGTAGTGAAACGGCTGTATCCAGGTATATCAGTTTCGACACCTAAAAGGTCATCAGTACACACCTACACTCTCAACCTGACATTTCTTCCTTTTCCGTTGGGTGAGGTCATGAGAACGGACCTTTTGGGGTACCTATCTCTTCTGACCACCCGATGCCAGGTACCCCAGTGTTTCTCAGCCTGTACTGACTCACTGAAGTGAAAGTGAAAATACACACCTACACTTTCAACCTGGTATTTCTTCCGACTTACGACTTCTTAACTACGAAAGTTTGACACCACGACCTCTTCTGTGAACTCTTAGGGGACCTGACGTTCCTCTAGTTTGGTCAGTGAGGATTTCCTTTAGTTATAAAGGACTTATAAGTAACCGTCCTGACTACGACTTCGACTTCGAGATTAGGAAACCGGTGGACTACGTTTGTCGACTGAGTAACCTTTTCTGGGACTACGACCTTTTATAACTTCCGTTCTCCTCTTCCCCCGTTATCTCTTACTCTACCAACCTACCGTAGTGTCTGAGTTACTTGTACTCAAACTCGTTTGACCCTCTATTACTTCCTGTCCCTTCAGACGACATGACACCAGGCACCCCAACGTTTCTCAACCTGTACTAAATCACTGACTTATTGTTGTTACTTTTTCTGTTATACCCGCTCTACTAGTACACACTCTTCCTCCCATATACACAAACATACGTGCATACACTTCAACGAAGTCAACACATACTGAGCAACGTTAGGATACCTGATATCGGACGGTCCGAGGTGACAAGTACCCTAAGAGATCCGTTCTTATGACCTCACTCAACGATACGGAAGGAGGTCCCCTAGAAGGACTGGGTCCCTAACTTGGGTACAGAGGACCTAGAGGACGTAATCGTCCCCCTAAGAAATGGTGATTTCGGTAGACCCTTCGGGTTACATACATATGAATCCCGACTGAATGTTAAAGTATACCGTCTTTGATTGTGTTGTAACATTTCACTAATATGAGGTTAATTTTTTCTTTTATTTTTACTTGTGGTGGTTGTTTTCTATTTTGGTGTCACTTTCCGTCGCAACCTTACCTATGAATACAAATATTACACTTAAGCGGGAAATCACCCAGATGAGTACGTCCAACCCTAGGACCCAATAGTAGTGATGATACAACCTTTTGTGTCCCAAGGGTTTGGAAACGACAAAACTATAAATAGATTCTCTAAAAAGAGAACATCACTTCGACCAAATTTTCGATTAAAGTTACACAGAAAAGTAGTTTTACAGTGGCAGACTCTCTCCGTTAAGGTCTGGTGGAATAGATTTTTATTATAGAGGGTAGTGAAAATGATACAAAATCAAAGAAGTATCGTGAGTCGTGATAACTTTTGGAACTATAAATAGACAAATACACAAATAATAGACAGAAAAGACGACTTTCCTTCGAGGTCCTCCTGTTCCCAAATCAAAACAAATGACAACATAGGAGTCCTGAATTTTTTTTGTCTGTGTATCGTCCTCGAATGATATATATAAACAACTTATTCACCACTAATATCACCAATTGTAACTAACTTTCGACTCCTAGTCGGTTAAGGTTCGTCTGAGTAAATTATAAGTACGTTCAGAGACACTCACGTAAAACAATACCCAAGGTAAAATATCCACCATTTTGACTCCGTCATTCTCCTATTGATGAGTTTTAGTAGGTTACTGACTCGTTCACTAGGATTTCCACTTCGTCACACTAGGATCTTTCCTCTCAAGTAAAGCCCATGTCTGTATGAAACTTCTTCCAGGTCTATATGAATTTTATTCTCCAGTTTGTTTGACTCAAAACTCCACCCACTCAAAACTTTACGTCTCCTTTTCTGGTCCTTGAAATAAGATCCTTTTTGTACAGGTTCTGTCGCTATTTTCTTCAAAAGGTATCTCTAAACGTTTTTTGCATGTAACACTCTATTGTAACCTCTCAGGTACTTCCGGTCACACTGACTTTCATTTATAATTTCAGAATTTTTAATTTTTTTTTTTAGTAACTAAAAAAAAGACTCAGACTAACTTAACAAGACGGTTAGTCTTACTTAATCACTCCAAAATGCCAGATCAAGGTCAAATCTTTACTGGTGTCTAATAAACCCCGGGAACGAAAAATCGTTATCAAGGTCCCTTGGAATACATTACCCGGTATAAGTAGAACGACTAAGAAATAACGGAGGAGTAGATGAGGACATAGACCTCTTCCTTTACCGTTAGGTGAGGTCATAATAACGGACCTTTTAAGGTACCTGTCTCCTCGGACCACCCAATGTCAGGTATCCCAGCGTTTCTCAGCCTGTGTTGACTCACTGAAAGTGGTGCGGACATAGTCAGGTCCAGGGGTAACCTTCGTTTCTCGTGTGAGGTTTCCCACGATAAGTTATCTCTAAAAAGGGTAATTTTAGAAAAAAATACTACCTTTTTACATTTGTACCTGTTTTTGTCTTTTAACATCTCTTCTGGGTACATGAGTAAATGGTCAGAGAATCAAAACCGTTAACAGTTGAGTGCCGGTTTGTTTGAAGTAAATTTACGGTGAAACGGTCCCAGGCCGGGGCCACCTAGGTCCCTTAAGCTTCGCCCTTACCTCATCCGCTCCTCTCTGAGTAAATAATCTCTATATTTCTCTCTAATCCTTTCTTATCACATCATCCTTTTAATCACCTCTTTTCTCCGACTTATTGAACCAAATGCACCTCTTGGTTATTTTGAGGCTCTGTTCCCCAAACGTGGAAGATGCTTCCGGTGACCTCGGACGAACTTATAGCCTCCCACGGGGCGGAACCCGAGGGAGAGCACACCCAGAATCTTCGGTCCCGTTTATTCATCCGTGTAACTCGGAAGCGCGAGGTCTACCCTTAAGTCGGTCTTTTCCCTCTTTTCTTACTGTACCCCCTCGGTTCGTAGCCACGGTCTGGGTGTTGAAATAAAAGTTTTCGTCGAATATATGGGGTTCAACATGTATTTCTTTATTACCTTATACGTCTTAATACGTCCCCGTCGTCACGACTGGGAATAACTCTGGTCCGAAAGAAAAACGTATGGAAGGGCATATGTTTTTCAGAATCCATCAAAATGTAGTAGAAGACCGGTCCCCCGGACAATTGTAAAAATACCGAGAAAAGGATCTATTTATAGATAGTTAGTTGGTCTTTTGAGAAAAAGGGAACTTCACAAAAAAGAAATTAGACGTAGTGGGAGTTTCATGATTTATTTCAATGTAAGGACATCTTGTTTCCACGTCACCCAATATTGTTTCTTTCATGAATTGAGTTTCTAGATTACAACGATTACGGTCCCGATGATGGACAAAAAAGATGAATGGTTGATATAGATGTTTATTTTATATACTTTTGAACCGTCGTTCATAACTGAGTTGTTTACTTTGGGAATTAGTCAGGATAAGATAACTAAAACTGAGGAGCCTTCGGGGATGTAAGGATCCTACAAAATTTGAAGGCCACGGAGAGCACCGGGCCTCCGGCGTTTGTTAGTGTACGCGTCGACATTCTCAGGCCGTCCGTCCGATCTTTCGGTAGTCTCCCCAAAAACCTAACTTTGTGAGAATAATACGGGTCCTCTAAATAATAGATTTTCGAGATTTAATTGAAAAAGGTCTTTTTCCACCATCCCCCTGTCGGGGTACAATTACAGTCTTCTCATCCACCTTTCGTATCGTGTCATTTCGTCCGTCTGAGACCAAAACCCCGTCTACGTGCTCACCTAGGTCACTCCGAGGGAATTCCGGGCTGAGCGGAAACGGACAGCCCGGAGAATTGGAGTACTGGAAACGGTACCCGCCCTGAGGAACACGACCGAGGGCCGTGGTGAAATAGGGATTTATAAAGGTATACATAGAGATTTTCTATTTCTGGGGAAAGTTTTTATTAGTGTGATAGTAACAGTGTCGGTTTCTTTAACCCTAAAGACTTCTTTCAACGACGAAGGCCCGGTTCAAGGTTTCCCAATTCCCAACTCCTTTATGTTGTTCCCAACCTCTTCGTGAGTTCCGAATCGACATACCTTTCGATGAAACTGGAGACAGGTCCGAACTTCTCTAAGGACTTTGGGTCCCTCTGTATCTCAACCTCCTCTTCAAACGGACCGTCCTCGATACCGGAAACCGTCTCTTTGGGTCATCTCTCCCTTACCCCCGGTATTCATAGGGTCTAAACGAAGGAAGGACTAAGGAATCGGGACCGTTCAGGAAAGGTAACTGATTTAAATTGTCCGACGATCCCAACCTCTTTAGTCGGAGGGTCCGTGTATCGTCCTACCTCTTCTGATCTCATCTAGACCTTGACGGTATGTGAGAGTGGGTCGTAGTGGGTGTACGAAGATTCTTACGGAAACTCCGAACGGAAGTGGTGTGACATGGGGTCTGGGACCGAGGTAGTGGGCGATCGGTATGTTGATTTCCTTTATTAGAGGAGACAGTTGTGACTATTCGGTCAACCCAATCTATAGAACCATTTCCTTCTGAAAAAGGAAAAGGGAAAGTTTTGGTAAGGTTAAAAGTCGTCTAGAACTACGATATTTTGTTCTCGATATAAAGTTCTATGGTCGGAGTCTGTGACTATTTAGTTCCGTATTCCTTCGAGGGGATTGACGCAAAACTTGAACGAAACGAAACGACAGAAGGTTAATCCAAATTTTATAAATCTACTCTTTTTCATCAAGACCAAGTAAATTCTGTTCGGAGGTCATTCTTCGTCAAACCTCAAACGACGACCTTCGGTCGTCCCCAATATTTTACGTCTCAGACCAATTTATTTAGGAAAATGATAATTGAGGGTTCATTCTGTTCTCCCTCCTTGGTGTTCTTACCAATCAGACTGTTTTACTCTCTTATCCTTAATGAAAGTCAATTATGAACCAATGGATCCGTTGTTAAGGGGTTGACCTTGTTTCGGTTTCAGAACTAACCTACCTTCTCTCTGGAACCCAGAAGGAAAGACGTAGAAAGAGAAGACCAGACCTTCTATTTCCCGGTCCTTACTCCGTGGTCCTTCCTCCTATTTCGTCCCCCTTGATCAAGCCTTACCTCCATAATCACTCTCTCCAAACCACTGAGTTCCTCCTCCGAAGTGGCTACTTCGACTTCAACCTCATGGTTGTTCCAAACCTGGGAGGACTCCGAGAGGTTCTTCATTTTAGGTGGAACTGGAGGGTAAGAAGTGTCGAACTTTCTGAAGTCCCGGAATCTGACAGAATTAAGACCCTCTTTTTGTCTCTAGACTTCGATGTAAAAAAAATATTGTATTTCCTTAAAATGTGTACTATGTACGTATTTTCAGGTCGTGAAAATATCAACTTCTTTGTCTGGTTCTTCCAATTCCCTCGGTAGTTCTTAGTGTTCGATCACTTCTCTCACTCACTACTCTGAATGACGGAAAGCAGAAGAAATTCTAGACGTAAACTTTTAGGACCCCTGGTCTTGACAGGGAGTCAACTACACTATTCCTCCTTGGTTCAAGGTCAACTGAACCATCATAAAAAAAAGGGTATTACCGTATTTTCTTACCGAGTAGCAAATTAGATTCCACGATGTAATCTAAGTGACTTTATACCAGTTATCACTGTCTTCTAACCTAGTAAGAAAACGTAAAGGAAATTTAGAACGAAACAGTAACTTTCACTTTCAACGGGTAATTTAGAACGAACAGTAACTTTCACTTTCACTTTCAGCGAGTCAGTACAGGTTGAGAAACCCTGGGGTACCAGACCCTTAAGAGGTCCTGTCTTATGACCTCACCGATCGGAAAGGGAAGAGGTCCCCTAGAAGGGTTGGGTCCCTAGTTTGGGTCCAAAGAGTGTAACGTCCGTCAAGAAATGATCGACTCGGTGTTCCCAACGACCAGTAGCCACCCCCCACCAAATCAGTGATTCAACACAGGCTGATAACACTGGGGTACCTGACATCGGACGGTCCAAGGAGACAGGTACCCTAAGAGGTCCGTTCTTATGACCTCACCCAACAGTAAAGGAAGAGGACGACCAGTAATACTTACAGAATAAATAAGTATAGAATGCCGGACGGCACGGTTCAGCGAAGTCAGTACAGGCTGACACACGATGGGATGCCTGACATCGGGAGGTTCGAGGAGACAAGTACCTCAAGAGGTCCGTTCTTATGACCTCACTCAACGGTAAAGTAGGAAGTCCCCTAAAAGGGCTGGGTCCCTAGTTTGGCTTCAGAGAACAGAGGACGTAACCGTCCACCCAAGAAATGGTTAATCCCGGTATACCCTTCGGATAAGTATAGAATATCTCTAATCAAGAAATTTAATAATGGTCTAAAAAGTAACCGTCTTTCTCATGTAAGTTCACTTCTGACTTTCTTTTCCGAAAGTCTCTAGTCGACAAGGGTAAATCTCATTCATAGACAAGACGAATTCTTCTTAAAGATACTTGTGTGTGTGTGTCGTGCATGTATGTTGTACCTGTGTCCCTGTGTGTACGTAAAGTGACATTGGACTTAGAGTGCAGGTGGACGAAGTTAACGACAGGACTCATATCTACGGTCTCTGACCCACAGTCCCGAACCACCACTGAACCCACTACCCTCTCAACTGAGTCTCCTCACACCCCACCCGAAGTTTCGATCCCAGTCTTCTGTCTAAGGTAGAGGCGGCTGACGAGATGTTACGTGGACCGACAGGTATAGAGAGGAGGAAATGAGAAGGACAAAAAGGATTGAGAACGATAAACAGAGAAGAAAAGAAAGAAAAGAAAAGAGGAGAATGTCCAGTTTCATGGTTGACCCAACCCAAATAGACTACTTCTACCCTTGTACCATACCAAACAGTATTGGGATGGTATCCAAGTGTTAAGAATTTTTAGATACACCACTCGATTTACAGTGTCAGAGTAAATAACGAAAGTAATAGAAAATTTCTTTTTTTTTTAACAAAACATATTTTTAGAGTTCAAGTAATATTTCAGATAACTTCGTTTAGTCTTTTCACATCTCTTCTTTCACTTTTACTACTGGAGTTAGGGTAGTAGGGTTTTATTGGTGACATGAACTGACAGAGAGGGGATACTGACTCCAGGTGAACAAAGATAGTTCTTTTCTGTTGAGTCCGAAACAAAAAAAAAATTTAAATAAAAATTGACCTCCCATAAAATGTTGTAACGCAACCGAGGACGGTATGTTGTCACACTTAGTCGGGGTTCAGGGGAGGGAAGGCTTGGAACGAGGGTGGGGATTAGGGTAGGGTGGGGAGACCGACAGTGACTCGTCGCCCGACCCGAGGGACAATACGTCGTCGAAGGGGACCGACCGACAAAGGGCGCACCACCACCTGGACCGGGTCAAGGTGGGAGTTCAGAAAAGAAATACAGAGGTGGAGATAAAGACGAGACGTTTATCCAAGTAGTCGTAGTAAAGGACCTAAGGTATGTATACACAATTACATGCTTTAAACAATAAGAGAAAGATTGTATGAAGTGAGACATATTGTCTGAGATCCAAGTAGGTGGAATGATCTTGACTGAGTCTACGTAGGGAAAAATTACCAACTCATTGTAAGGTAACGTATACATATAGTGTTGAAGAAATAGGTAGGTAGTCCGAAACAAACAAACAAACAAACAAAAACCATTCACAAATGACTTAAACAGTGTTACAACGAGCACAAAATAAAAAACAAAAAGAAAACCGGTGCTACGTACACCCTAGAATCGAGGGGTTGGTTCCTAACTTGGGAGTGGGGACGTAACCCTTCACTTCCAAATTGGTGACCTGGTGGTCCCTTCAGGGGACCCGAAACTAAATAACCCCCCAACTAGACGAAATGATTAACGACTCTTGTATCGTCACTCGTCCGTCCGACTCACCTCCCTCTACGATCGAAAAGACCTACGGTAAGAGTGAAGACTCGGTCCACTACCACGTACAAACGGGGGTACTCCCCCAGGGGTGCACGAAATCTAGGAGGAGGTTAAGTAGAACAACGGGTCTCCGATAAAAAAGGGTCATCGGAAAGGTATCGAGGGGTCTCCTCCCTCCTTTTTTTTCCGTCGGGTGAGTTGAACGGAGAGAGGTCTAAATAATGATCACACTCCTGAGCCCTACAACGGCGAGGGGTCCCACTGAGCACTCCTGACACACCCTTACACACACACGCACACCGTCCCCACTGACTTCGAAGAAAGTGTCACGGGAGACGAGGTGAAATCTTAGAAGAGAAAGGAGAGAGTGACAAAGGTGTCCACTGTCGGAATCCAAGATCCGAAAAGAAATAGTTCATAACCAGGTGAAAACAAAATGAAAAAAGGGGGATCAAAAACGAAGTAATTTCGACCCTCTCCCTTTACTGTATTCAGTCAAATCAGATGGTAAGTTCGGACCTTCAGGGTACGGGTCGAACCACATTGAAACTTTTCGAGTGAGTGCGGGGAAGAGACTTCCTGTTCGATATTATAACCGACCGATAAACGAATTCGTCTTACACATATACCCGATGGAGAAGAAACGATATCCTAATCTAATCATAAAAGAACTTTCTCTATATGCAATTTCCCGAAATTCTATGGTAAAAGATCAAAAGAGTACGAATCGGTTCTGAAAATATTTTAGAGGGATAATTTATACAAAAAAAAAAAATTTGTAAGGTAATCCCATAAACAAGAAATCGAAACGAAAGACTGACACCTTCATTTCGGTTAAAAGTCTTAGTAGAAAATGAACGTTTTCATTGTTTCATCATACGGAGTCGGAAAGTTCGTACAAAATAACGGGACTTCACGTTATAGTCAGGAAATCCCCCTTTAGGTTGCAAACCTAATAAAACGAATTTAAAATCTTACGAGATTAAATCATTTCTCCGTTCAGGGGAGAAACTAGATCAAAGGTAAATTTATTGTAATTGAGAGTACTTTCTTTTTCTCGTCACATTTCTAGTTACTGAGATATATGTTCGTGTCACCACTCTTACTCAGACACCATTCTACTGATGTCAAGACAAATGATTTACTCCTCTACCAATTTCCCCCGAAGGAAAGGACGGACGGTCACTTCCTCTACATTTTCTACATCCCGACCCTTCTAGAGGACCTCCTCTGGTACCATGAGGTGAAATCATAAGTGCGGATCTCTTAGTGTACCTGTCTCCTCGGACCACCCGATGTCAGGTATTCCAGCGTTTCTCAACCTGTGCTAACTTCGTTGAACTACGTGTGTGTGTGTGTGGGTGTGTGTGTAATTTCTCTATGTGTCTCTAACGATTCTCTAAAAAAAATTCCACTGAAAAGTTAGGGTAGGAAAAAAAAAAGGGGAGTCTCTGAGTTATCAAAAGATGGGAGTACATAAAAAGGACCGTACAAACTGTTGACATAATTTTAGTAAGATATTCGAAAACCTTTTGACGAAGTTGTTACAGTATGTAAATTTCAGTTATCACTAAATAGATTTTCCAAACGGACACAAAGAAAAGAGAGGTATAAGATACACTGTTAATTAATCCAGTAGAAATTTTTATCTACGACCACCGATTTAAGTCGTATGTGAGTCTATCACAAAGGAAGGTAATTAAAACACAAGTGTTCATGAAATAGAACGTAGAATAATAGTTTGTCACTGATTTTCTGAATCGAATCTTAGAATCATTAGAATCTTTTTTCTCTTGGAACACTTAGTCTAGACAAGTATTCTTTCTACCGAACTTGGAAAAGGTCCTCTCGACTTTAGTTTCCGATGTAAAGGGAAGAGGCACAGGACAAGGTCGGTCCGTAGATATACGGGACGAGGAGAGACGACGGATGGAAATGGTTTGGACTTGCGACCTTTCGTGTACAGACGTGATAAAGGTGGAACATCGTTCAATCCCCTGGTGGTTGATCGATGAAACCTCTTCCGTTACCGTTGGGTGAGGTCATGAGAGCGGACCTTTTAGGGTACCTACCTCCTCGGACCATCCGACGTCAGGGACCCCAACGCTTCTCAGCCTGTACTGACTCGCTGAAGTGAAAGGAGTGAAAGTACGTAACCTCTTCCTTTACCGTTGGGTGAGGTCACAAGAACGGACCTCTTAGGGTCTCTGTCGCCTCGGACCACCCGACGGGAGACACCTCAGCGTCTCTTAGTCTGTTCTGACTTCGATGAATCGTCGTCGTCGGGGTTGATCGATGAATTATATATAACGACGGTGGACGTCGATCTCCCGCGATTTTTCTGGTTTTCTAATATAAACCGGTAGAAAACCATACCAACCCTACCGGGTAGAGCTGGTTTACAGACCTGTTGGTGACCTAGGGACTCAGATGGGACCTAGGGGGACTGTTCTGTCACCTGTCCCTCCCACAGAATATAGACTCGGTCTTTTCTGTTAGACACAACTCGGTAGGTTTTCGGACAAGAGTCACGATAGGGGACAGTCCGAGAAAAGGGACGGGACCGGAGCTATCATATGAGAGAACTCAAGTCCAATCTCCTAGAGACGTTTGTCGTTAAAATCCCGATAATCGAAACTGTTTCAGAGACAAGTAAACACATTTAAGAAAGTAACGAATAGACGAAAAGATAGATAAGATTATTTACGGTTAATGAAGAATAAAAGTCGGAGGTTAGTAAACAGTTCCACCATAAACAAACAAAATTAGTCTAGAGTCCAGGTCTCTCAATTCATTTAGTAGGAGGAATCAAATATTACGTAGTAGGAGTAACTACCCACGTTTCAGGAGAAGAACAAAATAAAAGAAAGCGAAAGTAGAAGAGACTAGTGACGAGATTAAGGGAAGAGGAAATGTCAAGTGACACCACGGAAACTAGACACAGAATTTATACACCGTAGAATTCAGACACACACAGGAACAACTCAGACGTCACAACAAAACGTCACTTACACAAAAATTACAAGTAGTTACCATAACGTGACTTTTGGAACGGGACAAAAGAGAAAATAGTGAGTCAAGATGACTGTTGGTTAAGGAATTTAAAGTCACAGTCGTTATCGGGTCCACAAGAATAAGTTCGATGTACGAACAACACTAAACCGACACCCAGACAATCTAAAAGGTGATTTAAATCAAGTTCACTTTCACAATCAACGAGTCAACACAGGCTGAGAAACACTGGGATACCCGACATTGAACGGTCCGAGGAGACAGGTACCCTAGGAGGTTCGTTCTTATGACCTCACCCAACGGTACGGGAGGAGGTCCCCTAGAAGGACTGAGTCCCTTACTTGGGTCCAGAGGACGTAACCGTCCACCTTAGAAACGGTAGACTCGGTTTTAGAATAATACACTACGTAATCATTTCTTCTTGTATATCAGGACCGGTCTCAGTCTAGGATCGGCACCACCCAAAATCCTCCCCTCCGATTACCACACGGGACCGAATCTCTCAAGTATCGAGGCTCAGACCTGAACTTACAGTGTAAACGAGGGGGAACGATTCTTTGAGACTTGGAGAGACGAAGACGAGACTCGGAAGAGAGAAGGATGTAGACAAGATACGACCAAAAGATCAGGATTGGATCCCGACACCACCCCTGTCGATCCACCTGCCTGGGGAGTCCCCTTCCGATGAGTCTGACGAGGACAAAAATCGAAGAGGGTTGTCGTCGGTCTGAGGTCGACAGGGCACTCAATGGGACGTCCTACCCGACCACGACGACCAGAAAATCATTCCCCGTTCATTTCAAGGGTGAGGTCATAAGAATGGTCCTTTTAAGGTACCTGTCTTCTCGGACAACCCGACGTCAGGTACCCCCAGAGTTTCTCAACCGTTGACTCGTGTGTAACTCGTGTTCATTTCAAGATACCTTATGTTTCCTGTATTGAATATACGTGTGGGGCGGGGTGAGGTCATGAGAACGGACCTTTTAGGGTACCTGTCTCCTCGGACCATCCGACGCCAGGTACCCCAGCGTTTCTTAACCTGTGCTGACTCACTGAAGTGAAAGTGAAAAGTGAAAGTACGTAACCTCTTCCTTTACCGTTGGGTGAGGTCACAAGAACGGACCTCTTAGGGTCCCTGTCCCCTCGGATCACCCGACGACAGATACCTCAGTGTGTGTCAGTCTGTACTGACTTCACTGAATCGTCGTCGGACAGACAGGTACGTAACGAGAAGGGAAGAAGGAACGGAAAAAAAAAAAAGATGAATACCAATGATGGTTAGAAAAAGAGGGGTCTCAAAGAGATCTTAGAAAGATAGTCCAGAAATCTATGTACGTGAAAAGGAGACACCGAAGAGATCCCGACCTGACCCTCTCCTTAAGTGACCGAGAACGAACTACCTCACCTAACGGAACATTACAAATGTGTATCCATAGTAATATCTCCTAGTCAATAAAGGATTTTAAGAAATTTAGACACCTGGTTTTGTACTAAAACAGTTTCTCCCCACTCACTAGAATCATGTGTCATTGAAAAAGAGTCTTTAGAAAGAATACTGTACCTGTGGAACATCTATGTCGATTAGGGACGATCCGAGGACATTATCACTCTTGACCACCAATAATTCACGGACAATCAGTAGTTCTCACTGGGTGAGGAGTCAAAAGTGGTGGGAGGAGAGGGTACGACTCGGGGTACAATGTTCGAGTCTCTAAGAAACTGAAAGAAGGTTAACGTGTCTAGGATGTAATTTTACTCGTACACACACACACGAGTCGGTACAGGTTGAGAAACGTTGGGGTACCTGAGATCAGGTGGTCCGAGGAGACAGGTACCCCAAAAAGTCCGTTTTTATGATCTCACCCAACGGTAAAGGAGGAGATCCTCTAGAAGGACTGGGTTCCTAACTTGGGTACAGAGAGCACAGAGGCCATGACCGTCCGCCTAAGAAATGACGACTCGGTACACCCTTTTAACTGATTAAGTAACAAAAAGAGATGTAGGAATTTATTAGTACTGTACGCTAAGGTCGGGTAAACATATGTATAAAAGCAAACCGACGTTGTGCATACACCCTAGAATAGAGTCAAGGGACTGGTCCCTAGCTTGGGTACGGGGGACGTCACTTTCGTGTCTCGGAATTGATGACCTGCGGTCCCTTCAGGGAGATACGTGTAAAAGACTTTTAATACAAATAACTAACCGACAGACTCCTCCGGAATGTTTATCGACACTTTTCTTCTCTTCACTTTTCGTTTCCTCTTTTCCTTTTCTATATGGGTAAACTTACGTCTCAAGGTTTCTTATCGTTCCTCTCTATTCTTTCGAAAGGAGTCACTAGTCACATTTCTTTGTCTCCTTTTGTTATCTTACCCTTTCTGGTCTCTAGAGAAGTTCCTTTAATCTCTATGGTTCCCTTGTAAAGTACGTTTCTACCCGAGTTATTTCCTGTCTTTACCATACCTGGATTGTCTTCGTCTTCTATAATTCTTCTCCACCGTTCTTACGTGTCTTCTTGATGTTTTTTCTAGAAGTATTGGGTCTATTAGTACTACCACACTAGTGAGTGGATCTCGGTTGTAGGACCTTACACTTCAGTTCACCTGGAATCCTTCGTAGTGATGCTTGTTTCGATCACCTCCACTACCTTAAGGTTAACTCGATAAAGTTTAGAATTTTCTACTACGACACTTTCACGACCTGAGTCATACGGTCGTTTAAACCTTTTGAGTCGTCACCGGTGTCCTGACCTTTTCCAGTCAAAAGTAAGGTTAGGGTTTCTTTCCGTTACGGTTTCTTCCGAGTTTGATAACGTGTTAACGTGAGTAGAGTGTGGGATCATTTCATTGCCAGTTTTAAGAGGTTCGGTCCAAAGTCGTTATGTACTTGACACTTGAGAGTCTACAAGTTCGACCAAAATCTTTTCCGTCTCCTTGGTCTCTAGTTTAACGGTTGTAGGAGACCTAGTACCTTTTTCCTTCTCTCAAGGTCTTTTTTGTAGATAAAGACGAAATAACTGATACGGTTTCAGAAACTGACACACCTAGTGTTATTTCACACCTTTTAAGACTTTCTCTACCCTTATAGTCTGGTGTACTGGTCGGTAAACTCTTTGGACATACGTCCAGTCCTTCGTTGTCAATCTTTACCTGTACGTTGTTGTCTAACCAAGGTTTATCCTTTTCCTCATGTAGTTCCGACATATAACAGTGTGACGAATAAATTGAATATACGTCTCATACAGTACTCTTTACGACCCGACCTCCTTCGTGTTCGACCTTAGTTCTAACGACCCTCTTTATAGTTATTGGAGTCTATACGTCTACTATGGTGGGAATACCGTCTTTCACTTCTTCTTGATTTCTCGGAGAACTACTTTTACTTTCTCCTCTCACTTTTTCAACCGAATTTCGAGTTGTAAGTCTTTTGATTCTAGTACCTTAGGCCAGGGTAGTGAAGTACCCTTTATCTACCCCTTTGTCATCTTTGTTACAGTCTGAAATAAAAAACCCCGAGGTTTTAGTGACGTCGACCACTAATGTTGGTACTTTAATTTTCTGTGAATGAGGAACCTTCCTTTAAATATTGGTTGGATCTGTCGTATAAGTTTTCGTCTCTGTAATGAACCGGTTGTTTCCAAACAGATCAGTTCCGATACCAAAAAGGTCATCAGTACATACCTACACTCTCAACCTGACACTTCTTTCGACTCGCGGTTTCTTAACTACTAAAACTTGTCACCAAAACCTCTTCTGAGAACTCTCAGGGAACCTGAAGTTCTTCTAGGTTGGTCAGGTAGGATTTCCTCTAGTCAGGACCCACAAGTAACTTTCCTGACTACGACTTGGACTTTGAGGTTATGAAACTGGTGGATTACACTTCCCGACTGAGTAACCTTTTCTGGAACTACGACCCTTTCTAACCCCCGTACTCCTCTTCCCTTACTGTTTCCTATTCTACCAAACTACCATAGTGGCTCAGTTACCTGTACTCAAACCCACTTGAGGTCCTCAACCACTACCTGTCCCTCCGGACCGCACGACGTCAAGTACCCTAAAGTCTCAGTCTGTACTGACTCACTGACTTGGTCTGACTTAGCTAACATAAAAGTCCCAAGACGTACTACTGTAAACATTTATTTTGAAAACACTTGGTTTGAACGGTAAACCGAGACCTATTGAAGAAAGAGCAAAAAGAGAAAAGGAAGGATGTAC
Source organism: Capra ibex (assembly GCA_006410555.1). NCBI lineage: Eukaryota > Metazoa > Chordata > Mammalia > Artiodactyla > Bovidae > Capra > Capra ibex. Next base: position 22,113,932 of record SJYO01052474.1, read on the forward strand.
CCAGTCATAGATGGATGACGTGTAAATCACATGGACTCTTACGTCAAAAAGGCAGGGGGTCCTGAGTACCAAATCCTTCTGTAAGTCGAGGACCGGTCCCATGTCAGAACAAACTGGAGACAGGGCAGGAACAAGTTACTTGATTCAGAAAATCTTCTATAAAATAAAGGTCACTAACTACTGTTGACTCAATACATCCTACTCAGTGTCTTTCTTGACGTAAGACAAAGTTCTTTCATTTCAAAGGGGTTTGTTGTCTCGAGACCAAAATCTCATATTTTCGTGATGTTTACGGTACGTTCCAATTTCGACTGGTTTGACCTATATACGACGAGTACGACACCGACACTGTTCCTATGTGCACCGTGAAAACATCCTTCACTCCCCACTTACGTGAGACGACTATTCGATTTATCGAAATTACAGATAAATTGTGATACAACCTTGGTAGTAGGATTCAGGAAGAACCTTAGATGAATAGAGAAGTTCAGACATGGTTAAGAGTTTTATCTCAAAGTACAAACGGGATCGACACATTTCATCGTGAGGGAAAATAAATAAAAGTTCAGTGGAAGAAGTCCGAACCTCCCCACGGAGATTAAGATTATAAGAACTTAAATCTCTTATTCGTCTCAAATTAAAGACATTGGGGAGTACAGAAAATATTATACAAATCCGTAGAAAAAAATTAGTTATAGTTAGAAGTATAAAGATCTGACGCAATACTTTCTACTATCTTGTTTCATTAGTCATAAGAAAAAGTAGAAATAATATATATGTATATTTATAAGAGAAAATCTAAAACGGGGTAATATCTCGTAATGTTCTATGACTTATATCAAGAGACACAATATGTCTTCCATGAATGACAAATAGACAAAATATGTATCATCACATATAGACAACTAGAATTTACGGGTTAAATAGGGAGAGGGGGAAAGGGGAAACCATTAGTATTCAAACAAAAAATATAGACACTCAGACGAAGACAAAACATTCATTCAAGGAAACATTTTAAAAAGTCTAAGACGTATATTCGTTAGAGAATACTATAAACAGAAAAGACCGAATGAAGTGAATCATAGTAGAGATCTGGGTAGGTACAACGACGTTTACCGTAATAAAGTCAAAAATACCGACTCATTATAAGGTAACACACACACACACACATACACACACACACACACACACACACTATAGAAAGGGAAAGAAGACCCTTTCTGTCGAAAAACATTCTTCGTCGTGGACCCTCTCCTATAAGGTATGTTGTGAATCTTGAATTTTACTGTACCTTTATGAAACCTCATTTAGTCCTTTACTAAACCTTTTCTACCTTGTATTACACGGTCCTACCTTCGTGACTCTTCTTTGATCTTCCAACGTCCACCCCTATCCTCGACCTAGGACTCTTTCTGTCGACTCAAACGAGACAATAAAAAGATTCAAGGTCCCTTCTCACGAAAAACGTTTGGGTCTTTCGACCTGATAGTTCTTACTACCTAGAGGAAGTTTCGAAAAGAGGACTAAGGTCGGACGTTTCGTAGTAAAAGGATCCTTTTAGTCCCAGACCACCACGGAGACGACTAAGTGAAGTAGGACAAAGACCTTGGGGTGACGTGACTTCAAGCACAAGTCGTCTTCACTGACCCGTCGGTAGACTGAAAGTGTGGGTACGAGAGGTCTAGGGGACGTGAACCTGGAGAGGAGGGAACCTGGTAACTGGTTAGAACTTACGTTTCAGATCCGGAGTCCAAAAGGAACCACAACTTAAAGAGATTTTCAGTAAACATTAAACGTTTTATAATTTTCAGATTGCATATCGAACAAATATCAGTCTGTTAAGTCGACAGACAGTATACATTAACTTAAGTTTATGGGGCAATACGGTCCTCGACAGGATCCACGACTACTGTGTTTGAGTTAGTTCCGGACTCCTCAGACTAGATCCTCTTTCCTGTCTGACCGACCTCTTCAAACTCGAAGAGTATCAAGTATGAATGGTGGAAGTTTAACGATCTGTAAGGAGTTACAGGCTTACTTGAAAGGGATTGTGGAGGTACCATTAATAAAAATTAGTATGGGAGGGTTGGCGGAAAGTTATTTATTGAAAGATGACGAAATGTCTCGTTTAACTGTCATAGACGGGACTTGGTAGAGTTACAGGTGGTCTGGAAGGTTGTTCGGTTATCCGTTTGGACGGAAAAGAAAACGGGAGGCCAAACCACCGTCTCCACAGGGAGTGTACTTTCAAGATCGTTACCAGACCTAAACTGGAATAGGGTGTAAGAATATCAGGGAGTCGTTAGTTGAAAAATTTTTGTTTAAAGAGAGAAGAAATGACACACAGACTGTCGGTCCCTGTGACCTTAACCTGAACGTCATCCAAACCTACCATGAACCAAATTGACTCTGAAGAACGGACGTCTTCACGAAGACTACCGACACTTTACACGGAAAGGGTACCTGATATTTATTTTACTTGGAGTGTGAAGTAATTACTTAAGAAGGAAAGTAACAGGGTTCACTAGGTTTACGATTTCTATGTCATAAAGTGTCGTCCAACACGCTGGAAAATACATTATATGGGCAATTCATTCACCCAATACCAGAACACTAATTACACTAGACTACAAGTGTAACTCTTTTACCCTCCACAATTTGGAGAATTCTTTGGGTTCTCGAAATCCTCTAAAAACATTAAGTACGATTATTCTAACTGACTGAACAATAAGGTGTTTATCTAACGGATATTAAATTAAAACTGACTGTTTACCAAGGTTTAACAATTCTTGTATTCATAGTATATCATAAACTTGAGATCAAGGTAATTTGTACAGACCTTTATTCAAATAAATCAAAAGGAGAAACTTTTTAAAGAAGTCCCTAGAATATTAACAAAAGAGGTTCATAGTAGTCAACTCGAAGGTTGAATTTCTTTATCAAAGACAGAGCATTATGGATGTAAGTAAATATTGTTCCTGAGTTTTTGTTTGAACGTTTCCTTTCTCGGTGGATTCTTGAGAGAACTGGGTAGAAGGACCTTAGTCAATAACTCATGACTCCTCAGACTTACACTTCTATTTGACTTCAGTCCAATCTGTCATACATCGAGTCTTACCTTAAATGTTAGATCGAATTCACAAAAACTTTTGTCTTGCTTCAACAATTAGTCTAACCATCTCATAAAGGAAACAATATTCATGAGTCAGAACTAGTACAGGACTAAAATTCCATTTGAAATAGGTCACAACAAAAGAATCTGGTCGGAACGTTCCACCCATAAAACGAACAAATTGTTTAATACTTTTGTGCTAAGTATCTCCAACTACTTGAACAAGTGTGAATGAGTCATTCACCATTTTGGGTGTACCCTTGACCTCGTACTTATAGATGAAACAAGGGGGGAGGGACTGGTAACACAGGTACACAGAACGGTCAGAAAGAGTAAGAACATCAAAGATGTGAGACATGTGAAAAGGGGATGTCACTATTCTCCACCTCCTTTCAATCGTCAAAGGGACAGAAGTTCTAATTTTTATTTGTACTTTTAGGTTATTAATCGTTCACTCTTTATCATTCTCATTAAATTTTTACCGAATCATTGTAGACTATAATTTCGAAAAAGACTTCATGTCTTAATTTTCTGAAACCTTACGTTTACTCTTTCGTTATTTGTAAGTCTTATATTTGACGTTAAATGTACATTAGGACGGACATCTTCTTCTCCCAGCACAGATCGACAGATTTCTGGGAAGTTTCAGGTATGCTAGGACAGAGATCCAAACAGCAGTATTTGATTCACCTTCGTCGAAAAGGAAGATACACGACGGATATGGAGAAAAGTGTGAAAACTATTCAGAACTACACATAAAAGATTTCGGGTTATCTCTCGATATTTGAGTCTCTCAGTTTCTTATACACTCCTGTCACCATTACTTCCCGTCTTTACCGTTACACTGACTCGTGGAAAGTCTTTTAGTGGGCTATATAAATCAACAACTACTGAGGAATCACACTATACCGAAAAGTGTTAGTGGGTATTAACACAAAACGTCACAAAAAAAAAAAAAAAAAATGTGTTCGTCTAGGAATCTTCTCTACAATAAAGAATGGTCCCACGACACTCACCCCCAAAAAGACCTCCACCAACCCGATATATAAGTCTCCACTGGTATCTGAAACCTACCGACTCAAATAACATTCTCACATACTCCACACTAAAAGAGATCCCTCCACTCCGACTTCTACCCAGACCCTATCGTGTCCGAGACTCTTGATTTTAGTTGGGGAACCCGGTCCAACCCTTCTGGAAGTCTTAAATCCCATGGGTCACAACGGGAGTACTTTAGACTGGAGGGGTCTTCAGAAAGACGTGGGGTCCCGGTTCACCGGTGTGCGAATCAGTACGGTCGGTGATGAGAAGAGGTTTCTTCCTTTTCACGAAGTAAAAACGATTTTAAAATACAGGTAACTTGGTAAATCGTATACGGTGGACCTTTTCCTTTTTTGGTGGAACAATTCTGTCGTAAAGTATTACGGTCGGAGGATCCGAGTGATACTACCGGTAGACCGAAAAACTCCATCCCAGAAGGATGAAGTCTACACTCACCCATCGTTATACAGACTTCCTGAAGAAGTCAAAACCTGAAATATTTTGGTTGGTTTCCCAATTAATTCTCACTAGCTCAGGTGTGAGACGTTACTTTTGGCGAGTGAAAAACGAGTGAGACAACAACAACAACGATTCAGTGAAGTCAACACAGAATGAGACACACTGCCGTCGGGTGGTCCGAGGCGGCAGGGACCCTAAGAGGTCCGTTCTTGTGCCCTCACCCAACGGTAAAGGAAGAGGGTACGTACTTTCACTTTTCACTTTCACTTCAGCGAATCAGCACAGACTAAGAATCGCTGGGGTACCTGACGTCGGATGGTCCGAGGAGACAGATACCCTAAAAGGTCCGTTCTCATGACCTCACCCCACGGTAACGGAAGAGGCAAATGAGTGAATATTCATCTGTTTACACCCTCTCGTCTCAAACTTCCTGCTCCAACCCTCGGTCTAAACAAGACTCAGGACACTCCAGTGAAAGTCACCATAAAGAAACTCACTTAAAGTGTTAGAAAGACCAAAAAGTTAATATGTTAGACACCTTACCCTATTATTGTGATTAACAGATAATGTCAACACCTCACGAAGCAGACCGAGGACCGTGTGATTAAGATCCGTGTCTACTCGGTCACCCCGACACTGAATTTAAAGGCAAAAAAGTGGTAATTCTGAACCCTGTCAGACGTACAAACAGAAGAAAGGACCAGACCAAGACGACTGGGGGTCGAAGACGACTGGGGGTCGAGGACGACCTACGATGACACATCGGTATTCGAGGACATGACAGACTCCTGTGAGGAACTAAAGTCTCTGGATGAAGGGAGACACCGGGGACGATAACGTTACGGAGGTCACAATTCATAGTTAAAAAGTAGTCAACAAGAGGGTCCTCCACTAAAATAAGAAAGATTAGACTCCGACCTTAAGATCCAGACAGAAGAAGGGACAAAGTGGCTCCGGTGCTCCTCTCCTTAAATTTGACAAAAACATCCTTTTGAAAAAGGATTACCTATCCAAACTAACACGTTTTAAACTCTGGAGACTTACCTCCGGTAAGTTCTCTATAAGGAACATCTACTAAAGTACGACCCTTACCCCCTTCAGTCACGAAGATTTTTAAATAATACACATGTTTCGTGAGGTTCTTAGAACAATTTTACGTCTTAGACTACACACCACCCAATCCCCACCCCGGACCCTACGACGTGGAGGTTACTCAAAGGTACACCACGACCGAGTACCTGGTAAGAAACTCGTAGTTCATTTACCAGATGTACTTACACAACTTGAGAGCTCAAGGTTCTACCCTGTCTTCTATATAATACAGGATCTTGTTGTCTCGGAAAACACAAGGAGACGTGATTAAAAGTAAATGAATGAATGAAAAATTTCGATGTAAACCTCATGGTTATTATATGTTTCGAGACTGATAGAAAGACACTCATTTATTGTATTTTTATATACGATTTCTGGACCTGTACATTCAGACATACCCAAGTCTATTTTCCTCCTTTGTCACTTCAACCCAAGGTACTCAATTAAATCTCCCCGAAGATGTCTCTCCACAAAACTCGGGTCGAACTTTCTTTCTGTACCATTAACCGCTGACCTCCTACAACCTTAATACGAGAGTCACGTGAACATCTCCCGTCTCCCACCGAAATTAGGGACCCAATTCTTTTCCCCGTTTTCCCTGGACCGATGTCGACTTTCGAGATCTCTCTCTTAACATCGAGTAATCATCAATTGTCTCTTAAGTGGTCGGTTCGAACGTGTCCCAGAATCTCTCAAATTGGTATACATGATCCTGTGTTCTCAAGAAATTTTATGTGGGAGACAACCACCCCAGACACACTCCTAGGAGTAGGTATCGTCACTCTTCCGTCGTAGGAATGAGAGATGTGAAGACGGTCCTGCGAACTTAAAGACCGAAACGGACCATCTCCACCCCACCCTGAAGGCTGGAGAACCCTTTGTAGCTAATGGAGAGAGATTCCAAAAGACACCCGACGGGTTGAAAGTAAGTAACCAGGTGGGTAAACATGTAAGTTATAAGAAAAATTTTTTCCAAATATATAAAATAAATACCGACGTGACCCAGAAGTAACCAAACGCACGCGAAAAAGATCAACATCACTCGTCCCCGACGAGGAGTAACACCACACGCCCGAAGAGTAACGACACCGAAGAGAACATCGCGCGGCCGAGATCTACGTTCCCGATATCATCAGTACCGTGTGCCCGAATTGACGAGGTCCCGTACACCTTAGAAGAGCCGGGTCCTTAGTTTGTGAATAGGGGACACAACCGTCCGCCTAAGGATAGGTGACGTGGTGGTCCCTTCAGGGATAAACGTGAAAATTATAACAACCCAACTCACGGGTCATACAAACTTGGAGTACAATTCAAACACGATTAACGTAACACGATTATCGTTGTTACTGTTGGTACATGACCCTTTTTTCTGGTCCTTTACTATCGTAGATCATATCTGCGTCTACGGACGGTTTCTGGAATACAAGGTCCATCTGTGACTACGATCCACTAATCAAAGACAAACGAAAAATAATGGTGTTCGTTTGTGGAAAAAATCGATCTCTGGGAAAGAAACTCAACCCGGAAGAAATTCCGATACCTTTAAATAGAGTTCTCTATACTCTTGACTTCTCCATCTCACCCCATCTCAATGACATGTTACTCACTGAAATTTACCCTAAAAACTCATTAACCTTCACTTCTCTCCCTATAAAAACTTTCCCTCCCCTTAGTAATCGGGATCAAGACAGGACAACCTTGACTATGAAGAGAAACCGTTTGACAGACCCATTAATCCAAAAGGTCGACCGTGATCTCCATTTCGTGGACAGACGTCCTCGGTATTCTCTAATTCAAGTTAGGGACCCAACTCTTCTGAGGGATCTCCTACTTTACCGTTGGGTGAGATCATAAGAACGGACCTCTTAGGGTAACCGTCTCCTCGGACCACCCGACATGTCATGTATCCCAGTGTTTCTCAGCCTGTGATGACTTCGCTGAATCGTACGTTAACTTAATTTTCTATTGCCAAGATTAGGACAACTAAATTTTTATTGTCCCTAAAGTTCCTCTGGTAAACAGGACTAGTCGTAGGAACCATCCTTCTTTGTGAACTTGAAGGGTTTCGACCTTAGACAAGAGGAACGAGAGGGGAGAGAACCGGAGCGTCACGTACCCACAGAGACAGGGGAACAGGAAGAGGTGGGATTCGACATTCCTGGGATGAAGAAACAGACTCCGAGTGAAACGGGACCTCTGACGTAAAGACGCTTGACCCAACAGGAGGACCTTAAGGGGACAACCTTTGGTAGTTCAGACACACACTATCTGGGGTTCCCAGAGGAAGACACTGTCTCTCGGGGGTTCGACGTCGAGTGTCAGGAGACTCTGGATAAATAATGTCAATTTTTTTGTCAATTTCGTCTCCACTAATTTGTTATCTAGTTATTGAAAATTTGAGGTCTTTACCGAAGGATTTATTTGTTACAACAGAGGACCTGTACGAAAGAACTGTGACCGATTCCTGGACAGGATCATGGAAGGGTTCCTCGGGTCTTTTAGTCGATGGTAGTCTAAAGAGTAAAAACGGTATTGAGTGGGATATAGTCTCTGGTTCTTTTACAACGGGTTCCACTTAGATAGAATATCCGTGACAAGAAAATTTTCATCACAATGGTCCTGAAAGGATCGCCAGACCACCAATACTGAGGCACGAGAGTTACGTCCCCTGTCCCTAAACTACAGAACAAGTCCTCGATTTGGGTGTACGACGTACCAAACCGGTTTTTTATTTTTTTCTTTTTGAAACTTTATTTTTCTTTTATTAGAACTTTCGGGTAATCTTTTTTTTTTTTCCAATGATCTTTCAAGGGACCACAGATCACCAATCCTAAGCCCCGAAAGTGACAGTACCGGACCCAAGTCAGGAACCAGTCCCCTTGACTCTAGGGTATTCGGTACACGTTCCAGTTTTTTTTTTTTTTTTTTGTTGTTTTTGATTTTGGTTTTTTTGTGTTTATTTTTCTTTTAGTTGTTCCGTACATACCTTAGATTTTATACCGTGTCAACTTGAATAGATACTTTGTCTTGGTCTGAGTGTCTGTCTCTTGTCTAACGGTTCTCCCTTCCACTCATCCCCTCCTTACCTTACCCTCAAACCCTAATCGGTCACGTTTGATAATATATATACATATTGACTTAACGAAACGACATGTGGTCTTTAATTGTGTTCAACATTTAGTAGATATGAAAATATGAAGTTATTTTATTTATTTTTTCCTCCCAACGGTCTACTTTATGTCTTAAAGACTATTTATTACTCGGTAGAAAAATAAACCCCGATATGACCCAAAGAGATCAACGTCTCTCACCCTGAGGAGAGATCAACTCCATGTGTCCGAAGAGCAACGTCGTCGAAGAGAATGACACCTCGTGTCCGAGATCCCACACACCCGAGTCACCAACGCCTAGAGACCAAGATCTTGTGTTGACACCACGTACCCGAATCATCGAGGTTCCGTACACCCTAGAAGGGCCTAGCCCCTAACTTCGGGACAGAGGATGTAACCGTCCACCTAAGAAATGGTGACTCGTTGGACCCCTCGGGACTCAGAAAACCTTATTCATACAGGGTTATGCCTTGTTTTTCCGTTTTGACTTTTAATTAATAAAGTACGTTTAGACCGTCGGGACTAGTCAAGTCAAATCAAGTCAGCGAATCAGCACAGGCTGCGAAACACTGGGGTACCTGACATCGTACGGTCCGAAGGAACAGGTAGTGGTTGAGACCTCGACGAGTTTGAGTGCAGGCAGCTCAACCACTACGGTAGGAGACAGCAGAGGAAGAGGAGGATGTCGGGACTATCGTCCCGAATAAGACAAAAGAACTGTTTAGTGATAGACAATTATAGAATTGTCCGTAGTAAACGGTACGACAGTGAGACGAGACGAAGGTTCACAACTTACCGGGTACAAATAAAAACTTTGGTTTTACTTAAGTTAGATTAGAAAACAAAACTCTTTAATTATTACGGTGAACTGTGTTAATCGTTGGGGATAACACAAAGTTTTGGTCCCTGTCTAGAGTGACTGGATACCGTCACACTTTTACCCTCTAGTACCTTAACCAAACGATTCGAAATGTTTTACTGAATAGACCTAAATTACTGGTTCGTACTTAGAGACTGACATCATAAGTTGGGACTCAATGAAAGCACGATCCAAAAAAGTGTTCTACTTTCGTTCACAGAACTTTCTACATTAATGATAAATCGATGTGGTGACGAACGTATGGTTCACTTCTCTTGTTCCAGTTATTGTGACTCTTTGAAATGAACCTTTGGATAAATACCGATACTGTGCTACTAGTACATTCATGTATTTTCCCTTTGTAAAAAGTAGTACCTATCAAACTCCAGTGACAAAAACGTTCCTCTTTATAAATTTAGTCTAAATTGTTATTAAAGGTAGTCCGATAAATGTCAACTCTTTTAATTAATTTTACAGTAGACAAATTAATAACAAACAATGGGAATTAATTTTACAATTAACTCATGTAAACATACACGTCGTATAAATTACACACCTGAAAAACTGTTTCCGTTACCGTTACAAAAGATGGAAGATGTTAGTCTACAAATTAATAAGTGAATAGAATTTATAAAACCCTTTCTTCTCTACCTATATAAATTCGTTGTATCGTCGCATCTAACTTTCTAGTGAAAAGACGGTCCCGAAATCTGTCGTCTAGACATCCTTTAGTCGTGAACTTAGTCGTCCTTCCTTTAGATGGTCTTCGTACGTAAACCCAGAATAAAGACGTATACTCTTTTTCCCTGTCTTTAATTAGTCGACATTTTACAGGTAAGTCTCACTGTAAACATTCATTTCTTTAACTAATACTCCTCTACGTGAAATTTACACAAGAACGGAGTCATTGTCTTCTCCGATTTCCTATTACTCCTGGAAGTATAAGAAAGTATAACTACATGTGAACTGGAAAAGTAAACCGGTTGTAAACTCTGTCAACAATCTTTTTGGTATATCTGGAGACGACGTTTCAACCAAACTTAAAACTGTTACCAATACTAAAGAGAAAAGTACGTCTGAATACCGTGACTGGAGGTAAGTCATTTATTTTTACGACCAACACAAAACGGGTTGCTTTTCTAGAGCATATAGTCGTATTTTTGTTTTACCAAGGAAAAGTTTATTAAATACTTCACATTACGAAAGGGGTTTGTCGTAGTCAATCGTTAGTGTAGATGACACGTGGAAAGTCGTTGGGTTCGTTAACTCTTTACATCCCTGTCTGTATTAAGAGGTAGAACTATTCTCAAAGTTCAAATTTCTAAAGAAAAGGAGTGGTGGACCTTGAATGAGAAAAAAAAAAAAAATTTTATTTGACATTCTGAAATTCCGAATCATAACCTCCATCACGAAGAATCGTTCATTATTAGTTCCTATTGTTTAACAACAAGAACGACAAGTCAGCGAGTCAGTACAGGGTGAGAAACGTTCCGGTACGTGACTCCGGGACTGTCCGAGGAGACAGGTACCCTAAAGGGTCCGTTCTTATGACCTCACCCAACGGGAAAGGAAGAGGTCCCCTAGAAGGGCGGGGTCCCTAACTTGAAGTAGAGGACGTAACTATCCTCCTAAGAAATGACTCGGTGGTCCGTTCGGGTTCTATTGTTTATGTATCACTAATAAGTCATATGCGTGATTCACGTAACGAATATCGTAGAGTAAATTAGGAGTTTTATTGGGAGATCCGTTCATGACAATAATAAGAGTAAAATGTTCACTCCTTTGACTCTGTACCGAAAGGGTTTCGATATGTCGACACATATTCGAAGTATATTAAACTCCAATCTTCAACTCTGGTGTGTAAGACTTGGGTCTCAGACGGGAGAATAGGTAGGTGATAGGAATCACGTTCTTTACGGTGTTATAACACTCGTTGGTGTATGAATTTGGGTAATATCGTTTCCTTCCGTCGTTTCATGAACACAACTGTGAAGCCAAGGTTTGGAATACCAATTAAATATCTGAAATAATTACAAATACTTTTATAATTTCTTACTTTCTTACTAATTCTCGTTTGTTCCCCTTCGTCTCCGAACGCCTCAGTCAAAAGACTCGTCAAATATAAAGAAAGTATGTATTATTCGGAAGACTGGGATTACCTATATCAGTAAAACACCTCAATGCACTGTGAACAATTTTAAAGTCGAGACGGTGAATGATCGACTTACTAGGACCTGTTTAATGAATTGAAGATGTACGAAATTGTAGAAGAGAATGTCTTCCGTCAACTATTAAGACGGGTGTCTCCTTGTAGCACTTCTACTATCTTGGTCACGGATGGTGTTACAACCCGAGTAGGATCTCTGGGTGTCTTACACCTGATATCGACAAAGTTTAATTTATTCGTTTAGTAATACAACTCTTCATAGTCTAACATGGGATCAATTATGGATAATCCTACAAAGATGTTTTGAATCCCTCTTATATACATTTATACGATTATATACATCTATCCGGGTTCTCCTAACTGATGGTGTTAAAGTTACCAAACGGGTAATGATCGTTACTTATCAAGTATTTTTAAATTTGGTTTAAAGAGGTAGACAATGTGAAGATCCCTTATAAGTGGTTCTTGAACAAGTAAAGTGACAAAAGGAAGGGAAAGTTGTCCGAATAGATGATCTCGACACCCTTTCTCTCTTTTAATTTCCCTTTCTACGTTTGGTCTCGTCTCTCCTACCGAAGTTCTTCTGTCCGAACTAAAACTTCCGTCTGAACACCTCTCCTCCGCTCCTCTTACTATACCCGACAAGAAGGGTGAAGCAACGATAGACCCCGAAGGGTCACACCGCCCCGTTAACAACCCACCCAGAGAGAACTACCGTATCACCTCTCCGACGAACCCGTAGAGACATAATATTTATCACAGAAAGTTTGAATTTTTTTTAGATACTGTAACGATTCTTTACGTAAAATGTAAAGATAGATTATATGACATGTATCGTAGTGTTCTTAAAAATAGACAACATCAGTGACTACACAGACAAATCTTTTCATGAACTGTGCACCTTCCACGAGTTATTTATCAACAACTCGAAAACAAAGATAGGTAGATAGATAATAGACAGATAGATGCTCGAAGAAGTAGTAGGTAGATCCCTTCTTCAAAGTACGTTGTAAGAATGGGAATGATAAACGAACGTTAATGTAAGACTTTAAAAGATAAGGTAAGGAGTTTTCTTTTTTTAACGTCAGTTCTGGATAATTAATTAAAGTCACGTAAGTGACCCTTCTCTCGGAATTATCCAGTGAGAAAGGTCAGGAGAACCAATACTAACGTTAAACTTTTCGTGACGAACAGTGACCCTCGTTAACCGAAACACATATTTAACCGAACACAGTAACTCTGAATAGAAAGAACGACAGTGTTACGAAAGTAAATCGAACACAAAAGGGGGTCAGGTCCGTGATCTAACCATGTCCGACCATCTTATTAGACTCATCATGACCCCCAAGACCGGATCGAGGACCCTTTAAGACTTTTATAGACCACACGAGATTACCCAGGACAAAAAAAAAAGAAATTTAATTTTTTTGTGAAAGGAAAAAAAATCAGAAAACCACTTTCGCACCTCAGAATTGGGGACCTCGTGGTCCCTTCAGGGATTACCCAGAACAAAGGCACTTCGGGGGTGGATTAAAAAATGGACACCCCTCCCGATAACGCATCGGTTCAAGGTACAGAATACTCTTACCAAACCTACGGAGGAGACGGAATATTTCCGTCTTCTGACCTTCCTCACTGGGAATTACAAGAGAGACGTTACTCGTATGAAAATCAGGTACATCTATGTGTTCACTTTTAATTAATGACCCACCTAAAACCGTAAAAATTTCGGAAAAATAAAAACAAAAACTAAAGAAAGACTCGACACACATGAATTTAAAATATGAACGGCATCAATACTTCTTCCACCCTCTATTCGATTTCTTTAACTTCGTCAATTCACAAAACTAACCTCACTCTGAACGTTTTCAGAAAGGAAAGGACTCTTTTACACACCCTCATTTTGCTTATTACATGGGTTTACAATACAAGTGACACTTTGCCGGGAACTTCAGGACAAAGACAATCACAAAGATTCGAAGTATAGAAAGTCCTTCTATATTGATCTTTCCGCTATAAGACCGAATTCCAAATTCATTTTAACTCACTTGACGGATCTTCTCGATTAACTTATAATTAAGACCACCGTATCGAATCGATCCCATTGTTGCTGGACCTAGACCTGTGGAGTGGGGTGTTAATACACCCCTCCTACCCGTGACACCCTCCCCTGTCGTCCCAATATCTTGTTCTGACTGTCCCACTTTACCGTCTACCATCGTTGGATGACGTTAGTAACCGTAGAACATCCACATTATTTCAGATTACTCTCGCAACTGCCAACATCTTCGAGTCACTACCGGTTGTGGTTTCGTTCACTATAAACCTTAAGATTCCTCGTCTGTTTTATTCTAACCCCGTTGTTAAAACAGTCGTACATCTATCAGTGGTTAAGACTCAACGATGTTCTTATTAAATCCCAAAACTAAGATCTCCTAGCACCGGAGTACTCTGGTGAATATTTTGATATATTTTTCACTGTCAACGAGTCAGCACAGGTCTGAAACGTTCAGATCCTTGACGTCGACTGGTCCGAGGAGACAGGTACCTTAAGAGGTCCGTTCCTATAACCTCACCCAACGGTATAGGAAGAAGTCCTCTAGAAGGGCTGGGTCCCTAGCTTGGACCCAGAGGATGGAACGTCCGTCTAAGAAATGACAGACTCCGTGATCCCTTCGGGTTTCTGTCTTGAATTTAATAGTCGTGACTAACTATTCACCGCTATAATAAAGGTTAAGTTCTGTGTGTGGACCAAAAGTTTTGACCCAGTGGACGTACATCAAATTCCTGTTTATCACCCTCATTGTCCTGTGACTAATACTCTTGTAATCCGAACAGAGGGAGGAACGGTTTAGTTCCAGTCAGGAACTCTCTGTTCCAACCTCTACACAGATTTCAACCCATTTCGAAGTCCTAGGGTCCTAAAACCTCTTTCTTCCACCTCTCTACCTTTAGTCCGTCCCAGACTGTGACCTCGGTTTCCTTAAATTTACGTCATTGTAGTCTTATCCTTTCCGTCCGGTGAACTACACACTTATTAGTAGTCTCTTAGAGTCTCTGACAGTGACCCCAACCCACGATACGACACGATTCAACGAAGTCAGTACAGTCCGAGAAACACCGAGGTACCTGACGACGTACGGTCCGAAGGGACAGGAAGTGGTAGAGGACCTCAAACGAGTCTCAGTACAGGTAACTCAACCACTACAACAGGTTGGTAGAGTAGGAGACAACAGGGGAAGAAGAGGACGGAAGTTAGAAAGGGTCGTAGTCCCAGAAAAGGTTAATCAACCGGGAAGTGTAGTCCACCGTAGTCAGGAAGGTTACTTATAAGTCTCAAATAAAGGAAATCCTAACTGACCAAACTAGAGGAACGACAGTTTCCTGAGAGTTCTCAGAAGAAGTCGTGGACCTTCCGAACACTTTTACGTCCAAAATACAGGGGACGGTCCTTATAGTTCCGAGAAGTCCAATGAATGACTAAACTACACGATGATCCACGCCACTCATCCTTTTTGTCTCCCGGGAGGTAGGGGTGACGAAGACGTAGTCAATCAAGTTGGTTGTTAAGTCAAGTAAACCAACTTAGGTACCTACGTCTTGGACCCTCATACCTTCCGGGTGACATGATACGGTAAATATATTTCCTGAACCGCAGGTACCTAAAACCATAGGTGTCTCCAGGACCTTGGTTAGGGGTCACCGATGGTTCCCTACTGAGACCCATATACCCTGAACAATATAATTTGTGTTTGTTTATTTATTTTTGTTCCTCTTATTATATAGTTTTCTTCTTACTCACACTCCACTCCCACACCCCACCTTAATCTACTGTATCAAATAAACAAACCTTTTCCATTTAACTTCTTCTCGAAACGTCAACACGGAACTCCTATAGTGTTTCCAAGTTTAAGTGCCACCACGGTGGAAAAGACAAAATGGACAAAGAACGTGTGAAACATCTCTCCTCTGACCTAATCTGAAGACAAATCTTCTACGACGAATCTTAAGACTGACCCTGACCGGTGGTCAACCTCGTTCTTTTTGTCCTTTATGCTTTTGTTAGACTAAACACGGTATATCCGACAACAATAGAACCGTTCAACAATCTTTAATCCCAGAGGAAAAATTCTGTCTTTACTCGAACTCGTTAATCACGTTTGAGAGAAGACATTGAAAGGATACCCGAATGTTAGACCGTTTTTATTAAAGTAAAGAAAGTAAAAATCGTTTTGACATTTGTACCGTAGAACGGTCATCCGTCTTTAGTCAGTAAATTCAAAAATGAGTCTTTCAAATAAAACAAAACTTTGTGTTTTCTTTGAGTGGACACAAGTTCTGGGTGTTAAGACAATCATATGTATATATAAATTATCGTTTCGTTTAATTTAAAAACATTATCATGGTCTGTTTGGGTTTCTACCGTTTTGTTACCCCCTTAAAGTTCAAAGTGTAAAATTTATCTTTTGGTCGTCAACTAACAATGTCGATTTATTCACAGATGGATATCTTCAAATTGTTTTTATCTCCCTCTTTCAACTGATCCAATTCTTCCTTGTAAAATACAAACGGAATGAACTATTTTATACCATTGTATATCCTCCTCGGTCGACAAGAGTGATTCATATTCATCGTCAACTGATGAAATATGTCGTACGGTCCGTACACATTCTAGGACTCCAATACCTTAACTTATACTGTGTCGGAGACGGACGTTACCGGGTATTACGTCTCTCCTCCTCTCTTGTACTCGTCTATTACGGACAGATTACACCCTTTACCCTACATGTCTATCGAGATCACACAGGTGTACCGTAATAGATACATGTTGATGTTCAAATACTTCACGGACTAGACACCCTAACACGACCTCTGAACCTACACACTACATATACATTTGAAGTTGAGGGTGTCGTCAGGATGAAAATAGGGGTAAAAAGTGTACTTCCTTCGTCCCAAATCATTGTCATTCAACAGGTTCTAGTCCATCGATCAAAAAAAGTCTTGACTCTAAACCTGAACCTCCAGAATTACTGGAACTTTGGAGAAACGGAACCTTACGATACTAAAAATAGGAGACTAGATTAAGAACATAGGACAGACAGTTCGACTATACGTCAATAAGTAAAAGGGTCCATCTAGACCTTTGGAGAAATCTAACGTTTATAAAATCTTTAACGAAAATACATTACGTCTCAGAAAACCCCTCACTTTAAAATTTTTCCTCTCGATCTTGAGTTTCGTGAGAGTTGACCTCGAAATGATACATCATACGTAACTAGACCTCCTTCTTTACATCTATAGATGTAAGAGTTTACGTCTACGTAAGAGGTACAATTTACTTACTGCTTAAACGAGAAACATCTTTGCAGGAACGGACACGTACATGTTCAAATATCTTTGTCACTCAACTTAGAGCCCTCATGTATCGTTTACACTATGTAAAAAGGTATTAGGGTCCATTCAAAACGTCGACTAGAGTCCATGATCCTAAACTTTCTAAACTTAGTTTTGATATAGAGAAATCACCTTTCTCTCCTCAGAGACTAGACGGTGTCGTAAGTTTTAAATACAAAATTTATAGAAGTGTAAAATACAATATTTCAAAGACGACCTACCACGAAATATTGTGTGTCAACTTACGATGATAATACCTACGATCAAAGGAAGGACATCCATTTTACTTATGTTGTATTAGGTAAGACGGTATTGTGTTCGATAAACTTCACTACGAAGACCGATAATTCCTATTTAGTATAGGCACCCTACTTAATTCTCAACCCGACAAACGTCATATAACCTAAACGGGTAAAGTGTTGACACAAGTAATTTAGGGTTAAACTACTTTCGACAAGCATAATTTAAACTATGGGGTTAAGATCGTACAATATATGTAATATTTCGAGGAAACTTTTAAGATGTTGCACAATAAAAACAGAAAATTACTGATTCAGTAAAAATTTAATCCAGAGGTATGAATTGGCATATAACAACATTCGTGAAGTCTTGAATACTGAAAATGACTTAATCGAATCTTAAGTCACGAGAATAGAAACTGTAACTTCTTCGATTCGAATCAATTATTACGATCAAAAAGTCACCTTAAGAGACTTGGAAACTCCTTAAAGATACTACATGTGTTGTAACACGTTCTACATCAATCAAACTTCTCGTCTTTCTTGATTAGGAGTGTGAGAGTTTTAATGGCAGATGACTCTATTATTGTCCTGTTCTCTAACATAACCCATAAAGGGGACAATAAACACTCTGTCCCTGTGGAGAAACCTTGATCGGTCCACCCCTTTTACTGGATCGAATACTATAAATTTAAGGGGAACCTTTATTCTCGTTGTTAAGATCGACTTACATTTTTTTTTTAATGATAAGGGTTATGAAGAATTGTCAGAATATACACACACACGAATCAACGGATCAACATAGGTTGAGAAACGCTAGGGCACCTGACATCGGTCGGTCAGAAGAGACGGTACCCTTAAGAGGTCCGTTCTTACCTCACCCAACGGTACGGGAAGAGGTCCCCTAGAAGGGTTGGGTCCCTAGCTTGGGTCCAGAGGGTGTAACGTCCACCTAAGAAATGACAGACTCGGTGGTCCCTTCGGGTTGTCAGAATAAGAACTAAATTAATTTTTTTAAAAGAAATAGAGGGTCGAGATTGAAAACTTCACTTTATAAGAGTAGACAAGGGAGTCAGATCAAGACAAGAAACGTCTTGTTTCAGTGAAGACCCCCCTCCTCATCCCGTTCGAGTCCACCTTAATCATTCTTTGGAAATATTACTTACAAAATTTAAATCAAAACAATAAAAGTTTTGATTTAAACACTATCAAATTTGTTACGGATTTTCTTCAACGAACCTTAATAAAAGTCAATCCCTAAAGACACCTGGACGAAACTACTTGTCGATTTTTTTTATCTAAATATCAATCAAAATGCATTACAAATTTAAATAAATATACCTTTACCCGTACGAATCTCAGGAGTTTTATCAAAAAGAAGAAAATTTACCCAGTCGATGATACAAGATTTTTACAAAGATAGGATAATTAAATAACTCATTTGAAGAGAAAATTTCTTTCCTACTGTTTTGGTATTTGGGGTTGTACTGGTTTGTAGAGTTAGACTTAGTCACTAAAAGGGCTTATGCTGTCCATCATGGTGACTACTTAATTTTGTATTTTTAAGGGAACGGATAATTTAAAAGTAGTGTAACATAAAGAAGTGGCCAACATGTTAATCGTAATTGTAAAAAAAGGACTTTAAACATTCTTTACAATCAGACAATGTTCCAGGAACGCTTTCAAGTCTGGATACACATTGTCTGGGTCTTCTTTCGATCGACTTTAGACTTATCTGAGAAGTGAATCGACTTTATGAAATATATAGATCTCCTATATACAGAACGAATGTAAAATATCAATTCTCGAATTTCAAAAGAAAGCACCCATTACTTTACGAATAGTCAATCCTCTGATCTTTTACAGTACTCGGAACGAGACTGTCAATGTCACAAAGTTTTATAATGCCATTGTTCGACTTGTTATGACATGAAATAAAAATAAAAAAGAAGAATTTTAACAAAACTGAGAGAAAATTAAATTTAAGATAAAGTCGACGTAAATGGAAACTATCGTTTTACAAAATCAAATAAGAACTTTATTAGGGTGAACTAAGAGTGTGAAGGAAGTAACTTAGTATCGTCGAAAATTTCGATTTAGTCCGGGTAACCTTAAATGCGTTACCATCAAATAGTTCAACTCCACTATAAAGTCCCTCCACCTAGACATCGTTCTACACCAACAAAATTTAACCAGAAACTTCACAACTTGTCACAATAGATAACGTTTTAACATCTATAAAAGAGTGAAAAAAAAAAGGGAGTTCTCTCCTGTGAAAGACATATATTTACATGAACTGTCACTTAAGAACTAAAAGGGTTTCCGAACAGTTATCAATAGAAAAGGGACGGAAATACAGAAAAGTATAGTAAAAGGAAGATCCGCACAGATAGAGACACAAGTTTAAAGGGGAAATATTTCTGTACTCAGTACAACCTAATCCCGGTTGGGATTACTGGAGTAAAATTGAAATGATGGAGATATTTCTGGGATTGAGGTTTATACCAGTGTAAGACTCCATGATCCTCCATTCAATACCCTCTATCCTGAGGTCGCATGGAAGAAGCCCTCTCGTGTAAAGTTGGGGTCTATTAGGTGACGAGAAAAACTGATCTCTGTATTTCCGACACAGACATCTTTAATTTTTATCGATTTTTCATCAATTTATGTCACCTTACCTACTACATTACAAAGTACCGATACTACCTACAACAGTGAAATTCGGTAACTCGAAACCCGATCAAACAGTATATCGTTATCTTTTGACTAAGGTACTAATACTTTTTCGATCGAAGTCTCTAAAGACTCTGAAATCTCCTCCTCCTAGTTACAAAGACACGATAATGTATGATGTTTATCCCCTAAAAATGTCTATCGGAATAACTCCATATGAACTATTTGTTTCTTGACGTGTATTAATTACACACGTTAAACTACTCAGACCTACATACGATTGACTATGGCAGTGGTGTTAATATCATCGTCTGTCTAGATTGTGAAAGGGTGTTTTCGTTTGTGTTTTTGTCTGTTCATTTGTTTACCCTGGATTAGTTTGAATTTTCGAAGACGTGTAGTCTCCTTCGGTATTTATTTTACCTTTCTGTTGTATATCTTACCCTCTTTTATAAACGTTTACTACACTGGTTGTTCCCGAATTAAAGGTTTTATTTCCTTGTCGAGTATGTCGAGTTGTTTGTTGGTTTAGCTCTTTACGTCTGGATTTATGTAGAAAGAGGTTTCTTCTTTATGTGTACTAGTTATCGATGTACTTTTCTACGAGTTGTAGTGTGTAATAATCTCTTTACGTTCAGTTTTGATGTTACTCCATGGTGGAGTTTAGTCCGTCTTACCGGTAATAATTTTTGATGTTTATTGTTTACGACCGCTCTCACACCTCGTTTCCCTCGGGAGAAGGTGACAACCACCCTAACATTCAACCATGTCAGTGACACCTTTCGTCATACCTTCTAGAAGTCCTTTGATTTTAGTCTTAACGGTATCCTGCGCCGTCACAGTGGGGACCCCTATATAGGTCGGTCTTGAGATTAAGTTTTTCTATGTACGTGGGGATACGACTATCGTCGTGATAAGTGTTATCGGTTCTATTCCTTCGTTGGATTCCACAACCAGTTGTTTTCCTACCTATTTCTTCTACTCCATGTATATATGTTACCTCATCGTGAGTCGGTATTTGTTCCTGTTTTATTATGGTAAAACGTCGTTGTACCTACGTTACTCTCTAATAGTATGATTTACTTCATTCAGTCTTTCTCTTTCTGCTTTGGTATATTCTAGCGAATGTATACCTTAAATTTTATATTGTGTTTACTTGGATGGACACTTTGTCTGAGTGTCTGTGTCTCTTGTCTGAACACCAACGGTTACCCCTCCCCTAACCCTCCCACCCAACCCTTTAACCCCAATTATCTACATCCGATAATATGTATGTTACCTATTTGTTCCAGGATGACATCTTTTGTCTCTTGACATAAGTTATAGGATACTATTTGGTATTACCTTTTCTTGTAATTTCTTACATATATATATATATATATATATATATATATGTATACATATTAACTAGTGAGACGACATGTCGTCTTTAGTTGTGTCTATAATTTAGATGATATGAAGTTTACTTTTGTCTCTGTTTCCCTGTGTTCGATTGTGTCCCTAAAAGTGTCCGACTCAAGTCCTCGAGTTTATAATTCACAACGTCAGAAGGAGGGTTCAGTTAAAGATAAGAAGCACTAAAGATTCTTTAGAACAGAACTCATTGGCCTCCCCCTAGACCAACACCCATCTCGAAAACTCTTCTCTTCTCTGATCTTAATTACTTCTTCACCGTATTATAGACAACAAAGACCAGAGAACAAACCTAAACTGGACTGTCTTACGTTCAAAGACACATTTTGACATACTAAGACCCGTGGTCTTATAGACGAATCCTAGGGTCGACTGTGTCACCCAGAGACTCAACCACGACCTTGGACCTCTTTTGTCAAATCCTCAGAGTCCTGTCCTCTCTACAACCGAAAGAACTCCACCCATGATGGGGTCCTTGTACTCACCACTCGTAAGAAGATTACTCAAACATCCACCCCTACCTATAACACCCTCGGTCACGCCTTCCCTCCTGTCCTGTCAGCGGGATCCGATGACGTTACTGTCTGACGAAACACCCGTGGATACTCTGAAAAGAAACCCCTGAATCTCACACCATGATCCTGGTCGTAGTAATCGTAGTGGACACTTGAATAAGTCTGAAGTTACGAATCCTAAAAGAGGTTTCGGTGTCCTCGTACAAGATCACATCTGCCTCACCCTCTCAGTTACGGAACCCGTCTTGGGAGTCGGTTACTTCATCCTTCAGGCGTTTATTCACAGGACTTAAGGACAGTAACTCTTCCTGTTAAGGTTGCATCTAAAATATATCAAGAACAACCAGGGGATGTCTCACCTGAAGGTCTGGGGGTATCACCACTAGTCCAGTATTATATAGGAAGTTGAAGAGGCAGAGTTGAAGGGTTGAGGAAGGACGAGAAACCTTTGTCGTGGTCTTTTTTTGACGGACGTGGGTTTCAAGAACAGAGACCGAGAAAAAACCCTCATTATGATTTTAATACTTGGATATTATTCTATGCTTGTGTACGTAAGGAGATCCTTTTATAAAACTAAACACGATTCAGATACATAAGATTTTCAAAAATTGAAGGTGTGATGTGGTTCCTCGAGACACACTCCCCTCCCTTGTATCCTAAAGACAGTAGAACCACTTACAGTTCACAACGAATCCTTCTTTATTTGAGAGGTGGTTCTACGACAGTCTTCCCCTTTTTCTCGACGTAAGAACCGACGGTGTTATCAGGGAGTCTAACTAAGAGAGTAACCAAATCAAAGGACACCGGTCCTTAATTTATGGGATGACACACGTTAAAAGTGAATAACTCTTCAAATCAGAGAACCGTTCGACAAGGAACCACACAGACCTATTCCTACTCTTTCCTTCAGAAATCGTCAAATCGTATCCGTAAACCCTTAAACCAAAAACCAATAAAACTTATGAATTAAACATACTCACAACCTCCTCCAAAACCTCTCCTACACTTGCGGTCCACTGGACATCGAACTGAGTCTGTCAACTTCCGAGGAGTGAGGGAGGGGACAGAAACCTTACCTGTAGACGGGTGACAAGGGTGTGATCGTTGACAAGATTCCTCCGTCGGAACTCTCTCATTACACAATAACTCTGGTCGACCTGACTTATGTACAGACTTGGGGCAGTTCCGGTGGTATATTTGAAAAGTCAGAACGTGCTACGTCCATAGACGAACAGAACATCCCCGAGTTCGGTTCTGAGTACAATTCAAGGGAACGAACAATTCGGACAGTGGATGGTTAGACCTTATCGGACACAGAAAGAAGTCGGAAAGGAACGAGAGACATATACCTCCGGTCAAAGTCTAGAGTCGACCCCTTGCGACTTATAACACTTGGTTGTTACTCTTACAAAAAAAAGTCACACATTATTTAACTACCAATTTTAACATGATTTCTTGTTCCTCAAACGAAGATACGGGTCGTTAAATCAAAGTGTTTCTATAACTTATGGTAACGAAACTACACCCCCTTTCGTCAAGTTTCCTTTACTTACAGAAAAAGTATTTCATTTCGACAATCGATTTATCGACGTCGGATCTTTCCATTTATTTTCGTAATTCAGAGTAAATAAGAAGTTGACTTTCATATTATTAAAAAAACCAAACATGGATACTAAAATATCTAAATAATTTCTACAGTCCTGAACTTTTACAACTGAAATGGACCCAAGGACGATACTTTACGTAGTACGTACTTTAAGACTGTACGAATACCAGTAAATATGTATAGTAAATAAAGATTCTTCTTTATTAAGGTTAAACAGTCCAACCTACACGATTTCTTCCTCAACAAAACTTTAGTTTACTAATTACAATTATTAAGTCAATAATATCCTAGAATTAAGTACACCCAAAAAAAGAAGGACGACAAAAAAGGAAACAAGGTGAGTGTATGATCGATAACGACCTGTATAATCATTATAATCGTTAACGAGTCAGAAAAAGACCCAGAAGATACCGTCGACGATAGGTGTTCGACTAATCCCTTCTCGTTTAAGATTTACATTTATATTTTCTTACATCTATAATTTCTATATTTACCATCCTTTAAAAAAGGACGATAAGGATCCTTTCAATACATATTATACCTTTCTTCTATTAGAAACCTTAGGTTGACTAAGATCAAGTTTGGAATCGGAAGTAGTAATATTAGTTTCCTGTCGATAAATTGAAAGATACAGAGTTAAAAGAATGGATAGTGTCTCTACGGTAGGTGGAATCTTCTAGCAATGTTTTCAATCTCTATCATATGAATTTCACGGATCTTCTGAATGTTGTTTATCATCTATAATAATGACAATAAAATGATGTAACTTTCCTTGAAAGTCTCCTTCTAGTGAAACCAGTCTCACTCACTATTTGGAACACGAATCTCCCGTCCAAAGGTCCAACATATCTTTATCACCACATTTGTTTGTACTGAGTCGAACTTCCAGAAGTGTACTTTGAAAGGAGGTTTTTCGGGGTGACTGAAATGTCACACTATAAGTTAGGACCTACTAAAAAACCTATAAGTCTTCCTGACAAATCACAGTGAGGTCTCGTCCCTTATACTTAAAAATTTTCAACGGATTCCACTAGGACTATTAGTCAGTCGAAACCTTGGTGAAGAAACAAAAAAATTGACCTCGTATTAACGAAAATCCAAAGAATCGGTATGACACAATAGTTATAGAAGTACGAGAAATGTAAAGTCTTTGACGGACGGTTACGTCCTCTACTTTTTCTCCACCCAAACTAGGGACCCAACCCTTCTAAGGGACCTTCCCCTTTTACCGTTGGGTGAGGTCATAAGAACGGACCTTTTAGGGTACCTGTCTCCTCGCACCAACCGACTCCAGGTATCCCAACGTTTCTCAGTCTGTGCTGTTCTCACTGAATCGTGTCATGCCATGTATCAACGAAATGTTACCCTTGGTGAAGAATTATAAGTCTAGATCGAGAATGTCCGGTTGAAACTCGTAATAACCCACTTCTCGATGTTTAATAAGAATTCTAGGAAATAGAATTTTTTTTCAATACGAAAAGACAAGACTCGTTTTAATTATATCAAAGAATTATCGTAGATTCTGGGTTAGGTATAAGTTCATCGGGTGTAAAAGAGTTTTTATAGAAAATACAAACCAAACAAACTTAGTCATAGGTTTGTTCCAGATGTTTAACGTAAACCAACTATACAGGAATGCTGAATAGGAAAAAAAAAAAGATTATAGTAACTAAATAACCTCTGTGAAAGTAAATATAAAATCACATAAAGGTGAAAAACGTAAACTACCTAAAGAAAAAGTATAATAAATTGAACAACCAGATAATACATAAATTATATTTGACCATTAAACTATGTCTCCGAACTAATCTAAGTCCAGTTAAATAAAAACCTAATAATATAAAAATACAGGTTGAATGACGTAAGTAATAAGAAAAACTACTTTAAACGAGGTAGAATCCAGTCACCATTAAAGAAATATAACCGAGACCACAGGAAACTGTGTCGTGAACCAAGAACTATCACTACGAAAGATCGAGTTACTCTACGAGGTCCAAGTAGAACGATATATAGATCTTAGTCACTAAGGATCTTCCTTAGAACGAAAAAAACCACCCCTTACCATAAATCTCTGGTGTCAGACTCACGGTCCTTTCAAGTAATTAGAACGTAACTTTAACGAAAATCGTTAGAAGTATCTATCTCAACCCTTTATCTACAAATTTTTATTTTCTTTAGTGCTCACATGTGATTGTAAAGGTTAAGTTTACAGTCCAATGTCTTATAAATGAATTAAAAGAACTAAAATACAAACATAGAGAAATCTGAACCCGACCTTCAACTTTCCGAAAGTGGGACTGGATCTCTTGATACGACCGGGACTCACACGGTACGGTACGGTACGGTTCAACGTTGTCAGTACAAGCTGAGACACACTGGGATACCTCACATACATCGGACGGTCCGAAGAGACAGGTACCCCAAGAGGTCCGTTCTTATGACCTCACCCAACGGTACGGGAGGAGGCCCTCTAGAAGGGTTGAGTCCCTAGCTTGTGCACAGAGAATTCGGAAGACATGACCGTCCACGTCGACGAGAATATAGGTAAGACGTAGGTAGGAGACGAAACGGGACATAAGGTCCTCCGACCGTGGGATGTCAGACGTAAAGGGACCGAGGGGACAGTCGACCGAGGGTCTACTAGAAACAGTCACCCCTTGTGACGATCCTCCAACTGTCTACCCTTCCCCTTACCAAAGTCTAATAAAGACGGAAAGATAGAGACGGAACTTTTAGTAGACACCGTCGTCGGTCCAGAGGAGGCTTTGGAGCCGAAGTCACCAGGACCGAGCGACTCCAAAGTCGAAAGTAACCCACTGGGACCGGGAGTCAAGACCGAGAAGGGGGAGGAAGGGGAGGGACAGAGACGGCATCCGTACGATCACCGAAGTAGAACCGTGATTAAAGACCCAACAGAGCGACAGGAGACCCAAAAACGGAGGGGACAGTGGACACATTGTCTTAAGAGATACAATATAGCTATCATCAAGACGAAATTAATGAGTTTTCCAAAGACAATAAACCAATCTGAGACTACGTTAGCACAACGAATTAGTGACTTGCAAAATAAAATGGTTGTTTCAGAACACTTAAAAACTGACGAACCTCGAACGTTTGACTTAGGACTGTCAGTAATAATAGTAATAGTGTTCAGTAAATAATTAGTAGCGTGACACCCGTAGTGAAGTATGTAAATATGAAAAGGAAAAATTAGTATTGACAATCTGAAACAGTTTAATACGAAGGGGAGACCGGGGCTTAGACGGTAGGGATGACGATAGTGGGGTGTAGTCCGGTAATACTGTCGGAGGGATTTAAAACTTTATTGAAGTGTTGAAAGAGGGGTGGAGGCCAGGGAAGTAAGAGATCAGATAAAATTATATACGACGGTCTAAATAAAAATATTTCGCGTCGAGACTATTACAGTGTGGCAGTGATTCTTTCTTTTGGAGGACACCGAAGGGTAGCGAATGGTTTAATTCGTGTCTGCGAAACATGACCGAAAGTTGTAAGGGGTGTGTTATAGGGGTTTGAATGGAGACACAACTCACAAAGTAGTATGTTTGGTACGGAGTCGGACAACTAGGTAACCGTTCCTTCTAGGAACCTTCATTTTCTCAATGGGAACTGAAACGGTACACGAAACACGATAAATTTTACAGGACACCTCTCCGGTTCAGTTTTATCTCTACCTTTTGTTTAGACCTTCAACGGTAGTCTCTTTGACAAGGAAGACGTAAATACTCTATGTTAAAAAGATAATTTCTTGAAAGGGAGTAAGTGATTAAACAGACGTGATGACTTTCCGTTCAATTTATATCTATAAAAGGGGGACAAACAACAGTCAAAAATCACATTACTAAATCACGGGTTCGTTGAGAGTCACCACCGGTTACTTAAAGACTTATTATAATACTTAAACACGTGGTAACATATAAACGTAAGTAAAATTAATAAAAAGAAGAACTACGTCTAACAGGGTAAGTCCATTACTTAGGTAGACAAAATCTAAAATTTTGTATCTCTAGTGTCACTTATTCGGGAATTTCTATTTTACTGTAAGTGGAAAATATCCGAACAAATAAAATGAGACTCAAGACCCAGGGAGACCTGAGTAAAATCTTTGTTTTACAGTCACTAATTTCTTCGAAGAACGAGAGTCACTTCCAGTAACAACTGTGAACTAAAATAACAGAGACACCCGAAGGAACCAGAATGAACAAGAACCAGCATCCGATACAAGTAAGTAAATAAGTAAAAACAACTTATTCCACCTGTCCCGATGACGACGACACCAACAAAAACCGACACGATACTCCGAACACTCTAAAATCAAGGTGCTGGTGGTCCCTAACTTGTACCTGGGAGCCGTCACTCTTGCACCTCGGGATTGGAAACGGTCCCTTAAGGGGTCCTGACGACAAGAACACTTCGACTTTGGGATGTCCTCTATGTCTGTAAATTGTTATTTAATGTGTTTACTATTATGTCAATGACAACTTCACCCATGACGACTCCTCTTTCAGTCTCACAATGTTCGTCGACACAGTCCCCCCGAGACTGTACAACCTCCTTTCCCCGCTCCTTCCGAAGGGGTTCCTACACTACAGACTCGTCTCTAGACTTCCTACTTGTTCCTAAATCCACCTGCCCGAATAATCGTGTCCTGTGTCTCTCACTCTTTCGGAACTACTCTCTTCTTTGTACAGGGAAACTCCTAACTTTCTTTCCGGTGACACCGACCTCACACCTCTGGACGTCCCACTAACTTTATCCAGTCTCTCCGTGCATCCCTGGTCCGGTACGTACCGGAAGTTCTAGTGCCATTCCTACCATGGCAAAAAGTTTATTTCCCGATAGTACTAGTCCAGACGTAATCCGACTTCACACCCTTTATATATCCTTCCGGTGTTCTCATACACGGTTCTCCGGTGGTCTCTAGGTCCACTCTTTACAGACATAAAGTCCTTCATAAGAAACAAGACTTAAGAGGAATAGATCAGTATCGATAAAATCGAAAATATACTAATCATAAAGAAACCATATACGAAAAATAGAAGGATGACGATTGAAGAGATACGAAAATTTATTTTTACTTAAAGAAAAAAAGTCAAAATAACTGTTTATGTTAATATAAATTATTATATGAATTTCACTTGTTCCACGAATCATGAATCGTTGTCTCAGTTCCCCTTTGGACACGACTAAAGATCTCGGAAAAGAGTTGAATCGAAGGAAAAAGAACCAAGAAACTAGATGTTTAATGACAGTGAAGTCAAAGAAACTTTAAACGGAAGAGTTAAGTCACCCTAGTGGAACGAAACAAGTTCTGCAGGGAGGGTCGAGATGCCAGGTCTTCCACGGAGGTCTGTCTCTCGGTCCCGTCCGTCTCTTAAGTGGAACGAACAAAGGAAAAGAGTCACTAGAGTCAGGACTTGACAGAGAAAAGATTTCATTAGTAAAGTATACAAAACAAGTCAAAAAGATCAACAAATGTCACACAGACACTTCCTAATGAAGGTCAGGGTCAATAAAATAGTAGCGGTCTTTACTCAGACACGTAAGTCAAAACTAGTATGACTTGAATTCAATCTTTAAAGATTCACCTTCAGGTAGTAGGTCAACCACAATCTAAACGTAAAATCTCTCCCTTAGACTCAACTTCTCTATGTAAACCCTTAACCTCATCATACCTTCCACTAATCTCAGTACTTCGGACTAACTTGTAATAGTCAACACTCTTACTTCCACACACTTCTTTTGACCCGAAACCCAATCCGGAACCCCTTAATATGAAAGTCTAGGGTCCGTCTCCTTCTACTTGGTCTCCTCTACCGTCTCTTTGCAGTAGATCTTTCCAGTCTCTTTTGATCCTCTCGTACAACGTCTACGGTCCCTTCCATAACAATTCCAAAAGTGCTATTAATAATAGTTTTAAAATTACTACGGCCAAGTCTACTTTCCTCGTGACTCTCAACGGTTGACGTAAAACACTGTACTTTTCAAACTCACCAGAACGGGTCTCGTGAAAGCCCTCTCGTGACCCTGTCTTCGATCTAAAACTACGACTCCTCTCTCACCCTCCAGTCTGGTGTCTCTCCATACAAATCTGTTAAAAATAAATTCATGTCTTAAAATAAAAAATTTAATTTTCAAAAAAAATTGTATATATACACATGCACACACACATATATATGTATATATACTATATGTATATATATGTGTATATATACACACGTATATATATATATGTATATATACACACACACATATATATATATGTGTGTGTGTGTGTAAGAAAAGGACAAATCCAATAATATCTTACAACTCGTCTTAAGGGACACGATATGTCATCCAGGAACAACCAATAGATGAATTTTATATCGTCATACATGTACCGTTGGGATTTGAGAATTAGATAGGGAAAAGGGGGAGGGGAAGGGACGACCATTCGTATTCAAACAAGAGATATCTTCAGACACTCAAACAAATACAAAATGTGTATTCAAGTAAACGCATTAAAAAAAGAATCTAAGACGAACCTTCACTATGTACTATAAACAGGAGAAGAGAGACGACATGATGTGAATCGTACTACTATAAATCCAGGTAGGTACAACAATGTTTACCGTAATAAAGTAAGAAAAGTTACCAACTTATTATAAGGTAGTATGTGGATATGGTGTAGAACAAATAGGTAAGTAAACAACTACCCGTAAAACTAACGCAGGTACAGAACTGATAACATTTGACATGACGGTACTTGTGACCCCACGTACATAGGAAAGCCTAGTGTAAAAAGAGGTCTATATACGGGTCCTCCTCTTCACCCGTTGTCTCCTACTTCACCAACCTACCGTAGTGACTGAACCACGTATACTCAAACTCGTTCGAGACCCCTAACCACTATCTGTTCCTTCGGACCACAAGACGTCAGGTACCCCAGTGTTTCTCGACCTGCACTGACTCACTGACTTGACTGACTATACGGGTTCTCGCCCTAACGTCCCAGCTATCTATCATTTAGATCAAAATCAAAAAATTCCTTGACGGTATGACTTCTATTCTCAATGGAACTCTCGACATTGACCTACTCTCAAAGGTCTTTACTAAAGTAAATAAAAGATAAAATTTTTACAAAAGAAATGCTATCCTCTCGGAACTCATATATCTTTACGACCACCCTTCTTGGACCGACTCCTATATTCCAATTACTAAACTCTCTCTCGACTATGAGACATCACAGTCCTTGTTTTTCCGACGACGCACACGTTAAGTACTCAACTCTAAACTGGAATCTATCCTTTTCACTATATAAAAGAACATTGTCTTCCTTTCTTTTCTTTTGCCCATAGGTCTTTTAGTCCAAACAACCCAACCACCTCCCTTCAAGTTCTATTTGGTAGTCAATTGCTGTCACTATCAAAGGTAAAGAGCATCTCTTACAAGTTTTTTATATACAGGTTATAACTGTACCAGCCGTGTTACCATTTCTTAGGTGAATAGTCACTTCCTCTGCGTTCTCTACATCCAAATTGGGGACCCAGTCTTTATAGGGGACCTCATCCTTTACCTTTGGGTGAGGTCATAAGAACGGACCTTTTAAGGTAGTTGTCTCCTCAGTCCACCCGATATCAGGTGCTCCAGTGTTTCTCAGTCTGTACTGACTCACTGAGTCGTACGTACGTACATATAACTGTATCTAGACTTCTTAAAAACGTCTTTTAAGACATTACAAATTAGTCTTTGGTATTTGTAATATTACGTCAATTCAAACACATCCAGGACTGTACAAATTAATGTTGTAGACCCACGACTAATCAGTGTTTCCCTGAGTCACTGGGTCTTCTGATCTTACCTACCTTACTCTGATAATGACTTGAGTCCAAGTCGACGGGTTACGAGTTCTTAGATTATGACTCTTCTGTTCTCAACCCATTTACCTTTATGTCGAAATATCTCCTTTGACCTTTAAGACCCCTCTTCCACCTGAGTATAGAGTTTCTTGGTTAGGGGTGACGACTAGTCCCAGTTCTCCAAAATTTCCCCTCCAAGTCCCCACATATGTAAGTCTTGTCGTGTCAATAGAGACTGTCGAACTTTAATCGACATACAATCAGACTAGTCACAGTAGAACTGACAAAATTCATGTCTAGTGACTTAAGGTCCCGGTCAAACAAGGGTAAAGGAACTCCGGTCAAGAACCTTGCCACAATTCCACCTCGTCGCACACAGTACCATGTCAGATATCAATCGAAGAAGGTGGACCACCTCCAAAGTCACAGATGTTTTGTCGAGTTTCTTATACCGGGTCTTATAATACACATAGAGAACTCCTCCTTAAATTCCAGGAACTAAAACAAATTATGGATTTGATAATAATAAAAAAGAACGAACTGACGAAAGGAAACAAAGACTTAAAAGAGTGATTAGACTAATTTAAATAAGAAACCTTGAACTCGTAGGTCCTTCTCTTCAAACAGGGTCCTACCGGGGTATCCCAAAACGAGGGCATATTCTGTTGGGACTTGGTTCAGAGATGGTCAGGTCTTTCTACGGACCGTCGACTACTCCAGTTATTGATAGGAATCGTTCCCACCTTCTGACCTCTCTTTCGTCGCCGAAGAAGAGAACAAAGTAGGAGACGATTTACAAGGGTAAAGAGAGGAGAAAAGTCCAAAGAAAGTGATAAAGACTATAAGTCAAGAGTTCGGAGTCACGACAGAGATGGGTAGGAGAAGAGTTAGAGATCGAAATAAAAAGATTAAGACCAAAGAGTAGGTTAGGAATTGGAATAAGAGCGAGGGAGAGGACGTATATTACAGAAATAATGAATAACTTTTGGAAAGGGAGGGTAGGAAGTAGAAAAGGTTTAGGAGAAGAAGAATATACAAACAGAAATACGGAAGAAAAAAAAAGGAAATTCGGTGGAACTCAGGGTGAACAACAGAGTGAGAGATAAACAAATGTTTTCTTTTCAGGTACAAAAGTCATAAGTTAGAGTTAAACTCTAACTAATATAAGAATTTACAGTAGAACTCGACGAAATTTAAAAGAGTTTAAAATAAGGAATCCTACCTTTTTATTTCCCGTAAAGTTATCGTCATGTATTCAGAGTAGTAAACTCTAACTTTATCATAAAAAATTTTCCGTCTTCACGGATATTCAACAAAAAACCAAACAAAGAACGAAGAAAAATTTTTTCTGTCTGGTCACTATAAATGTATATCAACCCGTTTCGTAATACTTTTGTAAATGTATAAATTTAATAGATCTTTTAATCTCACTTAACCTTTTTGTTATTTACAGAAGTACATAGATTTAATACCAAATACATTTTCATGTATCGAGAAGTATTTTTTTTCTTTACATATAAAAGTGAATTCGTGGTTTTTACACCCTTCGAAACCTCTTCGTGAGAATAGTCCATCCCGAAGGGTCCACCACGTCACCATTTCTTGGACGGACGGTCACGTTCTTTACGTTCTCTGAGCTCAGCTAGGGACCCAACCTTTCTAAGGGACCTCATCCTTTACCATTGAGAGAGGTCATAAGAATAGACCCTTTAAGGTACCCGTCTCCTCGGACCACCCGATTGTCAGGTACCCCAACGTTTCTGAGTCTGTACTGACTCGCGTGTGTGTTTAAAAGTCCATCCGACGCCTATGATGTTCAGTCCCTAAACTCAACAAAGTGACAGTGATCATCCGTCACTGTTGATGTGTCGAGCAGATTATACATGTGGATGATACACGTTTCACGAAAGGATCGTAGACACTTTCTTAATGGCATATTGGAACTCAGAATCGAAAGTTCAGTCGGGAGACTCTCTCTCACCGTAATCCGTACTTAAACTAGAAGCTTTGGGTTCACGTTCTTTGAAAGAAGAAGACATAGTGTATTGAGACCGTGACCCGGTGTGACTGATTATACAGTTCTTTAATTCAGGCAAAGGTCACGATAACTCTACGAGTGACATCTCTACGAGTCATACTGGGGGCACCCAATAAATTTCCGTCACTGAGGTAAGGAAGATACCGTTCTTCTCCTTTCCCTGAAGAAACTACTCCAAGGACCCGTGACCCTTCCTCTTTTTACTTCTAGAGGCAATAAGGTTCAGGACTTGTTTGGGAGAGAAAGAGGTAAAGGTAAAGGAGGAGAAGTTTGAAACCCACTAGGAGAAGGAGATCTATTAAATCAACATGTCAGAGACATTTGATTCCGAAGACTTTTATTCAGAGCAAATAAGAGGTCCCGTATATCCGAACTGACGAGAACCCCTCCCGGGTTTTTCCTTCTTTTTCTTTTTTAGAAAGTACCCGGAAGACAACGACAACGACGACAATTCAGCGGAGTCAGCACAGGCTGAGACACGCTGGGGTCTCTACCGTCGGGTGGTCGTCTAAATTTTATAAAATTATCTAATAGTTCGACATATACCTATGATACCCTTTAATTAACTACTGTTCCATGTAACGTAGAGTGTAAACTGTAAGTTAGTATATCGAAAACAGTTTAAGATTAAAAAGGTTTTGAGTAGACAATAAAAGTTCATTCACTCTTTGTATAAATTTTCGGAGAATGACTGAGTTGTGAGTGGTACTGCATGACTGACTAGACATCTAAATGGTCCTGTGATTTTTATTTGAAATACGGTTTTAAACTACGTCTCTTCACCTTGTATTATGAGAATTTCATATTAATGTTAAAAACTCATTACCCCATAAAAAATCTTCTTTACAGATCAATAGTGCTTTATAAGTGGGATCCCCTTCCCTTGTAGTCCAAATTACATAGTTGAGAAGTATTTCACTTGGATTTCTCTCGAAAATGTAGAGGTGTACTACCGTTGTAAGTCTAGATACTTTTAGTAGGAACGTTACTTATACTATACCTTTGTAAAGTTTTCTTCTACACCCCGAGTTACGAAATCTGATCTCGTCACTAAAAGGTTGAAACAACACATATGTTTGGTGGACCTCTAGAACAATTTTACGACTAAGAGTAAGTCATCCAGATCCCACCCCGGACTCCCAAGGAGTAAAGATACTTCGAGGAACTACTACAACGACGGCATCCAAACGACTGTTGGGACTCGTCGTTCTAAAGTATCAAAGACATCAGTTACTACTTTTCAACTGAAAAAAATGTTACACTTATATAGAAAATATGTGTTTACTGTATCTAAAAACAAAAACAATAAAAAAAAGGAAAGTTCCTTAAAACCTGGATTTAAATTAAAATAAAAATTTTTTGAAATAACTACCACCAATTGGTCTGGTTACTTTTTATATCCTATTACTCCCGGTTTCATCTAGTCTCAGTACGTAACACCCGATTTATACCTTTTATGAGTTGTGATAAATTATCTTCACCAATACTATTTCACACATCATCAGTGTATGTACATCTCGGTCCGACTAACTGAACGACACTGAACTCTGGGAACCACATGGTCAACCGAAGGTCAAATACGACCCTCTGTACTCTGTTCAAAACTTACATACTAAAACTATATGGTCAACCTGTGAGTTCTCCTCTAAAGTTTATTCATCCTGAACCCACCTTGAATCGTTTCTCTAACTCAGACCTACATATCTAAATCTCACCTACACTTCACTTTTCTCTCGGATCAAGTGCAGGATTTCTTATGATTATAAATTTCCTTCTTTGTTTCCTTATTATCAGTTGTTTTCTAAATCTCTAAATACTCTTTTTAACCCTTTCACTCAAAAGTGACTTCGATCCATTCTCACAACCGTACATCATCCACGAATTGTTTACCAACAATTTTGGTTATTGTTTATGTGTCATTTCTTTGTTTGTCTTTTGGTCTGACTTGACCCAAATACTTACGAGACATGGTTCTAGTGACCTTACAAACTAAAAGGATTCGTATACCAGAAATTTTTAAAATAAAATAATAAAAAATTTAAATGGAAAAAAATATAACCTCATATCAACTTTGAGGTTATGAAACAGGTGGAGTACGCTTCTCAACTGAGTAACCTCTTCTGAGACTACGACCCTCCCTGACCCCCGTCCTCCTCTTCCCCTGCTGTCTCCTACTTTACCGACTTACCGTAGTGACTGAACTACCTGCACTCAGACTCACTTGAGACCCTCAACCACTACCTGTCCCTCCGGACCGCACGACGCTAAGTACCCCAGCGTTTCTGAGCCTGTGCTGACTCGCTGACTTGACTTGACTTGACTTGACTATCAACTAAACGTCACAACGTAATCAAAGTTCACATACCGTTTTACTAAGTCAATGTATATATGTATATAGGAAAAAAGTATAAAAAAGGGCATATCTAATAACGTCTTATAACTCATCTCAGGGGACACGGTATGTCATTCAGGAACAACCAATAGATCAAATATTTATCATCACACATATACAATTAGGGTTTGAGGATTAAATAGGGAGGGGGGTGGAAAGGGAAAACCATTGGTATTCGAACGAAAACTTCAGACACTCAGACAAATACGAAACATTTGTCCAAGTAAACATACTAAAAAATTCTAAGATGTATAGTCACTATAGTACATAAACAGAAAGAGACGAACTGAATGAAGTGAATCATACCGTTCGAGATCCAAGTAGGTGTAACGACGTTTACCGCAATAAAGTAAGAGAAATACCGATTTTAAGGTAACATATATACATGATGGAGAAGAAATAGGTAAAGAGACAACTACCTGTAAATTCAACAAAGGTACAGAATCGATAATATTTATCGTAGGATTCGTACAAGAAAACATACAAAAAAGATAGTTTCCGATAGAAGAGACGGACCTTATCGGAAGTAAGAGGAAGGTGAAAAACACTAGAGACGGAGACGACGGATGAGGGAGAACACAAACGTGTGCGAGAGAGACCAGGACCCTGTAGTCACTATGAGAAAATGAAGACCGAGGGGAACACCTGGACCTACTAACGAAGAGTTGGAAAGGTTCGGGACACACGGTTGTGACAGATACTGGTTATTCGACCATGCGTCGACCTGATCTTTCGGGAGTAGGGTATTCCTTGACATCGTTGACTAACTTTGGTTTCCCCCTCTTTTATAAACGACTATCGACTACAATCATAAAGGAAAAGTGATACTACGATATATACTACCACCGACCACCTCAGGTTCAAGGTCTACTTGGTACTGTACACTGGGACTGTCTGGGACATACACTGGTCTTCTTCGACGACAAAACAACGATTCAACACAGACTGAGAGACGCTGGGGTACCTGACGTCGTACGGTCCGAAGGGACAGGAAGTGGTAGACGACCTCAAACGAGTCTGAGTACAGGTAACAAAGTCACTACGACAGATTGGTGGAGTAGGAGACGGTGAGGGAAGAGGAAAACGGAAGTCAGAAAGGGTTACTCAGCCGAGAAACGTAGCCCACCGGTTTCCTAACCTCGAAGTCGAAGTCACGATCAGGAAGGTCACTTATAAGTCTCAACTAAAGGAAATCCTGACTGACCAAACTAAAGAAACATCAGGTTTCCTGAGAGTTCTCCTGAGGGACCAATTCACCAATTCTAAGATGTAAGGTTGCGTTCCCCACGTCCAAGCTAGGAAACAACCCCTTGAGTCTAGGGTGAACGAAAAGTCGGGTTTTTGGTTTCGTATTTTGTCTTTGTTATAACATTATTTAAGTTCTTTCTGAATTTTTTACCAGGTGTAATTTTTTTATAATAATTTTTCACCTGATCTCCGTCACCTCTCGTCTCCACAAATGTTCTACTCGACTCTCAGTCCGACGAACCTAAACTTAGGGTAAGACGGTAAGTGTTTAATAAGTCAGATTCTTTCCAATACATTGAAGAAGTGTAGAGTCAAAAGAGGAGACATTTACCCCTACCTTGTGTATCGTATCAAGAACCAGTCATACTGTACAATTTCTTTACCACCGTTTTGGTTCGTTTGTATACTTGTGTGTATGTCCGTGTGTTTTACAAAGTATTCAATCCACACGTCTACCCTAGACTGCGATTTCCTCCAACTAGTCCTCGTTACTCGACCCGAAGAGTTTTTTTTTTTTTTCTGACATCTATCCCGTCTCCACCCGTCTTTTCGATTAGTCAGGTGAAATCCCTCTTAATTGCACTACGGGAAAACCTGTGATTCTACTACTTTACTACAAACAGTCTCCTTACACCCGAACTGTATAAGAGATCACACCTCACCTTATTACTTTAGATAATAAAATAGGTGAAAAGGATAATAGGTCACTACCAGTAAATACTTCAACCGATAGCAAAAACCTGTGTCTCACAAAAAAAAGGGGGGAAACATTTACCTAGAGATTCTGGAGATTGGAGTAGACATGGAAGAACATTATACTCGAGTGGGGAAATTTGTTATAGTTCCTTTACTTTTAAAGATCACCATAAATCACAAGTCTTAGTCAGGGACTTCCTACGGTCGACCCCCTATTTCCTAGTCAGTCTATGGTATTATAGTCAGTTCTACCTATTAGTGACTTTTAGATTCTTTACTAGTAGACTCTTTGAATAAACGTCTGTTTACAGGAATAGTTGTAGTCCGGAATAAAAGTTCTAAGTTTAGTACATAATAACTCATCGTGTTACGGTCAGATTTACCTTATAAAAGATCGAATTCAAAATAACTGAAGTTAAACAACCAATATTAATGATTGAAAAATAAAAAATTACAAGCTCACGACTGTACGAACCCCCCCTTCTCCCCGCCCCTTAACTTGGTGTCACCGCTAACGTGTCGTTCCTTTAGTCGTCTTCTCCTTTTAATTTACGGTCCGCTACCACACTTCAGTCGTCACTCCCCTTACTCAGCCCCCTTTCTCAATTTAAAAATTCACTAAATCGTTTACTACAATTCTTTCACGGTGTGGTAACAAAGTCAAAAAAGATTATATTGTTCGGTATCAACTAGTAAAAAAAACATGAGTACATTCTTTTGGAGAAATCTCTTTTAAAAGTAACAGGATTCCTTGAGTGACGTTTTAACAAAACAAATTTTCTTATGAATCTCCGAATCGTGCGTGTGTGTGTCTCTATCTATAGTAAAACTTTAGGTTGACGAACTTTTGACAACTCTTCCATAGTCTCTTCGTAGAAAATGAGACCTTAGGACCTGACTCGTCTTAAAAGTCTTCACCTGTCTCGGTAAATGAAGAGAGAAGAGGAGGACTCTCCACAACTTTTACATATAACCTTCGTTTTTCTATTTTTTTTCTCAGAAGAGGACCAGTCAAGATCGGACAGAAAAAGAGCACAGAAAACGTCAGGATAGGGTTTCGGAAGTGACGGACTCATTTTTATCTCAAAGGAAAAATTAAAAGGTAGTGGAAAATTTTTGAAAGGATTCGTTTGTATATAAACTCGAACATTTATTATAATTCATATGTAAATAAATAAAAGACCCAAGAACACAATTTTAACAAAGAAAAGATACCGAAATCAAAGACGACCTAAATCAGTAAGAAAGTAGCAGGTGGATAGGTAAGGAAACAAGTAAGTAAGACCTGGGGATGTGGGGACTCCTAGATACTCTTGTATTACGTTAAAGGACTGCTATTAATCACTGAAAGAGTTCAACAAGACTATACTCTTGGGGTTGATCTGTATATAAGCAATGTTTATCAGACACATTTTTCGTACCCCCTCGCTACCAGAAACTAAATTATAATAAGACGGACACCGTCCAAAGATTTTACTTCATGGACAGTCAGCTGACGGGTAGGAGGAGCGAACATGTTTAACCCACCAAATGTGCAGACTTCCTTCCGCCTTCACTCTCCGTTAGACACCTACCACAAGTCACAAGTAAAGGAAAAGAGGGAGTAAAAAGTACACAGTCGAATTACAGTAAAGAAATCCCTTCGGATGGGTTGTGGAGGGATGGGGGTGAGGGAGGTCTACTCAATGAGGCAATGAGAATCGTCGGGGATGAAGAAAAAGTATCGTCAATAATGTCAACGTCAATTTACAAATAAACCCACTAACAAATGAATTACGGACAGAAAAGGTAGACTGGTATACGAGGTACCCCCGCCCCCCTGGTACACAACAAATGTCGGGAGAGGGGTCTCGGACAGTACCTCCGACCGTGTATCACCATCGATTAAACAACTGACTTAATTAGTTTTTCATTGGTAATTTTTCTGTAATTTAAATTAAATTGGTGATTGGTCTTTTTCACACACACAACTTAATTGGAAAAATCAAACACAAACTATGACGTATACGTGACTAATAGTAAAAGATTTTTAGTGTCGTACGACTTTACACTCCTTTAATCTTTTTTATATACCACAAGTGAAAGAAAAATTTTATTCCCTTTTAACTTCTAGTCCTCTTTGGTATTTGATCTCCTTGATATCTTAATCAACTTTACAATTTCAGGGAAGGGGGTTTTCACTTCCAAAATTTA
The DNA here is from genome assembly GCA_006410555.1 of Capra ibex. NCBI lineage: Eukaryota > Metazoa > Chordata > Mammalia > Artiodactyla > Bovidae > Capra > Capra ibex. The sequence continues at coordinate 22,154,038 of SJYO01052474.1, forward strand.
GATTAAACGAGAATCTTGAACTTACTTATATACGTCCCATCAATCCGAATTTTTAAAGGTGTGATGATCACTGAACTACCTAATATTAGTGAGAAAGGGGATCCTCGACGACACGAAAGAGTAACATTTTTCATTAATCGTCTACATTTTATTTTCAAATAATTAGAATATCCTATATTAATACCAACAAACATACATTTAAGAAAGTACAAGCACCTAACGAATGGAAAGTAAAATTTATTTGTCCAATCTTCAGTTTACAGTAATGGTTAAACTAATTTTGGTTATGTTAAGATAAAAATTTTTCTTTGTTGTTGTTGTTTTTTGTCTCGGAATGAATAAAAAGTTTTCTATTACGATTGAATTAACCGGATTAAAATCCCAACCCTAAGGGTCATCGGTTTGGTTTTAAGGATTACGTCTATTAGACGGTTTTCATAAACTTTTATAGTTCAATTTTTTTTTTTTGTACCTTATATTGTGTCCTTTGACGTATAGACGTCGTGGTAAACAGTTAAATAAAGTTTACAGACTACAAGTTACTACTTACTCTGGTCCCTACCTACCGAAGACGAACGGATCGGGCAGGTGGAAGAGAACAAGAGAGGATCCTCCGTTGAGACAGGTCTGTTACAGTTGACCAAGAAACTGAGGAACCAAAGATCACCTAAGCCAGTTCCCCTCTCGGTCGTCCTTCAGTCCCTCCCGTCTCTCAAGTCCTATATTAAAGGACCGAGGGAGGGACTCCCCAACGATCCCCGACCAATACAGGGAGGGGAGGTCCCTAATCCCCTCTCCAGTGACGAGGAGAGTCTACCGTAGACAGACACTGAGGAGGACTGAGGAGGACCGAACATATTGACGAGGGCGGAGACCAAAAATCCCACGTTCCCATCATCGACGGAAGAAGACTGAAACGACCCAATACCGAAAGGTAACGAAAGAGAGATTTGACGGAGACAGAACCTTTATCGGGGGAATAATTGGAGGGATTTAATGGGTTTAAGTTCCCATGAGAAACAAAAAAAGTGAAGGGTCTGAGTGTGTCATGGGAACTTTTTCGTGAGTATGTCATGGGAACTATTTGCGTGGGAAATTTTGCACCACGATCACCATTTCTTGGACGGACGGTCACGTCCTCTACGTTCTCTACACCCAAACTGGAGACCTAACCCTACTAGGGGACCTCTTCCCTTACCGTTGGGTGAGGTCACAAGAACGGACCTCTTAGGGTACCTGTCTCCTTGGACTACCCGATACCGGGTACCCCAGTGTTTCTAACCTGTGCTGACTCCGCTGGAATCGTACGTGTGTTTTGAGTCATCTTATATAGGTTCACTCAATGTTTTTGGTTCTATACTGTAACACATTTCGTATACAGATGAGAGTCCGCATGTTTATACATGTTTTTACGTAAGAAGTACAAAATTTCTTTCACACGGAGGACACTGAACCAGAAGTATAAACGGAGACTTTAAAGTCTAAGTCGTAGTCGTCTTTTGGTATAAACTTAAGAAATAGATTATTACTCTTACTTAACTGTAACAGAGAAAGAAGAGACCAACCGAACCAATACCCACAACACTCTCCATTCCACACATAGGACCGAGTATTGTCTTAATGTGAGAGTTGAAATTTACATACTTGGTAGAGAGATATGAGTCGACACAACTGACTGGTGCCCGGGAAAATCACACGCACACATCTATCTAAAACGAGTGAGACTTACTCGACTAGAACCCGTCCACCTATTGTAGTGTGGTGTCACTTTAGTAAGAGAGAGAGGCACCGGAGGTGTTAAAGGGTAAAGTTTTCTGGTGGAGAGGAAAAGATAAAGATTCGGGGTGGTACGTAGTTCCCGAAGGGTCCACCGAGTCACCATTTCTTAGGTGGACGATCATGTCCTCTATGTTCAAATTAGGGACCTAACTTTTCTAGGGGACCTCTTCTTTTCCCGTTGGATGAGGACATAAAAACGGACCTCTTAGGGTGCCCGTCTCCTTGGCCCCTCCGATGTCAGGTGCCCCAACGTTTCTCAGTCTGGGCTGACTCGTGCGTGCGTGTATGTGTGTGCGTGTGACACGGAGTCTCGTGTTGTCGATCACAGGAAAAGACTTAGTCACCGCTTCTAAGTCAACTCTTCTACCAGTACCTGAGTAAAGTGGAAACCGTAATTGAACATGTTTATCCTTCGAACGAGAGATAGGTAACACACCCATTCTAAAGAAACTCGTCCAGGACCAAACCCTCCCATAATCTCACAGTTTTTGTTTGAGTCCTATCAGTAGGAAGAAGAAATAAAGAGACGTACATCCGCGGAGTAAAGAAAGAGGAAAAGAGAATAAAGTAAAAGTACTTCGACTCTCCGCGTACTTTCGAGTCCCGTCGCACTCCTCCCCTTCCAGTTGTGACTTGACTTGAAGATCGAGACCGAGCAGTAAAAATAGGTTAAAGACTAATATATGAGTACAAAACGGTGTTCGTTGATCATCAAAATCATGGTCTCTCATCAATCCAGGCTTTTCTGTTTCAACTACCGATATTAGTAATACGAAAAGACCTGGTCCAAGACGTCGTCGTTGTTTAGGTAGGGTTCTAGTCCACTGTATCGCTACCGCCGACAAGGATTCTCGTCGTAGTGACTCCTTCACGAATCCGTTCGTGATGGGGGACTCCTTCTCGTGTCGAAGTTCGACTAGAAAGTGACCACTTTTGGTTACTGTGATAACTTACCGTGATTCTCGTGTGGGACGGTTGACGGAAGTGGTGATTCCAACTGTTAGTTACCTACTCCAACAAACATCTCTACTTTTTCGTGTTTTCGGAACAACCATTAACTACCACTTCTACACCCACTGAGTCCAGAATTTAACAGAAGACAAACGTTTAGACAAGAGTCTACATACACTCAAAGAACGTCCTTCTGAATGTAAAGGATACTAGGACTCCCTGAAGAGGACTCGACACGAAATCCCGAGTAACGAACAATCACCACAGAACCGGAGGAGCACCTAGAAGCCGTTCGGTCTTTGACCCTCTTTACGTACACCCTCTTTACGTGACCCTCTTTACTGTACTTTACGTACAGTAAAACTCGTCAGTGTCTTTCAAATTTTGAATGGTATCATAAAATTACACGTTTGTCGTCCCTTGTAAATTTTCCGTGGACTTCCCCTTGACGGTAGAAGAACACGACACTTTCTCATATATACCACGGATTTTCGGAGAACCGGGGAAATATAGAATTATTGTAGGGCAGAGTGGGACGGTCAGTACACCTTAATCTAAGTGACTGAAGTTACCCCTCTCCGTGGCAAGTAGACTCCTTCGACATGCGTAAGAGTTGGGACAGATCTTTCACATCTTTCGTTACCCGTACTCCGAACCCCTTCTTTATCCCGAACCGACCCGGTCCCTTGTCTTTTCTTAGATCACTCAGTTCACTCTCTCCCCTTTTCCTCCAGTCTCCGACTCAGTACCTAGGACACTTATCTCCGAATCCGAAATCAACTTATAGGGACCCCCTTTACTTCCCGAAAGTCGTTTTAAAACTATAATAGACTAAATTTTTTTTTTTAGTCAAACCAACAAACACATCTTACCTAAACTCTTCCCGTCTTTACCTTCATTATTCTGGTATTAGTCCACCAAAATCCTTAGTCTATAGTGTCACCTAACCTGATCCCACACGACAAAACGAAATGGTAGGGATCCACTACCGGACTCTATCGATTAACTTGTAAACTAATACAGGTTTAAGACGGGTCGTCCTTCTTCCCCGCCCCGTACTCTTTCTTGACGAGAAAGGGAAATTCCTATGCAAAAGTCTTCAATGTGAGTGGTGATATGATTTCTAGTATCGACGTTTCTTCCGACCCTTTACATCCAAAGAAGATTCACCGGTTCAGGATGTATTTTTAAACCCCAAGATAGACGTTCTTCATCTTTTGTCTGTGATCTCCTGTCATTATAGACGATTGAAGATAAATTTTTCTTTTTTTTTATATACAAACGATAAAATTCGTTTTATAGATTCTTTGATACGTACTTAAAGAAAACTTTATCTTCAAAACGGAGGAACTCTAGATGCAATTTGAAAACCTAATAATACAGCCAGGTTCTAAGTGTCGGATAGATCGATTTACACCTAGTTCATTAACCAAAATCAGTGTCGACCCGTTTGTGGTCTATTGAAGGGTCTACGTACAGGCAGACAATTCTTCTCTTAACCTTTCTTAAGTCGTACCCGAACTCCAGTCTTACCACGGAGGAAGAGGGCGTGGTGTCAAGTAGGAACCCTGGACGAAGACGGATTCGGACCCGACACACACCCATACAACTCTTACTTCCGTCTCGCACTAGGTGAGAACGGGTCATTTGAACCTTGAGACTGGAGAGTAAGTGTAAGAGGAGGGGAAACCCCTCTTATTTATTCTCTATCTCCAGATCCCTCCTCTGTATATGAGACCTTGAGGGGTTCTCCTCATTCCAACCCCACCCCTAGAAAAGAAAGACTCGCCTTCACATTTATATCACCTCTATTTTTGTTAATAGTTTTTTCGCCTTCGATTAATAAAAATTTAAATCACCTATTAACGAAATGTTACAACATAACCAAAGACGGTATGTTGTTACACTTAGTCGGTATTTATATGTATATAGGGGAGGGAGAACTCGGAGGGAGGTTGGGGGTGGGGTAGAGTGGGTAGATCCAGTAGTGTCTCGTGGTTCGACTCGAGGAATACAATATATCTTTGAAATTGGTTAAAATTTTCTCCCCATACCAGTACCCATAAAACTCAACATGTTAATTAACGGAATTTATACGAAACAGACCCATTACTTATATACCGGAATAAAATTCGTGGGTAGTATAAGAATACTTTGGAGTCGTGTTCCTTTTATTCTCTCCTCTTTTCCGTTTTTCTGTCCACAAATTTTTACTACGTCAAACTACGGAATTCCGTGACTTTCTCTTTCCCTTCCTTTTGTAGGACATTCTTTCCGCCACCTCCTCCAACCCTCCCCTTCATCTACCTCTTTCCAATCCTCCAGCACCGTCCCGACTCCAACCCCTCCGTCCCGTCACCCACAGGGGAGGGGTCCCTGGACCTTCTCACCCACGCGACCACCCGAAGGTCGCGTGAGTACCCCGTTATCTTCTCTCCAATTATTTTCCCGGCAAATATTCCACACCCGGGTCCATTTCCGGGGTCCAGTCCTACCTCGTACGAGTCCTTGATCGTTGACACCCTTCTGGACCTCCAGGTTCCCGTCGCTGAGTAGTGTCCTGGGACCACTCCCGAAGTCTCCGACCACTCCTGAGGCCATCCCTTTGTGGTTCAGTCCCACTCCCTTTCTCTACCTCCGTAGTTACGAGACTGACGACAGAAGAGGACGGAAGGGTGGAGGACCTCCACGGAGGGTGACCCGTTTAACCTGACTTTCGGACTCCGATCCCTCGGATCCATTCTGTCAGTGTTTCGTTGGAGGATCCTGTATGTCGTCCTATCTCTTCCTAGCTCTTCCTGTTTACTTCTCGGGCGTACCATAAAACCACCTTACAGTCCATCCCCCGACAACCCTTCTTCGATATAGTTTTAGGGACGGTGTCAAAAACTCATTAATTAACGAAAGTTTGTAAGTAATTTGTGGACGAGACAATCCCTGATCACTGTGGTTTATTTAGTCTGTCTCTGAAACAGAGATACCCTGAGGATCCGGTCGTGTGCTAACACCAAGAATAGCGTCTACTACCTCTGACACCCTACTCCCTGTCGTTTTCCGTCGAGACGGACCCTCTTCCGAAGGACCCTCCTCCCCTACCTGCCTACCCGCCTTACTACGAACTTCATGTCAAATAAATGTTGTAACACAATCAAAGTCCACATACCGTATCACTCAGTCAATATGTATGGGTATGCAACGTAAGACAGAAAAAAAATCTAATAAAAGGGTAATATCCAGTAATATCTTATAACTCATTAAAGAGACACTATATGTCATCCAGGAACAACCAACAGACAAAATATGTACCATCACACACATACAATTAACAGTTGAAAACTCGACCTATAAGGTAGACACGTCGACTTCCACAGAGAGAAGTGTCTTCGTCGTACCCGTCCTAATGTCCGTAGTAGTCCCGACTGTCACTTCCGTACTTCGACCCTTCCTCCCACCCTGTCACAGACTATGGTCCCGAAGTCCACGGTCAAACTACTCAACCCTATAATGGGAAACTTACCCGTTTACCTTCAATTGCCTCCGAATGTTCCCTACATGTAGAACTTTTCCTACTTGACTACGTCTTACGAAAGGTGTGGACAAAAGAATCATGAGAGGAAAAGGGAGAGTAAAGGAAGAAAAAGGAGATACGGAGAGAGTGGTATAAAAAACAACAATAAGACAAAGACCTTTGACTTTATAGGTCTCACTTTCCTAATCAATCTTACCTAAGTCACATCCTTTTTTTTATAGGGTCCAATTTTTTTTTAAGGGTGAAGTCAACGGTCATCCCCAAATTAAACTCCGTTACCTTTATGACTCCTACGGTTGTGTCTTTAATTTAACGAAGTACTCGGTCACGAATCACCAACCGGTGTTATTTCATTTTTACTCTACAATGAGGTACTGTTGAACTTTTCTACAGAACTTTATACTAGTCATAAGTTCTACGGAATAACACCCGACTTATACTTATGTATCGTACTTAACTTGCTTACTTTTATGTTTGTGTATGAGAGTGTAATGAAAAGACGTGTAACCAGTCGTTTCTCTTTTAAGAAAGTCTGAAACCCCTCTTTCAGGAAACGGATTAATAAGTTTGTTGGTAAAGAATAGACGTGAAAATAAAATATATGGGAAATGTGGACAAATTAATTAGGATTTGTACTACGACTGACGATTAATTTGTCGGGACTTTCACTGACTGACTTCCATCATTAAACTCTATTAATCAAAACCAAAGTTTGTGAGTTAAAAGTGTGAAACACGAGTAAAAATCTTTCCCCACCGAGTAATAATATCCGTCCCACACCTAACACATCCCGTAAAATGACGACCTGAGACTCATCGACTCCTTCATCTTCCTAATAATATGTAGGACTATCCGGTCACATTACCATATCGTGATACCTTAAACGATATCTTACGAGGGACAAGGGAGGATGTGTACACACACGTATGTGTGTGTATGTGTGTGTGTGTGTGTGTGTGTGTGTCTTAAGGAAGGTTTTACTTCGAGTCCGACAACCTAGAAAAAGTGATCTTGTATCTTTGTGTGTACTAGAACTAGAAACCCTTTCTAGAGATCATTTCCCATCTGGAGTGACTTAGTAGGTAATAGAGAAAGGGTCCAGGAGACCTTTATTGGTTCTTCCCGTTGTAAACCACACACCAGTCTCTAAACCTACCTACAGGAACGATTCATAAATACATGAGTTTTCGCGTGTCTGATTAGTTCCCCTGTTAGATAGTTCTCCACTGACCATATAGACCGTCTCTTACGTTTCCTTGTTTTTCCTGTGTCCAGTTCTGACCAAAAGTGCTAGGGTGTTATAACTGTCCGTTCAATCATTCCAGGATGATCCTCTTATCCTGGGTCTTCTTAACCCACACTTTATCTGATTTAGTAACATCCATTATATCTATCTACGTCCAACGACGACGACGACGACGATTCAACGAAGTCAACACAGGCTGAGACACGATGGGGTCTCTACCGTCGGGTGGTCCGAGGGGGTAGGGACCCTAAGAGGTCCGTTCTTGTGACCTCACCCAACGGTAAAGGAAGAGGTTCTACGTCCAATGAGTCTTCGGTTTGTTCAAGAAGTCGTGGGACCTCTCGAGGTTCGTGTCAGAAGACTCATTCCTCCGAAAATGGAATCCTACAAGTCACAGTGAAGTGACCGGTGGTTATTACCTCCTCCTGAGAGGTCTGGATGTTTTCCAGACCTATGTCTACAACTCCCGAAAAAGTTCTACAGTTCTCCTTTGAACATTGGAGGAACACCTAACCCCTAACAGACCAGTCCCCCACCATCCACTACGTACCAAGGGTCTCACACATCGAGACACGTCCTTCTACTTTGTCGTCGGGTGATTTGTGGTCTCGGGACTGTAATCGACGTTCTAGACTGTCTCTCGTCTCAATTGTCAAAAATACATACTCAGTCTGGACGTAGAAGTTGGTTCGTAGGACTCAATCCCGTAGCATCTCAGTAAAACTGGAGACCTAAAAGTGTAGTGTCTACTCCCATGTGTAGAGAATTTGAGGTCTAGGGTGTTATCACAACGGGTGAAAAATCAACGAAAGTAAGTAAAGTGTCCTTGGAGTCTTCTTTGTGCAGTTTTTGACTCGAGTAGTAAAAACAGAAGGTTTAGAGGAGAACAAGAAGACGGAACCTTTTATAGTTTGTAGTAGATGAGTCTATGGTTTCGGTATCTTGACTCTCAGTAAAGGGTAAAAGACATATGGAAAGAACCAGAAAATCTATGAGTGTCCAAGATGTGGGAAGGAAAGAAGGGTGGACGATGACGGAATCAAGTCAAATAAAATATGAAAGAAGGTATCTAAAGATATCATCAAAAGATTGTCCTTGATCATCCGTTGAAGAATACAGAAGGGAAATTAAGTCACATAGAGACTTAATACCCAGGTGACCGTAGTCTAACAAGACCTCCTGTATAATTTTACTTCTAAGGATCTACAGATCTGTATGATTCAGTCTTAAAAACCCGTACCCCGACGGGTCCACCTGTGCCTTTACACTCCCAAAGATGTGAAGGGTTACGACGGTTACACTAGAAAGATTTTGTTTTAAAGACAACACGGTGAGGGAGCCAATGTTAGTACGACACGAAGGAGTACTGGAACCACTATTTCAGGTGTGAGGAACAGTATAGACTCCTTGGGAAGTTGGAGACCAAAGACAGATTGAGACTTCAATATGAAGGACTACAAGGAGGGAACTATAAGACGAAAGGGTGGCACTCTTTTCGACGTTGTGGTATGGGAGAGAACTGAGACGGAAACCTGTACGACAAAGGACACCGACTTTACAGAAAGGGGTACAAAAACGACCTAAAGGACGTAGAAGACACGAACCAGATCGGACGTACAGGGAGACGGTACGAAGAAATTGTGGGGACTCAAGAAGACGGGACCGTGAAAAGTATCTCATTCTGAGAAGTGAACATATATCCTCACTTATAACGTAAAGTTTGGGGAAATCCTCGTCTAAACACCGTACGTCAATTAAACGATGAGTCGAACTTTAATAAATCCTCTTTGTCGTATAGAGATTAAAGTTTATAGAAGATCGTTAAGTGGGACAAATACAGTCTTTTATCAGAGAATAGGATTTCTTTAATGCCATACCTAAGGACAAAACACTAAAAAAAAAAAAAAAAACTCCTACCTTCGGACCTTTCTGCAATATTAATTTTCTATGTACCAATCGACAAGGGTTTAGAATAACACCATGAGTCACTAATATAATTATTCGTGACTGATCTAAACGTTTCCATATATAAATTTTATTAAATGGGTTTTATATTAGAATCATGATTTTACAATAGTTCACATTTTTTTTTTTTCAGAACATAATTTACGAGATGAGGAGTAATACATCGGAAATATAGGGTTTCGGTTTCTGCTAAAGTCTCCACTGGAAAAGGCTCCGTACACATATGTAAAGTACAAGTAAAGACGGAGTAAAGAAGTGGCCTTCAACAGTACATGTCTTATTCTTTTCATTGTTGTTGTTTTTCGTGTTTACAACACGAAACCGAAGACTTTGTTACCCCTGACTTAGTTTTGATTTAAGAAAGACAAAACAACAACCAAAAATCAACGAGTCAGTACAGACTGAGGAAACACTGACGTATCTGACGTCGGACGGTCAGAGGAGACAGGTACTCTAAAGGGTCCTTTCTTATGACCTCACCCAACGACAAGGGAAGAGGTCCCCTAGAAGGGGTGGGTCCCCAGTTTGGGTAAAGAGGACGTAACGTCCGTCTAAGAACTGGCGACCCGGTGGTCCCTTCGGGAGAACAAATCTTTACACGAAACTTTCTTTCACTCGGGTGTCTGGACATATTGGATGAAAGATTACTTTAACTACCACTACTTTAGAATAGAACCGACGTCCGACGAGACAGATCCAAAGACCATATCGAAACTGACAAATTAGAGAACACGTTGTCAGGCAGTAAACTGTTCTAAGGAGTACCCACCTTTACTGGACAGTAAACAAAACGTCTATGGAGTTTAGTCGATACGTAGGTGGCGGGGTCTCGATTCACTATTGTGGTCCATACTGAAGAAGAGGGCCCACCAGGGAGGTCTGAGGATGGTTCGCGTTCGGTACCACCTGTAACATTGACGGGACCCCACCTTAATGCACAGCTGCGACCGAAGACTCCCATTGATGCCTCTCTCACCACACCTCCGGAAGTGAGTCTAGAGCTCCCTCTAACCATTCACATACAAATAGTCTACTAACACAAACTCCACTGTCCGACACCTTCAGACTCACAGGGGTTCTCGAGAGACTAGACACACCCTATTAATCTCGAGGATGTCTACGTACTGGGTCCGACAGGTGAGATCCCCCTTCGACCCGAATAATATTTACCAAAACAACAAGTACCAGATAGTTCCACTGTGAGAACACGATTAAACCCTTCATCTCGAGGACTGAGTCCGTTTGTAAAAAAGTTTCAACAGACAAAACTGCACCCTCAAACGACCGTGTAATCTCGGTGACATATAAACTTATTTACTGTATGATAAACTAACAAGATCTACCTTCGAATATAATCGTTCAGTAATTTATAAAAATTTTTCCGTCATCTTAAATTGTAGGTTGTGATTTCCCTAATTCTGACCATTAGTAGAATTGTGTTATGACTTCATCGGGGGTTCCGATATGAACTCACTATAAGAATAACAGTAAAAACTGAAATACTTAAAACTAAGAATGGAGTTTGAGACTTCGAACGTCACTCACCCTAATTCCCGTTCTACACCTTTGGACAAATCTTGTCCCACGAACACTTGAGACAGGACCCAAAAAAGTCGCAAGAGTAAGTTTAGAGGCATCCGTAAAATGAGACACACATAAATAGGTACTCCGACATTTAGATGACGTGTCACACCTTCTTGGTCTTCTGTTTTGTGGAGTCCCGTATTCGGAATAACGACTAACCCGTTGTTTGTATTGAAAAGCCTACTTTCCTCTATACAATGGTCAATGAATTGTTTACGATAACAAGAACGATTCTTAATGACTTATTTTAAACGTATAAAAAGATAACGTAACGAAAGACATTATCGTTACAAAACGGTTTTTAAATTTCACAGAAAATCGACAAAACCCCATTAAAACTTGAAACTATTGAATTACAAAAAGAAACTTCGAAATTACGTCCTTTTCTGGTACCCTTACTAAACCCGTCCGGTTCGTAGATTTAAATGACCTTATTCCAAAAGAGAATTTTCTATACTTCTACGGATCCTAGACAATGCGACGTACATTATTCGCACCTTTGAATGCTACGTGTTATAAATCACACGAATTATAAACAAGGTCATGACACGACGACGTCTTTTACATCTTCTCTGGACCAGAACAACCTATCTAACCGAATTAAATAAATTCCCTGTCGATAAGTAAGAAACAATATTTATAGGTTCTACCGTATTAGAAACGAGAAAACTTAAAATTTAAGTTTTTTTAATGATAACGATATTTTTACTAAGTTTTGTAAGTTAACTTGAAATTTACTACCATTTAATATAATGGAAGAACCTTTTCTCAGAGTGTAAGTAGGAATCCTCTTTACGGGTGAGTTTACTTTTGTCATCGAAGACTTTCGTCCAACTTACGTAATAAATTCGTCGACTACAATCAAGAGTGGTTTCACTATTGAATTGTTTTCTTCCGTTGATTATCTTATACATAACTTTACTCTCCAAAAGACGTCACTAGACATGTAAGAGTTGATCTCCTGTGTAAAACACACGTACGCTGTCTAATGATACTTTTTAAATTCTGTCCTGTAACAATGTCTGAGACTATTTTACGTAACAAAATTTTCAATTTTCACTCTCATGTCAAAATAAGAAGAATGGTCTTCCTTTTTTTTTTTCTTTATGAATCAAGAGTGAAAATCCCTTGTAACGATATGAAACCATTGACAGTGGAATTTCCTAAGTCCACCATGGTTAGTAATAATGACAGAGATAGAATCAGTAATCATACCCTCTTTTATTAAAATCACGGAGCACATACGAGGACTAATCTCGTTGTAAAGAAAAGACAACTAGGAAAGTCGTAAGACACTGAACTAACCGACAGGTAAGATAAAGTCAAGAGAGAATAGACCCCTTACCTCCTCCCGACATAACAGTTAATTATACGTCTTATGACTTTTCCGGTTTAATCACGGTGTGATCTCATACGGTACCTTATATAATTTATAGTTTTAGTAGGGAGTAAAATTACTGTTTCTAAAATAGATCTTGTTTTTATCGACTTTTAATTTGGAAAATGTACTGTTACTCTAATTACCCTTACTGTTTACCATCGTTGAATTGGGTAAGACTTCACTAGACTACTGAGATTACTTTTCAGTAATCAAGACATTGTAAACGAGGAGAATGATGTTGTAACTGCCGTAGAGACAGTGACACAATGGTCGCAAAAATTTCTAGAATCAGAGAACTGACTCTTCCTCTGTATGCGTAAGTAAAAAACCTCACAGACGGATAATTACTTTAACATATAAAAGGGTTGGGAACATTTCAAAGGACATGAGACAATTCCCAAAGAGGGAAGTCGTTGCAATTAACGATACTTTAAAGTCACATCTGACCCTGAAGGATACAAAACAGAGACTAATTAAGACCGTCTCGTTTTACCTAACTATCACTTTACTTTTAGACAAATCACTATGTAACGAACATACCAAACTAATATTGCAAAAAGTAAAACTGTTTTAGGCTCTGCACTCCTTCGTAGGAATCACTCAGAACCTCCTGTTTCAAATACTTACTTACTACCAGAACTTGTGCCTACAGTCACTACAGAGAAGACATCAGTCCTAGGAAGAGTCCCTCTCTCCCTGTCCTCAATAAACTATGTTATTCTGTTTATCAGGGAACTATAAGATCAACAATATCAGAGTCGGGGTTCGTAGGACTGATATTGCAAAAATGACCTCTTCCGTTTTTTATTTTTATTTTTTAACCCTAGTTGTTTGCAGTGTTAAACTGACCCAGTATCAAACACATCATTCCATACCTTCTATTTTGACCTTCTGAACTGTACCGTGCATCTGCTGATAACATGACGCATCACATCACTAAAATAGAAAGTAAAAGATCTGTCACCTCCTTTGGTGACTTATCTCTCCTTAGGTAGTCTTATGTATAAATTCTAAAACGATTATTCTTCATCTTCTACCCCTCTGGTCAACTTTCTGAACGTTATAGTTAGAATCGGAGTATCTCCCGTCACTATTATCTTTACCTACTCCCCTGTCTGAACTCTCTGTGAACACTCGATTTCAGAGACCTTGAATCGTTAACTAACCTTCATCTCGAGCTTCCACTCCGAAGGGACTATAGAGTCGACCATTTCTTAGACGGACGTTACGTCCTCTGGGGTCAAGCTAAGGACTCAGTCCTTCTAGGGGACTTCCCTATCTAATGGGTGAGGTCATAAGAACCCGAAGGGACGACCGAGGCTACCATTTCTTAGGTGGACGCTACACCCGTCCCCTCGGACCCAACCCTTCTAAGGGACCTCTTCCCGTACCGTTGGGTGAGGTCATAAGAACGACCTCTTAGGGGTGCCTGTCTCCTTGGACGACCCGATGTCAGGTACCCCAACGTTTCTCAGTCTGCGTTGACTCACTGATGCGTGTCGTGTGTCTCGAACTTCCATTTTGTTTTAATTTGAACTTTAAAACCAATTAACCTTTTACGTTCATGGTACTTATCTTTTCTCTCTCATTTCACCTTTCCGACCAAACCTTACCCTTCGTACCAAACTAATACTTGAGTTATTTGACATTCAGGACCATGTATGGAAACACCTCTTCTTGTGTCAGTTCCTGTAACCAACTCTCGGTTTCGTCCTCGACTCTACATCAAGACTTCAAGTAAGAGTGTTTTAAATATTAGCTCCACTCTTTCCATTAACGATTCCACATCTCACACTTAATCTCATTCTTTACATCTCACTCTTAATTTCCCCCGTTTCCTATGTGAACACCCGAAATGTATTTCCTTACCCTACCACTCGTAACAACTCCTACATCTCCTTTCCTTTCGTAACACGTACCAACTATACTCACATTTAACCATATCAGTAATACCTTTTATTATACCGCAAAGGAACCTTTAATTTTTATCTTGATGGTGTACTAGGTCACTAAGGTGGAGATTCAAATACAGGTTTCTTTTACTTTAGTTATAAAACTTCTTCATAGACGTAGAACACAAGTAACATCGTAATAAAAGTTATCGGTTCTATACCTTTGTTCGATTTACAGGCAACTACCTACTCACCCGTTTCATATAGATATAAGTACATAGATAGATAGATAGATATATTACCCTATAATAAATCGGAATCATTTCTTCCTTTAGGATGGTGAACACTGTTGTACCCATTAGACCTCCCGTAACATGATTCACTTTTTTTCGGTCTGTGTCTTTCTGTTTAGGACGTACGAGAGTGAATATACATCCTAAGATTTTTCAGTTTGAGTACTTTTGTCACACAATGATCTCCGATCACCCCCTTCCCCATTCCCCTTACCTTCCATAACCGGTTTCTCTTATTTGAACGTCAATTTGTCCTAATTATTTAAGACTTCTAGATTACATGTCTTACCATTGATATCGACTACTATGACACAACAAATGAACTTTAAATGACTCTTAACTGGAGTTCACAAGAGTGCTGTGTGTGTGCGTGTGTCGATACACTCCATTACCTTTACAGTTAATCGAACTAATACCATTAGTAAGGTGTCACATATGAAAATAGTTTTGTAACTCAACATGCGGAATTTACATATGTTAAAAACAAACAGTTAATATAGAGTTAGTTCAACTCCTTTTATTTTAATCATATTCACTTTTTTTTACTTCTACACCGTTATCACCGGATCTGAATCGTTACCTTTCGGTTCTTATCCCGTCTCACAAGAGAACTACCCTAAACACCGATACCCTCCCGAGATTCAGAAGAAACTTCAAAAGGTACTACTCTCTACCATCCTCAAGAACTACTTTTTTAGTTCCGATAACTCGTCTAAAAGTATTCTCTTGTCCTTGGAACGGTCTCCCGTGGCGACTTTAATACACCGTGACACTGTCTCCTAGTCCCTAACAGGAACTGTCCCTCACATAATTCCGACGGTATTGGTTGACTCACCGACTTTTGTTGTCTTTGAATTGACAGAGTGTTAAGACCTCCGATCTTCAGACTTTAGTTCCACAGTTCTCGGTGTGGAACCTTAAACGACCACTAGTCACCACAAGTAACTAGTGGTCTCCTTGGACCACCCGATGTCAGATACCCATCGTTTCCAAACCTGTACTGGTTCGTACGTACGTCACCACAAACAACCTAAATAGGTAGTTAAATCAGAAACGGAGGTAGTAGTGTAACGACAGAAAAGGGAAGAACAAAGACAGGGACAGAAGAGGGGAATATTTCTACGGTCAGTACAACCTAAATTCCGGGGTGGGATGAGGTCATACTAGAATTGATTAATATAGACGTTATTGGGATAAAGGAAGTCAAGTCAAGTCAAGTCAGTGAGTCAATGCAGACTGAGAAACGCTGGGGTACTTATCGTCGTGCGGTCCGGAGGGACAGGTAGTGGTTGAGGGTCTCAAGTGAGTCTGAGTGCAGGTAGCTCAGACACTACGGTAAGTCGGTAGAGTAGGAGACAGCAGGGGAAGAGGAGGACGGGGGTTAGGTAGGGTCGTAGTCTCAGAAAAGGTTACTCAGTTGAGAAGTGTACTCCACCGGTTTCATGACCTCAAAATCGAAGTTGTAGTAAGGGAGGTTTCTTTAGGGTCCCGACTAGAGGAAGTCTTACCTGACCAACCTAGAGGAACGTCAGGTTCCCTGAGAGTTCTCAGAAGAGGTTGTGGTGTCAAGTTTTCGTAGGTAAGAAACCGTGAGTCGAAAGAAGTGTCAGGTTGAGAGTGTAGGTATGTACTGGTGACCTTTTTGGTATCGGAACTGACGATGACGACGATTCAGCGAAGTCAGATCTGTCTGGATTAATATAGACGTTATTGGATAAAGGAATATTCCAGTGTAAGACTCTATAACCCACATAGAAAGACCCTCTGTGTTAAATTATGGGTACTGTCCCCTCTATCATACTTCTTCCCACATGAATCCCTCTTTTAAAGGTAGTATCTCTACCCTCCATTTGGTCCTCCTGTTTGTTATTCGTTATTTCTGCTCCTCCAAAGATTCATCTGTCTTAAACCATTACCTCTTCTGGTATTATATTATACGAGTTTTCAAGGAAAACTTCACGACGTCTCAAAATAAGAGAGTCAGAACTGATCAACCCATCTACTCCACTGGACTACCTATTGAGTCCCAAGATCTGACCCACCCTAGAAACACAGACCGAAAGGGTCCTAAGATTCGTCAGTCTTCAAGGGACCAGTTTAGTAACTGGTGAGGGATATGTCACCCCCATGGTCAACAAGTCGGGGGGACGAAACACATTAAGGTTCGATAACAAGAAAAGTCATTGTGGACCCATTAATACCTGTAGACTCTCAGGAAGACCGGATTGACTAAAAATAAAAAGGGAAACCAGAAAAAACCGAACTCCCTTCCCTTATCGAATCAACGATGACCAACAATCCTGAAAAGGTAGTGGATAAAATGTGTGGAAGTCAAGAATCCTGGTGTCCGGAGATACAGACAGAACAAAATTACTAAACTATGCTACAAAAGTGACTATAACATTATTCCTCCAATTATTATGTACGGGTACGAAAAGACAGCATTCGAGACCTTGAACATCGAACACTTAGTTATTTACTGAAGAACTCCGAAATCTGTCCAACAAAGGGGAGAAACAGAATCGAATAATATAATAAATTTTTTCTTCTGTCCTATTATTTACAATTACGACGGTACTAGTAATATTTCCCCGTTCCTTCGATTTCGAAATAGAAACTTCTATTTTCCTTACATACTTTCGTGACATAGACTAGTGACACTTAGACGTGTCATACCGCTGTGTACAGGAAATTAGTCGGTAGCACAAATACTTACCGAATAACTTCTACTGTCCGGACGTTCAACAGAAGCGTGTGTAATGCCCCCGTCTTATCTGGACTAAGACAGTTTAGAAGATGACATGCACTGAAAAAAAGGAGGGTTAAACGTTTACAACCTTCGAAGACTGATAACAGACTGAACACAAGGCTTAGAATTTTAGAGTCTGAACCTTCCCTGGTGTCTCCAGCAACCTAACCGTTTTAAACAAGTTTCACAATTACGTTATTGAGTCAAATTAATTAAGTAAAAAATACATATATTTTACTGGCTGTGAACGGTTTTGTGAACTATCATTAAATAAAAGTCACACCTAGTTCTTTATTTCATTTAAAGTAAGGTTGAGAGACTACTTTTTCACGGGTGACTAGTATAAAAATTCGATAGAGTCATGTCAAAATTTTCCTTCGTAAAAAAAGGAGGACCCGATATTTGTTCTTAGTTCAAAGATAATTGACGTTACCTAAGCGTAACTCTAATTTTGTTTCATAAAAGTTACTGTTTCCTTTTTTTTATGTCTCTCGTCGGAAAAGGGAGTCTACAAGTAACGAAACCTTTTTACTGAAGGTCGTCCGTTTTTAGTTAAACTGTTTTCATAATTACAACATTTTATGATACTTACTTTCCTTTGTAAAATTAAGTTAACTTTGAAAACGAAATATAAAGATGTCGACTCAAGGTAACTATTGTGGTGTAAAGTTCAACGTTTAGTATAAATTAATTATAATTGTAGTCCATTAACCGTTCTTATTGAAGTTTCCTCCCGACTCCTTTAACGTTTAACCTTGACGTCCACGTCGCTAGGACGTCTTCGAAATGTCCCTAGGTTTCTTTTACATATACTAAAACTGTTAATGACGTCTTGAACTAGTTTATCTCGTAGTAAAGTTTCGACAAGAAGTGAGACCGGAACGAATTATAAATCCCGAATCGTTACCGATTCATCGTTGTCGACGATAATTACACTTTACCGTTTATCGTAGGTTATCTACGAAAATTTGGATACTAAGATTGTGATATCAATTCATAAATCATTTGTTACCGTCAAACTACGTCACTTTGGGTGGAACCTTAGTGTTTACACAAATTTAAGGGGAAGAAGTTAATTCTCTAAAACAGACTTCCAAGTAAAGGAAGAGACATTTTATCTATTCCGGAGACGAGTCACTAGTAATACACTATCTTACAAGAAGTATTTGAACTTTCACGATAAACTATAGTCCATAACGATCACTTTGCTCAACTCCATTATGTCCCAAAAAAAAGGTCTTACACACCGTTTCGACATCTGCTAACACTTCCACCACCTACATGACGGACGAAGAGTTCGTTGGTCTTCCGAAACGAACTAAGCAAATAATGAAAGTTTGAATTAGTATAAGACGGACTTTCTACTCTCTCCCCTAAAACTTACCGAAGACTGATGGATGAGAGCAACGATCAGGAGGACAGAATAAGAACAGTGGGGACCGGTAACGTATAACGAATAGTATAGCGGTTGTCACCACAAACGAACTCAGACGAGTGAGGCCATCCTGTAACAAGTCTATAGTTTTCTTTCTTTTCACTTTCACTTCAGTGAGTTAGCACAGCCTGAGAAACACTGGGGTACCTGACATCGGATGGTCCGACGACACAGGTACTCTAAAAGGTCCGTTCCAATGACCTCACCCAACGGTAAAGGAAGAGGTCCCCTAGGGTTAGGTCCCTAGCTTGGGTCCGGGGGGTGTAACATCCGTCTGTGAAATGGGAGACTCGGTGGTCCCTTCAATTCTATAGTTCTATAGTTCAAGTCTATAATTCTGTTCGAACGGCGTAGGAATCGCTATACAAGAGTACTTGAATTGACACACCTTGGTGAACGGTAAGACTAACATTACGGTTAAAGGGACATATGGACAGATTGGTCTTACACAAAAAGAGTTATCTTCTTAGGAGAAGGTAGGATTAGGGGTCGTCTGATGGATCGTATACGGTGTACGAAGTACTTAAAGACAGCTTATTGTGACAGCGGTCGGAGTTCCGTCACATCCACGACACTAGGAACACCAGTCCGAACGAACACGAGACCTTTGGTTTCCCACCTCTACCGGGGTTGTTACCGACACGTCAAAGGAGTGATTGTACATTGGAGATACCCCTGTAAACCCTGAAGGGATGACAACTTGGTGAGTCTTAAGTAAAAAAAAAAATTAATGACCTTTTATGGTTTCGGACAGTAGACATCCAACTTGGGTGGGAATTAGAGAGTCAGATTTGTCACGACCCTTCACCCAATCTCGAAGAATAGTCGACCTAAACTGAAAGTCTAGACAGTCTCAGATCGACGTTCTAGAACCCATTCAATGAGAACGACTCGGGGTCAAAAGAGTAGACATGTTACCCCCATTGTTTAACATATTCCTAACTTCAGTATGTCTTGTTACACATCGAGTACAATTCACCAGATGTCGACGGTTGAACACAATCCTCGGGTAAAAGTGACTACACACTAGGTCCCCAGTAGTATAACGGGACTCAGACACGGTTTAAACGAGTCACTCGTTTATTCTTCCGTTTCACTCCGGAGGTAGTCTCGAGTTTAGTTTCGTCGGTTATGGGGAGTAAGGATTTTGAACGAAACGTGGAAGACCGTCTGTGGTTAGGTTAATAATAATTACTACTATTAGGTTAATAATAAAAAAGAATCGTACTGATTATAGGATGTATCTTATCACAACCGTGGACCAACTTACGTACTTAACTAATTTACGGTTAGTCACAACCGAGTGGTTTATGCGAAAGAGAAGAAGGAAAACTTGCAAGACACGTAATCGACTGAGTCGGTCGTAAGTAACACACGAGTAACACCTAGTCCCGTATGAACAAGATCTGAAAGTCCTAGGTCTCTACTTAGTACCGGAGACACAGGATCGACCAATGACACGTAGTCTCCTTTGTCTCTACATTTGTTTGTTAATATTTACTTACACTCGTAACGGAAGTATCTCCGTAGTTGATCTCAGTGACAGATTCTTGTGTCACGGGTTCTCTCCCATAGGACGTCACGTATATTGTTTTTCTGGACGGTATTCCGACCAGTCAAATACCTGGGGGGTCTGAGTTTCCCTCATGTGACACACTACTCACTTCATTTAAATCCATTCCAGTTGTGTTTAAAGGACTCTTTTTCTCTGTCGTGGTTTTTACACACATCTTATACTACGGTTGAAACATTGTATATATAAACACTCTACTAATTACATACATTTTTATACGTATCAAAAACTGTTCAGAAAGAGAAATAGTCTCCTATAAACGAAATGTCACGAGACGAACAAAGCCTGTTCAGAATAAGGAACTAAACAGCCACCATGAGTCCACACAGAGAAGTGTCTGCCGGTCACAGACTGAACGAGAAGTCGAAGTCGGGGACAAGAGGGACCAATGACGGTGGGTCGTAGTAGGTACCGGAACCGTCGTCAAAGTCAAAACAAGTCAGGGACTCCGAATTTTGTCCCGGTTGTCGAACGGGGCTGAAGTCGAACGTTCAAAGACCCGAAGCCTTATTGAAATGGTGCCACCTGGGACACGGACCACCAGGGACTCATTCGAAACCCGGGGGACGATCCAGGGACGTGTGAGTGTCACGACAGGGTGGAACTGAGTGGGAGACGTAGGGATCCTTACCCCGAGACGGAGTCTGCGACCGGAGACTCCAACTTGGTATTGTGTGACGGATAGGGAACAGTTGGGAAAGTGGACTGACCCACCTCCACTGACCAGGAGACGCACTGAGTACGTCAACAACTCTCGACTGACGCACTTCGGTAACGTGTCTTAGGATAGACAACCCAAGGATCCCACACACCCCCAGGACTGGGACAGATCGAACAACAGAAATATAAAGAGTACAGGAAAGTCACAGCATAGGGATCTGATTTCCGCAAGACGAAGTCTCGGACTAAACTCACAGAGAACGTCTCTAAGAGTGACTTTACGAATCCTTCCTAATCTTAGAGGGACAGTTGTCTCAGCAGGGGCAAATCTCAATAAGAAAAGGACCACGGATTTAGAAGAACGGTCGACATACTCAAAGTATCCCGACGGTATTGTTTCATGTCATTTAGGCACCGAATTTACCGTATTTAGATAAAAAAAAAAAAACAACCCCCCACAACGACGACGAACGTACTAAACACCCTAGAATCAAGGGACTAGTCCCTAGTTTGGGTCCCGGAGACGTCACTTTCGTACCTCAGGATTTGTGACCTGGAGGTCCCTTCAGGGTGTATTTGGATAACACACTACCAAGACCTCCGATCTTCAGGTCCTAGTTCCACACTCTTGGGATTAAGTTATCTGGAGTATAATAATCATGCTGGAGTAGAAGTAATCTCGACGGGACCACCGAGTAACCACTTCTTAGGAGAACGGTTACGTCCTCTGCACTCAAACTAGCGACCCAACCCTTCTAAGGGACCTCTTCCTTTACTGTTGGGTGAGGTCATAAGAATGAACCCTTTAGGGTACCTGTCTCCTCGACCCGTCCGATGTCAGGTATCCCAACATTTCTCAACATGTACTGAATCGTTGATTTGTTGTCGTTGTAGAAATAATTAGTATAAACATTTCTGGGAACTAATTTATATAGAGATCACTTTTATTCCAGTGTAAGGCCTTATGTCCCCCAATCCTGAAGTCACATACTTAAACCTGTACCGTCCCCAGTGTTAAGTCGACATTGTGTCTGTCATTGACGACCTAACTCAGGATTAAATACCTCAAGACAGATTTGACTTGGGTGTAAACAGGGTCAGGAAATCTACCTAAAACCCAACACCTGATGGGTCAAAAAGGACTCCCTAGTCGAAGACATTGGTCTAATCGGTCGGGGTAAAGGGGAACTTGAACGGTCGACCCGAGACGAACATCTCGAATATTGAGTTACGGACACGGTACTGTTCTCTTACGAAGGGAGGAGGAGGGGGGGGGGGGGGGGGGGGGGGGGGGCGGGACGGCAAGAATCGGGGTTTCTTTAAGGTAAGAAAAGAAAGGGAAAGGTTTCATCAAAAGGACAAGTTCGAGAAGACAAACCTTTGAGGTCGGGATCTACTCTCGAAATTCCACGGTAGGCGTGAAATGACACAACGATCTTTTTGTATTATATTTTGTAGAAAGGTGTCTTTACTTCGTTGTAGTCTTAGGTAAATACACTGAAAAAACATCCAGGACTTTCTCGACCGGATTCTTACTCCTCACAAAAGTGTCAAAGGAAGTACTGAATAGACACTCCGTTATTAATACCAAAAGAACTTTTATTTACCAAGTTCTTATCTCGTTAGTCCTCCCATATTCTACTTATCAAATAACTTTTTTCCACGGTTAATAAAGTTCCCAGAGTAGGGAACCGTTTTGACCCGGCGAGCCAGAAAGAAGAGGTTGTCTACGTACGAACCGTATACGGTCCGAAGAAAGAAACGGGGAAAGTCACAATGGACCAGTCTCACTAAAGTACTAAGTAGCCCCTGGGGTTTTCCCCTTCCGACCTCTTTCTTTCGTTTCACTTTGAGTTCAGTCGTGTAAAACAAAGAACAATTGTCGAGACCCTTCTCCAAACCAGCCCTTTCCTTAAAATTCACTACTAAATTTGTATAGAGGACCGTCAAGGTGATCATTCCTTTTTTTTACGGAGAACATCACC
Source organism: Capra ibex (assembly GCA_006410555.1). NCBI lineage: Eukaryota > Metazoa > Chordata > Mammalia > Artiodactyla > Bovidae > Capra > Capra ibex. The sequence goes on from SJYO01052474.1 coordinate 22,177,060, forward strand.
GAGTCTGTATGAAGACTTCGTCACCATGAGTCCCAGTGCACTGAGGTCCCGGTGTAAATACAGCACTTAGTCACGACCGTGGACGTATTACCCGATAATTCCCTTTCTTCCTTCACGGTTCATATAACAACCGGAAAGTACAACTCATAGTACCTTCCAAAAGGTCTACCGAGTCACCATTTCTTAGACGGACGGTTACGTCTTATGTGTTCTCTACGTACAAGCTATGGACCCACCCCCTCTAGGGGACCTCCTCCTTTACCACGGGATGAGGTCATAAGGACAGACCTTTTAGAGTACCTGTCTCCTCGGATCACTCGATATCAGGTACCTCAGTGTTCTCAGCCTGTGCTGACTCGTCGACCCGTGTCTGTAACACCTCAGAGGATAGAAACACGACACGAATCAGTGAGGTCGGCACAGGCTGAGAAACGTTGGGGCACCTGACATCGGGTGGTCCGAGGAGACAGGTACCCTAAAGGGTCCGTTCTTATGACCTCACCCAACGGTAAAGGAAGAGGTCCACGTAGGGGAGTCTCACCCGAACGGCACTACGGTCCCCCTAGGATCCTACCTACCTTTATAAGTACCCGCGACTACACTGTAAAGTAAGTTCTTTATAAACTCGTGGAACCCGAACGGACCACCAGGTCACCAATTCTTAAACGGACGGTTACGTCCCCCGTACCCAAACTAGGTACGGGACCCTTTTGGGGTGCATGGTGTCCCGTTGATTCGGGACTACGACGACGACGACGACGATTCAGTGAAGTCAACATAGGCTGGGACACGCTGGGGTATCTCCCGTCGGGTGGTCCGAGAGGCCAGGGACCCCAAGAGGTCCGTTCTTGTGACCTCACCCAACGGTAAAGGAAGAGGTTACCTACTTTCACTTTTCACTTTCACTTCAGCGAGTCAACACAGACTGAGAATCGCTGGGGTACCTGACGTCGGGTGGTCCGAGGAGGCAGGTACCCTAAAAGGTCCTTTCTCATGACCTCACCCCACGGTAACGGAAGAGGCTTGATTCGGGATTCACCAACGTTGATTCGAAACGTCGGTGACTTTGGACTTTCGGGATCTCGGGTACGAGACGTTGTTCTCTTCGGCGGTGGTGCTCTTCGGCGATGATCTGTCGTCGGGGACGAGAAACGTTGACCTCTTTAGGGCACACGTCGATTTTTCTGGGTCGTGTCGGTTTTTATATATTTACTTATTTATTTCTCTTTATAAACTCGTGGATAGTATGTAACCCTGGGGTAAGATCCTCCAATCTCGTACCGCGACCCACTCAGGGTAGACTAAAGACGGGAACATCCGAAAGATCAGTTCGAACGGTAGAAGTGTCGAATGTAGAATCGTAGAATTGTAGAAGTGTACAAGAAAATCAGAGGACAGAGACACGACACGAATCAGTGAGGTCAGCACAGGCTGAGAAACGTTGGGGTACCTGACATCGGGTGGTCCGAGGAGACAGGTACCCTAAAGGGTCCGTTCTTATGACCTCACCCAACGGTAAAGGAAGAGGTACCCTAACTTGGGTCCAGAGGGTGTTCGGATGTCACACTCTACAGAGGTTGACTCTCAGGTACTTTTATTACTCTCTCTCAGAAATACACAGTGTAACTGTTCAACTAAGGAATCCACAGAACCTCTACGGTCGTAAGTTGACTCCACAGGTTCCTTACGACCCCCTTCCCTATGCATATACTTCATCTTCCCACAGAAGAACCCGTGTCTCTCCCTATCCAGACTGAACCCTTCGAGTGGTCCATGTCTACAAACGTTCGTTGGTGTCTACGTCCCCCGTGTTTACACCTAAAATAAGAGTTCGTTACCTTTCAAAAACTTCCCAAATCTCTCACCGTATCATGTTAAATCTAAAATTCCCCTAGTAGACGTTTTTATTCTAATATCCCAGTCCGAACTTGGTCTTGTGATTAATCTTAGATAACCCTAACTGAACCTGATCCTACCCCATTTCCCTCCCTTCACACACTTAACCATAGCCATGATCATCCTAGCTTCAGGGTCCGAACCCTTTTACTCCACTGTTACGATGTCCCTAGATTCGGTAACTTTTGAACAACCAGTTGTCGTCTTACACAGGATCTAATAGGAATCAAACCTTACCTACACAGGGTTTACTGATATACTAAGGGAATTTTCTTACTAAGTTCCCACCCTCTGGTTCACTTAATAAAGGACCGTTTTAAAATAAGGTTGATTACGAAGTCACTTTTTCTCGATTTTTCAACACAGGGGGTACAACAACAATGAATTTTTCTTTTGTGTATTAGGTAATCTCTAGAAATAACGACAAGAATACCATAAGATCTTCCTGGACTTCAAAAGAACAATTAACAAGATTTATAAAGGGAGAATTGAGTGTAAAGAACAACGGAGGTATGAGAACACAATGACTAAGTAAAATTCAGAGTAATTAGTACGTCGAAAGACTTGTAAAAACACGAAAGTATTATATTCCCAATAAAACCTTTGTGAAGACCAGGTGTATCGGTTCCCAGTATCTTTACCCACTAAACTGTGACCAGAGATTTTTAATCCAAATCACACCGAAAGTAATTTCGTACATTTTAATATTAAACTGGATTAATGAAAACTAAACATTTAAACATTTGTGTGGCATAAGACAATTACACTTATAAACGATGGTTTCAGAGAGAGGAAGAGAGACAGAATAACAGGGGTGTAGGTTCAAACGGGAATCTATTAAAGAACTTTCCCCTCCCTTGATAATCGCGAAGGAAATATCCATGTCATATTGACTAAAAAGTGATCCGATACTCCGTACATAATATTATGGAGAGCATGTCTACCCTTTTGGTTCCGAGTTTTTTCCATGTATCGTCAGGTTCTACTGGATTAAGTAATCATTCACCATCGTACCCTATGTTTGGGTCTCAAGAGGCTAAGGTTTTAAACATAAGAAAAATGATGGAGGACGATAAAGAGAAACTTCAAACGTCTCAAACCAAAGAAATCAGCAAAGGGTAGGAACAGGGTCCTTCGACGTCCCTCCTGTCTCAGGTACGACAGAGTTGTCAGACCACAGAACTGAGAGGAAGTGAGAGGGATGTGAGTCACACAAAACACGACATGAATACTAGACTCGTAAAAGATTACGTGGACGCACCTAGGAGAAGGTAAAAGACCTTTACGACGTAGGGTGTACAGACGGACCTCGATAAAAGTAAGAAATTTTGGGTCGTAATTACTATAAAGGAATCACTTTGGAAGGATCTAAGGGTCTTCCGTAATCTACTCGAGAAAAGACGTGAACGTTGGGAGACATATGTATGTGACAATCACTTCTTTCATCAACTGGACTTCGTTCATATATAAGAAGGTCGGTTCTGTCCGAATAAACCTTAGTTGTCTCTTAATGTCAAACCCCAGACGTTGGTACCGTTCGATATCCGTCCAGGGACGTCCCGTTCCCTTCTTCGTGTGAGAATGTCTCCTCTTTTCCTTCTCCGGAGATCATTTCTCTCAGGTACCGAAAAGTAACCGACTCAGAATCGGTCCTCTCCTTAGAAAGAATGACAACGTGAGACGAGAGGAGTACCCCGTGTTCTGAACGACGAAGACCGGAGGGTTGAGAGAAAACAACTATAAATCCAAATAATTGTAAAAATGATTTTGTAAATAAAGTACCAAAGTCAGTTCTGAGTTCGGTTGTTCTTTTAACCGTCCCCAAGTGTCAGAGTCTCATTGAGACTGGAGTCCAGCCAAATCGAGGTGTAAAATTTCACTTGACTGTCCTTACGTAGGCCAAAGTCGAGACCGAAGACGAAAGAACGTTCAACCGAAATAGGAGTCCAAAGAAGGTGTACCGCCCTCCTCCCAGTGGTCGTCGACACGCGAACACCTGACGGTCGAATCGTCGACATAAGGAAAGGATCTCGACGGAATCGTTTAGTGGTGTGACACACTGAATCTTGTCGTCTTTACTTAAGAGAGAGGATGACGAGACCCCGGTCTAGACTTTAGGTCCTTAATCGTCACAAACGAGGAAGACCTCTAAGACTCCCTACCAGACGGGGTGCGGTGAGAGTACCTAAAACCACTGACGGTCGTTAAGGACCGTAAGGAGCCAACCACCGACGGATGGAGCCTAGGGACACAGACACCAGTGTGGTGGAAAGAGAGAGAGACACAAACTCAGCAGAGAAAAAGGTAGAGAATATTCCTGTGAACAGTAACCCGAATCCCAGGTGAGAGTAGGTCCAGCTAGAGTAAAACTCAAGGAAGGGAAACAATTTAGACGTTTCTGGGAATAAGGTTTGATCTATTGTAAGACTCAAGGTCTGTCAATAAAGAAGACCCCCTTATGACAGTTGGATGAGACCGTTGGCATCACCCTTCCCAGACGAAGAAAGGGTAACCAAGGTCGTCTCTGGGGGTGGGATAAGCCAGAGTCAGGTAGTGAGTTCGTTGGTGATACCGGATTCCTTCTGTGAAAAGTGTCACCGGTCCGCACCCAGGGTGCAGGTAGACCTCGACCTCTCTCCTTCCACCCCTCTCGGGGCGAACTTTGTGTACCAGTTTCGGTGTCCCTTCGTAGTAAGGAGTTCCGATTTAACTCCACGGGAAGATCTTGTTCCTCCTTTCCGACGGTCTGTCCTCTTCGTGACACGTATAGCACACGACAGGCAGACAGCTGGAGAGGCGGAGGGTAGATCTGGTACTGGAAGAGTCCCATCGTCGTTGGACCAGAATAAGTAGTCACGGACCCCGTCCTATCTCAAGATAGTTGTATACAATTTGACATCGATTTTAAAGGGACTTTTTATTCTAAATTTACATCGGTACTTAGTATTATAAACAGTTTTTATCAAAACCGGAGGCAGATTTACTATTGTTCGTTTCGTCAAAGTTCCTGTTCCTTTCTGAAGACAATTCACAAGAGACGAAACTTTTTCGAGACGGAAGACAGGACACAGAGAGTCGACTCGCTCGACCGCTGGCCTCCTTACTTCGGCCCCCGAAGTCCGAGTGACTGCCATCGGTACAGGCGGAGGCGTCGTCAAGAGACACCGGTCTACACGTGAGACGGGTGGTAGGGAGTCGTGGTCACCTCAGGTCGGACACTTTTATCGCGTCAAGTGTGTGCCGGTCTCTCGGCGGAAAAGTTGGTACCCGGTCGAGACTGGTGATCGACTGACCTGTCGTCAGTCTCCTCAGGTCTAACATTCCTTTCTTGATCTTATAAAACAAACCGACAAAATTTTGTACCGACTTGAGAAATAAAAGTTCTTTTACAAAGTCAAGAAAAATACCAAAGTATTTAGTTACCTAAAAATTTAAAGACGTAATTTTTTTTTTTGTTTGGCTTTTGGGTTTTATCCTAAGAGACGTCCGGACACTCCTTCGGACCTTCGGAGACACAAGACACACAGAAGTTCCCTCTTTCCGTGAACTCTTTCGAGACAATAACTCCTGGCTGCATTTTTCATGTCTACATTGACCGTGGAACTTCTCGGAGGTGCCACAGTGAAGAAATAAAAATTTTACGTCGAGGAAATAAAATTCGTTTAAGAAATTCGTTGTAGAAATAAAAAAGAAGGATAACCAAGAACTGCATACTGCCAGATCGAGGAAGACATAGGAGGAGATCTCCTATAGAACCGAAGTCTGAGAATCAGGAAATCACTGAAGATTTATATACTTGTCAGAGTCAAAATCAATAATTTTACCGGTCGGGTCACCGTATGTCGACTTAAAGGTGCTTTGCCTTTTAAAGAGGGGAGGGTGTCGAACCTCGACGAAACCCGACCTCGGGACGACACCGCTCCCCCACCCCCCGAAACGACCGGCGAAGAGACGACGGGGGACAGGGGTGTGGGGGTGGGGTCGGAGGACCGAGACGAAATTGTAGAGTGTTATCAATGGTTTCACAGCCGTGTCCACAAGGACCTCAACCGACCGATATCATGGACAGGAACTATCTCCTACAAAAGAGGAGAAAAGGGGTGAAAAAGAAAAAAAAAAAAAAAACCAAAACAAAAAGGAACCTCCTTGAAACCAAAAGGAGGACCGAAGACCGTAACCCGGGAGGTACACCCGACTGTATACGAAACCCAAAACTAGAGTCGTCACACTTGAACATTCAAGTCCAAAAAGGGGGAACAAACATCTACTTTTCGACCTCCACCCTGAACTAATTACTTCCACCTTGCCCTCGTCTTGAGACCGAAGAAAATAAATACGGGGCTGTCCTCGGTAGGGATCCAGTTTGACCCGATCTATATACCGTACAACCGACACCCGGCCCGTGACCCTATCCGCGACCCGTCCCTGTCTTTCTACCTACACTACCCTGCCGATGGGAAGTCCACGAATCTCCGTTCAACTCTCTTTGAGTGACGAGGTATCTTCATGTCTAGTCCTCGACACACTCACGTCTCCCACTCCACTACCCAAGGATGGTCGTCGTGACCCCCTCCCGAATGTCTCCCCTTCGCGACCCACCCCAAGACTCCTTCTCCTCTGCGTACATCTACCTCCACCCCCCTCTGTCTACATTCGTAAAGTTTGTTACAAAGGATCTTGATTTTGAAAAGTAATTACTTGTGTTAGAACACACAAATAACTACTTTTCGACATTAATAATTGGAACACAGAAATAATGAAGTGGGTCATACTGTCAGAGGTTCAGGTAGGTACACAGACGTCTACCGTGACAAAACGAGAAAAGACACCGACTCATCATAAGGCACCATATATACATGATGTGAAAGAAAAAGGTAAAGAAAGAAACAACTGCCCGTAAATCCAACGAAGGATTATAGTATACCATAACGAATAGGTACCTTAGATCCTTTTCGCACGTCTACTTGAATAAATAATTTATGGTTTGTCTTTATCTCAGTGTCTACATCTTTTGTTTGTACCAATGGTCTCCCACTCCTCCCCTCCCTATTTAACCCTCTAACCCTAACGGCATTTGTGCGACGATACATATTTTATCTATGTATTATTCTGGGATGACATATCGTGTTCCTTGAGATGAGACATGAGACATCACAGGATGTACCCTTTTCTTAGAATTTTTTTTCACTCAGATACACATACATTTGACTAAGTGGAACGAGATGTTGACTTTGATTGCGTTGTAACATTTAGTTGATATGAAGTCATTAAAAAAATTTTTTCTTTCTGTTTATTACAATTTTTCTAACGAAACTTTGAGAGTTAATATTTTTATTTTTAAGTAAACGAAGGTCACCGTATATACGGATATAAAGGGGGAGTGAAGTAGTGAAGCAGTTAGGGATGACATAACTACCCTAAATACAAAGACTGTAAGAACCACACTTAATAAAACGGGGTATGGAAAAGGTACAAGTACCACTACCTCTAAACGGAATGAGACAAGAATAAGACTTTGTAAGTCACCAGACTTACAGTGACAGCAACCTTGACACCACAGAGGAAGTGATCGGAAGTCATCGTTGCTAAGGATCTGTCCCCGGACCTACCCATCCATTCACTCATTTCCTTGTCTTTGTAAGAATTATAGGAGTCTGAATCAGTTCCACTAACCCTGAACCTTAGTGACAGAGGGAGTTTATAATGGAAAAACGGGGGAAACACATCTACGTGTACTAATACCGTACCGCGACAAAATTACTGAATGTTCTATATTCCAAATAATATTGGAGCACAGGGGGTCCCCGAAGGGACCACCGAGTCACCATTTCTTAGCGGACGTCACGTCCTCAGCGTCCTCTGTCCCCAAACTAGGGACCCAGTCCTTCTAGGGGACCTCCTCCCATACCGTCGGACGAGGCCTTAAGAACGCACCCCTTAGGGTACCTGCTCCTCGGACCACCCGATGTCAGGTGTCCCAGCGTTTCTCAGCCTGTGCTGACTTCGTCGGCTCGTGTGCACGTACGCCCAGGGGGTCTAACAGTTACCAGACACGAGGGACTCAAGACATTTCGAACAGAGGAGACATTACTTCCACCGAACACCAAGGTACAGAATAAATAATGTTGTTTGTGTCTGATCACACGTGGCTTTCAAGGGGTCTGACGAGAGTGGCAAGTCCATGAGTACACGTGTCGGAGACCTCTGTCGTTCTACTGTCAAGTCGGATAGAGTAATCTTCTTAGGTAGGGGATTAGAAAAAAACACAGTCTTCTGGGAAAACAAACGTTTATAGAACTCCACGTCGAGTCAGACGGAGACAGGAAGAAGTAACAAGATCGGTAGTAAAGAAGGAACCAATGGTCAAGAGGAATCTCCAGCCCTTTGAAAAAATATTTTGAGAACTTGTTGTTGTTGTTGTTGTTGTTTTACAATATGAGAAAGGGTCCCTTTTACCCTGACGAACGATAAAGAACCATGGAAACCACTACAGATCCGGGACGCAATATAAGACTTTACTATCCGTGAAAAAAAGTGATTGCCTTGTTGGTGTTCACACTGGAGATCTTCCAGTATAAATACGATTTATGTACATTCTTCATGGACCAGAGTATATATGTCCATGACCCAACAATCCACAAAAATAATGGTTTTAATTGTCTTGTGTCGGGACAGAGGGTCCTTAAATGTAAGATCTCTCCTTCAATGAATGTCACCGACCGTTTAAGAGATAACTGTGAGACCCTCTCCTCCCTACTTTAATAAAACGGGTCTAGAGTCCTTTGTGAAACTGTTTTACTAGTAAAACTAGACTAAACTCCTCTTTCCCTCGACCGTAAACTCCGTCTTCCTTTGTCGTGAACGTTTTCAAATTTTGGTTCTCTTCGATACCGAAACAATTACTCTCTCACGTCGATAAAAATCATTTCCCCCTGACGTCACTCACCCCCCACCAAATGACCTCCCCACTGTCCTCTACTCTGACCCTTTATTTACTCCTGTCCTAACATTTCCTGGAAAAGTGGTCTGATTCCTCTACCCCGATAACTCCCTAAATTTTATCCCGTCGTCGTACTGGTCTAAACACAAAATCCTTCTAGGGAGACTGTCATCCAACTTTTTACCTACCTCTCTGAGTTAAGTAGACATCCGTCGTTCTACTCAATCATCCAATAACGTTATCAGGTCCGTTGTTCGCTGTTCCAGAATTTATTTCGACACCATCACTCCTACCTCCCCTCCACTATTTATCCTCGGGACAATCCTTCATCTTAGTTATCCAGAAACGTTCGTTAACCTATATGTCTTACTTCTTCTTCCTTCTCAGTCCCTATTGAGGGTTAGAGGACCAAACCTGTGGATCCCTCTCTTAAGACACCAATTGGTTTTACTCTTTTTACTTTCCCTTACAAAACGTCACTTGATTACTAATTTTTTTTTTTTTCTTCATAATAACTCATGAGGTAACACAATTCACGTGTCTATACTACCAGTTAAAATACAGTGGAACCGACCCGACACCACGGTTTTATCTATCAGTCTGTAATAACACCTACAAAGACACTCAAAAAATTCATTAACTACAAAATTAGTCACCTGAAATTCATTTCGTCTAACGAGTGGGATTACACCCACCCGGAGTGGATTAGTCAACTTCCGGACCTAACTTGTTTTCTAACTGAAAGGTTTCGTTTCCCCTTAAGACGTCGTCAGTCAGAAGTCTGAACTTGACGTGGTACCCCTCGAAAAAATACCTAGAGGGCGGACGACTAGGTGAGACGTCTAAAACTCAAACGGTCGAAGGTAATAACGTACTTGGTTATAAAGAATTTTATTTAGAAATACAAAAATATGGAAGATGACTAAGACAAAGAAACTTGGGACTGATATGTTGTCCGATACCCCGGTACTATGTACCGAGACTTAGGAAAAGACCGGTAACAGACCACTAGAGTGACATACTGTTGTAATCACTGAATCTCCTGTTGAACGAAGTAAACATTTGACTCTTATTGTTATCAGAAGTGAAGATAACAAGAACACTACTAATTTTCTCTTTTAGGTACATTTCAAAATTAGAATCCCAGATCGTCCGTCATTCGAGAATTCTTTACGAAAGGTAATAATATTGGTTCCTTTGTAAATGTGTAATCACAATTACTGATTATTGTCGAGTCTAACAATGAAAAGGGTCCTCCCTAAATACACTATTATCCCTAGTCTCAAAAGGTAATCTTCTTAATCGGAGAATCGAATTACGAAACGAGTAACTTGAGTTTCCATTTATAAGTAACTTGCCGACTTAATGAAGGGTTATGGTTACTCACCTTAGTCTCTTTGTGTCGTCCAATCTTTCCCTCTTTGACTCCGGGTCCCTCTACTTACTGAATCATTTCCATCATCTTACTCAATCACCTTTTAGATCATGGTCCTGAGTCCACGGGATCGATAACAGAATACGGGAAAGAGAACCTCGTTTCGTGTGGGGAAGTGACTTTGGTGTGGAACACTGGGTAGAGGTCCGACGGTTCAATCGGTGAACGTATCTCTTGACATAAGATATGGGAAGAAACATATCACTTCACGAACTACCAGTAGACCATGGACCAACCCATGTTAGGAATTTCCCGAATAAGGATTTACCTGGTTTTATACATTTTCGTAATTGTAAAACTTTTGGTCTTTACAGAAGTCCCCGAAGGGTCCCCCGAGTCACCATTTCTTAGACGGACGGCCAAGTCTTCTGCGTCCAAACTAGGGACCAGACCCTTCTAGGGTGTACGACACACCTCGTTGATTAGGGGACACGGTGTTCATACCTCGGGTGTCTGACGTCGAGGACTTAGGACTTCGGACACCCGGGATGTCGGGCACGAGGAGTTGTTCCCTTCGACGACGGTACTTCTCGTCGGGGACTAGCGAGGTTGATCTCTTCTTGAGTGCGTCGTTGCTTCTGGGTCGTGTCGGTTTTTATTTGTGTATTTTAAAAAAAAATTTTTTCTCTACAAAAGTCCGAATAGTCGGATATACTTATACTTTGTTTTCCTCTGTCTCAACATATAAAACAAGAGAAAGAAAAGACCAGGGTAGTAAACGTGTACATCCACACCAGTCATACCTGTGTGGTAAACGTGTACACCCACACCAGTCACACCTGTATGGTAAACGTGTACACCCACACCAGTCACACCTGTGTGGTTAAGAAACAAATAAGAGCGGCTCAGAGGACAGTAAATTGGGGAAAAGATGAGTAAGAATACTTTAACGACAGAACCTCCGATAGAGAGTCTCCGGTCCAGGTTCCGGAAGTGGTCGAGAAGGAGGAACTACGAAGAAGTAGAAAGTGACACTGACTATAGAAGAAGACCTTTGACAGAAGACATTGTCATCCGTCTCGAGGAACTCGATACAAAGAGAAAAGGAGAACCGCGGAAATGGAGGAGGATGGGGTCACCATTACAAAGACTTCCGCGACAAGAACCGTCAGAGGGACTTCGAAAGTGAAAGTTGGTAGTAGACACACAACTACTGAGGGGTCTACTCTAGAAGCGGGACCACAGAGTAGGTGCGAGTCCTAAGTTCGAAAGAATAAATATAAGTAGGAGGAAAAGAGAGAGAAAGAGGAGGGGGGAGGAGGGAGGACAAAACCCGGTCCATGTCTTGATCCACGTCCCCAATGTACACTTCTAGTGTCAAAAACGGAAGTCTCAGGTCCAATTGCCTCCCCTCTCTGTCCACAACTGAGTGTGTTAGTGTTGTCAGGCTTGTTAACCTCTTCATGTCCACTTCTACACGGATCCTACGACACCCTTCCCTCCATTTCCTTCTAGTGATTACGGGTTATGAGAGACCCATCCCTACTACAGTCCGAATCAAAATACTCAACTTGACACTTCTTACTCTTCCGCAATCGGTCCTTTTTCCCGAGATCACTGGTAAAACACGTTAGTGTGTCCCTACCTCTCCGTACACAAACGTTACTGTTCAAGAAATCCCACTGACCCAATGTCCACTGTACCTCACGATACATCCCCGACCCCACTACCTCACTCATTCTCCCTTATCTGACACTGATACCCGTTTCCGATCGAATCTTTCCTGGAAGACACAATAAAATCAAAAAAAAAAATTTGACAGACGAGTTATAGAGATTAATCGTAGAGTAAGAATATTAGAGACACTGACTTTACTAGAAAATGAAGTTTATAAAGATAAGTGGTGTAATTTAGAGTCGATTACTCCCCTATGGATCACCACCCACAAAACGAATGTCTTACTCGAATAAAGACCATTTCCCTTCTTTCCGACGAAAACGATCGTTCGGAACCTGGACTAGGTTTTGACCGACTTTATTATTCACGTAAAAAGAAGGAGACATTGTTCTTCCAACCTCCGTACAGTCAAGGTGCCAATCGATACAGTCACGGACTGATTCCGTTGCTCCCAAGACGAAGAAAGACGCAAAGACGAGACGACAAGAATCGTCCACCCAAAGAGTAGTAGGAGGACGGGAGTAACAGAGTAACGTCCTCGAAGTTCATAGTGTACCTCTACCGTTGTCACTATCCCTTTGTTTCCGTTAAAAGAGAAATTCTTATAGAAGTAATTAATTTAATAAAACCTCGTTTTGGGAAAGAGTCTTTGGAGGTCTCGGTGGAATGGGGGGCAAAGGGGGGGTCGACGGGGTGTACTAAAAAACCGGTCGTAAGACAGTATCCGAAGAAGGATTAGTCACCCTCTCGTCCTTATGTTACTATCTCAATCTGACACGTACGGGTCACCACCGTCTCAACGGTGGTGTCCTTGTTTCTAACCGAACCCCACTCCCTCCCCAACCAAAGAATACAAGGACTATCTTTCACAGTGTTATACATGTTACCTTATAATGAGTAGATTTTCCGTCCTTAATCTAACCCAGTAAACATCTCTACACCCACCTGGATCTCAGGCAGTATGTCTCACTTTATTCAGTCTTTCTCTTTTTGTTCATAGGATATAATTACGTATACACACCTTAGATCTTTTTACCATGTCTACCTGGACAAACGTCCAGTCCTTCTCTCTGTTTCTCTTCCCCGTGTACCTGTGTCACCCCTTTCCCCTCCCACCCCGTTTATCTCATCGTAACTGTACTTACACGAGGGTACACACTTTGTCGATCGATCACCCTTTGATCGATATATTGTGCCGTGAGTCGAACCGTGAGACACTACTGGACCCCACCCGACCCCCTGACCCTCCCTCCGGGTTCTCCCTCTCCTACATACCTATGTATATCGACTAAGTGTGACGATATGTCGTCTTTGATTATGTTGTAACATTTCGTTCACATAAGATTGTTCTTTTATTTTATTCATTGATCTTTAATACAAAATTTTTTTTTCATACTGTTTGAATTCTCAAATTTTCGTCGTGTTTTAATAATAGAATACTTAAACCTACAGTCTTTGAGTTTTACAGAGAGACCCAGTATTAACTCCATAACGGTCCTAACACAAGGAGGACTCCGAGGTCCTCTGTCAGGAACGGAAAAAGGAGAAGACCTCCGACAGACGTGAGGAACCGAGGTAGAAATTTCGGTCGTTACTAGTTAACTCAGAAAGGTATTACGAGGGAGAGAAAGAATAGAAGACGGAGGAAACGGGGTAAATTCTTTGAGACACTAATGTAACCTACATGGTCCTATTAAGTCCTACTAGAGAAGTAGAGTTTAAGTCGTCTTATCGTTAGGGTCAACGTGGACTTTGTAATAAAAGGGAAACGACACATTGGTTTGTATAAATCTTTTAGGTCTCTAATCCCACACTTTTCCGGACAACACAAGTCAACGATTCAGTACAGGTCTGGAATTCCAGACGTCGTACGGTCCGAGGAGACAAGAGGTGATAGAGGATCTCAAACGAGTTTAAGTACATGTAACTCAACCACTACCACAGATTGGTAGAGTAGGAGACGGAGGGGGAATCGTAAACCAGAAGTTAAAAGGGTCGTAGTCCCACAAAAAAAATAACTCATCTGAGAAGTGTAGTCCCCCGGTTTCATAACCTCGAAGTCACAGTCAGGAAGGTTTCTTATAAATCCCAACTAAAGGAAATCCTAACTGACCAAACTAGAGGAAAGTCAGGGTCCCTGAGAATTCTCAGAGGAGGTCGTGGTGTCAAACTATCGTAGTTAAGAAGCCACGAGCGGAAGAAATACCAGGTTGAGAGTGTAGGTATGTACTGATGATCTTTTTTTGGTATCGAAACTGATATACCTGGAAACACCTTTCCGGAGTCCAGTCAAGTCAAGTCAGCGAGTCAGCACAGACTGAGAAACACTGAGGTACTAAGTCGTGCAGTCCGGAGGGACAGGTAATGGTAGAGGAGCTCAAGTGAGTTTGAGTGCAGGTAACTCAGCCACTACGGTAGGTCGGTAGAGTAGGAGACAGCAGGGGAAGAGGAGGACGGGGGTTAGGGAGGGTCGTAGTCTCAGAAAAGGTTACTCAGTTGAGAAACATACTCCACCGGTTTCATAACCGTAAAGTCGAAGTCGTAGTCAGGAAGGTTACTTATGGGTCCTGACTAGAGGAAATCCTACCTGACCAACCTAGAGGAACGTCAGGTTCCCTGAGAGTTCTCACATGAGGTTGTGGTGTCAAGTTTGCGTAGTTAAGAAACCACGAGTCGAAAGAAGTGTCAGGTTGAGAATTGTAGGTATGTACTGATGACCTTTTTGGTATAGGAACTGATCTACCTGGAAACAACCGTTTCATTATAGAGACGGAAACTTATACGATAGATCCAACCAGTATTGAAAGGAAGGTTCCTCATTCGCAGAAAATTAAAGTACCGACGTTAGTGGTAGACGTCACTAAAACCGGGGGGGGGGTTTTTTTTTATTCAAACTGTGACAAAGGTGACAAAGAGGTAAATAAAGGGTACTTCACTACCCTGGTCTACGGTACTAGAAGCAAAAGACTTACAACTCGAAATCCGGTTGAAAAAGTGAGAGGAGAAAGTGAAAGTAGTTCTCCGAAAAATCAAGGAGAAGTGAAAGACGGTATTACCACCACAGTAGACGTAAAGACTCCAATAACTATAAAGAGGACCGTTAGACCTAAGGTCGAACACGAAGAAGGTCAGGTCGCAAAGAGTACTACATGAGACGTATCTTCAATTTATTCGTCCCACTGTTATATGTAGGAACCGTATGAGGAAAAGGATAAACCTTGGTCACACAACAAGGTACAGGTCAAGATTGACAACGAAGGACTGGACGTATGTCCAAAGAGTTCTCCGTCCAGTCCACCAGACTATCAGGGTAGAGAAAGTCTTAAAAGGTGTCAAATAACACTAGGTGTGTCAGTTTCCGAAACCGTATCAGTTATTTCGTCTTTATCTACAAAAAGACCTTCAGAGAACGAAAAAACTACTAGGTCGCCTACAACCGTTCCGGATGTAGGATGTACACCTTTCCGGATCCCCCGGTAATAAGACGGAAGGTTTCCCTGTTTTTCTGAATGTACACTACTACCGAGTAACAGGAAGTTACCCGATATATTTATCTACGTGTCATATAGACACCATAATTTTATAGTACCCTCCTTAAACCCCTCATAAACTCATTTTTTTTACAGATGTCTCTAGAGTACTCCCCAGTCACTTCCTTTCTTCCAATTCTTTATGACCTAATCTACTTGATTTGGTTCTAGATGGTCACCCCGTACCCTCCCCGGTTCACGACACTCCGTCCACCGGACACGGTGAACTTGACCGTTCCTTCTCCCCCTTTACCGACAACCCAGATGTATATTCGTCCCAAGACGAGGTTCCCTCACCAGACTTTGACTCCGTTCTTTTTCCCACTAGCCATAAACCTATTCGTCGTTTCTCGGTAAGTCGTCCCTACTTCGGTGTGTTTTAGGTCCACCAAAGACGGTGACTAACAAGACGGAGAGGTGTCCGTCTATCAAAAGACAAACGAAAATAAAATAGAAATTTATTTGTTTCACCACGTCGTGGAATAATCTTTCTTAGTTTCAAACGGTGACTGAAAAAAAAAAAAAATTATTGACTACAACGTATCATGAAGTCAAAAAGAAGACATACAGTGTCAATCTACCGAATTATATTGTCATAAACCTTTTACTCTAGTTTTACCAACTAATCTTTACACTGTTACTTTAAAGGACAAAGAAAATATACACGAGAAAAAATATCCCCGTATTAAAAAAACAAAGAAAAAGTGAGTGGTTAGCAAATAGATCCTCAATAGTAAGCTTTGAGGTAATGAAGTACTTGACGAGTGTTTCGGAAGCTTTTAATGACGATTAAGATTTTATTAACATGGTGAATAGTAATGAGTCAGTCCCTTTTACCCGTAAATACTCACGAGAACGTTATAAATCTATCCGACAATGTGGAGAAAGAAATTTTATCACGACTAACGTTACGTTTAGCGTCCGACACTACGGTAGTGACTTTTAACCTTACCGCTGGCAAAGTAGAACAACTCTAGGAGACAACTGTTACCCACGGAGACTCTCGACACGAGTCAGTAGAGCCTAGAAAAACGATTCTCCTGGTCACACACCAGAAAGGTTGATTTCGGTACGAAACGTAGTGGTGCATCAGTAACGACCCCGTGTGCACGGTAGAGGTAGATTATCCTCAATACTAATGGGAGACGACGGTTATCAGAGGTGGTAAGACAGTCCGAACCAGGACTCTACCCTTCGACGAGTGACTTGTGACCTAAGTTAAGGTGTTCGTAATAATTTACGGAAAACATACGGTCCCAGACACTCTCCCCACGATTTTCCCTAAGTAGATACGGTGACCCTTCGACCTTAGAATGTCTTACCTACTGACTATCCTACCACCACACGTCTTCACAGTACTTCTGTGTCTACCGCCTAACCCTTCTCCTAGTCCCTTCCGATACTCTCGTCCACTACAAAGTAGACGGAGAACAATCACGTTATCTTCATTCTTCTACGATAAAATTTACTCTCGGTGAAAGATTCCACCCACCTTCCTTAAACCTATTCGGATCGTAACGTAAACTCTTATCGGGAACGTTGTTGGTGCAAAACGATCTACTCTCAAAGAGTTCGGGTACTGTAAACCCCGACATGGTGACAAACAATCCCTTCGGACAGGACACGTAACACCCTGAAAACCGTTGTAGGAACCAGGGATGGAAGATCTACGGACACCGTGGGGGTTGAACACTGTTAGTCTTTACAGAGGTCTGTCACAACTTACCAAAACCCGACCCCACCGACCCCCTTAGTGACTTCCACTCTTAACAACGAGATCTACTATCATCTAACTCTTCTTATATCTTAGGGTTCGTCAGGATTTTTCTCCTCCTTCCCTCTTGTTCTCTTCCCCTTTCTTCTCCTTTCTCCTCAGCCCCTCTCCCAATTTTTCAATTCAATGGTTCCCGAATGGCTCTTCGAGTGACCTCCTCCGGACTTGAACATATATAACGTGTACGAATGAGTCGGCACAGGTTGAGAAACGGTGGTGTTCCTGACATTGGGAGGTCCAAATAGAGGTACCTTAAAAGGTCCGTTCTTATGACCTCAACCAACGGGAAAGGAGGACGTCCCCTAGAAAGACTGGGTCCTGACTTGGGCTCAAAGAACTCAAAGGATGCAACCGTCCACCTAAGAAATGGTCGACTCGGTGGTCCCTTCCTTCTGTGAAATTTTTTTGTCCGTGCAGACGACCGGTTAAACTTCACTAAACAGAACAAAGTTTCATTTGTCGGAGTGGGTTTCGAAGAACATGTATACCACCCACAAAAATAGAAACCACCCTCAAAAACTTTATCTAAATTGAGGGTGTATGTCATATCTTGTCCTTATAGCGTAAACAGGGTCATCGATCAGACGTCGATCTTAATAAGTAGTCTTTCCTTCAATCCTAGTATCCATTGGTGTTCTGATCTTGAACGAGTCCTTCAGTCTCGTTCCAAGAGTTTGTCGTCAAACCCCAGACAGGTACTTCCATACGTATCTTATTTCGTCTCCAAATCCGATTATATCAAATCTGGAGTTTCCCCCTCCTCTGGAGGTCAACTCTAGGCCCAATATACTCTCCTAGGTGGTCAATTGTCTGACAATTAATACTTTTAAGGACCTCAAACCGGTCTTCTTGTGTTCTCCCGGTCTCACTCGTGTACTCGTGAAGGTCTGGAGACGTCCACGGGACGAGTCGTCTCTGTGTGTGAATATGTACGTATATGCCTACGAGGTAGATTCTAGACGAGACCCTTTGATCATACCTGGCTCTCGTTACGTCTTATTGTTCCGACAGACTTCCCTCTTGCACCCACGGAGGTCACACACGTATCACCAGCCTCGTGAACTGTTCTTCAGTCCTCTGTCCCGAAGATACAGATCCAAGTGGGAGATTAAGAGGCACACTGGGAGTCCTTAGTAAAGAGGTGAAACCTGAAATCAAAGAAGGGGAAATTCCTGGAACAACCTGATCAACAGGTCGGTAACTGGGAAGGACAAGATCATAGGATACTTAGGTGCTTGTTGGACTTCGGATTGACCACACTGAGGACAAGAAGTGAACCTGTCCTGTATACAAATATCAGACTCGGTTTGGTCGAGTTGATTACGGTTTGGGGTCTAAACCCTACCTGTACTACCGGTTTGGACCTCGTTTCCTGGCGTACTGTCGGACTCCGAGGGTAGTCGGTGGTCGAGGGACCCTGTCGGGACTACCTAGAACGAGAAGTCCCTGAAGAATTTCCCGAAATTTCAGTCTCACAACAGTGCCCTCCTTTTTCCTCCCTGTCTTCTCTTCTGACATCGTCCGACCCACAAGACCTTCGAAGGATTTCGACGAGGATGACGTAGAGGAACACCCGTCAGAGGTAAGAGACAAAGGGACCCGAACTTTGGTGTGGGGGAAATGATGGATAAGTGACGACTACTTATCTAGTACTGAGTTTGGACCGAAAGAGGAGAACCAAGGAACTGACAAACGACACGAAAGTCTTTCTTACAGTTTGTCTTCATCTCCTAAAGACAAGGACAACGTACAATTTCGTAATTTTCAGACAAAAACGTGTCTCGTGTCTCCTAAAAATCCCGCCACTTTGACGAAACATACTATAGGAAGAGAGAGAGAGAGAGAAAATTGAAAACTTAAAGAAACCGACACGGTCCAGAATCAACGTCGTACGTCTTAGACACTAGAAGGAATACCGTACGTGCTAGAAAAAGTCGACCCCGTACACTTGAGAAAGTGACACCGTGCACCCTAGATCAAGGGACTGGTCCCTAATTTGGGTCCGGGGGACGTCACCTTCGTACCTCAGAACCGATGACCTGGTGGTCCTTTCAGTGTAGAAATACGATAGAAAAAAATTTTTTTCAAATAAAATTGAAAGCAAAATATAACCTCATATCAACTAAATGTTATAATACAATCAAAGTCCATATGTCTTTTGACTAAATCAGTATGTACATGTACGACGACGACGACGACGACGATTCAGCGAAGTCAGCACAGGCTGAGACACGCTGGGGTATCTGCCGTCGGGTGGTCCGAAGGGGTAGGGACCCTGAGAGGTCCGTTCCTGTGACCTCACCCGACGGTAAAGGAAGAGGTTACGTACTCTCACTTTTCACTTTCACTTCAGTAAGTCAGTACAGGCTGAGAAGTGTTGGGGTACCTGACGTCGGATGGTCCGAGGAGGCAGGTACCCTAAAAGGTCCGTTCTCACGACCTCACCCCACGGTAGCGGAAGAGACTATGTACATGTATATAGGTAAGAAAAGGTCTATCCAATAATATCTCATATCTCATCTCAATGGACATACTATAGAATTACCATTCACGTATAGTATAAACAATCTTACATGTTGTGGTTCACACACGAGACTACATTTGATACCTGAAATCCACTACCACACAGTCACACCCAGTAATCCACAGTGGTTACGTGGGAATTACCTCTACAATTATTAACCACTCTGATATGTACCCCCCCCACCCCGTCCCAGATACGTTTTACAGACATCAAAGCCGAGTCAAAACGACACTCGGATTTTGATGAGATTTTTTACTTCAAGTAGAGACTTTTCAGTTCAACCGAAATAAAAACCCGAAGGGACGACCGAGTCTGTCATTTCTCAGACGGAGGTCACACTTTCTGGACCCAAGTTAGGGACCCAGTCCTTCTAGGAGACCTCTTCCTTTACCGTTGGGTGAGGTCATAAGAACGGACATTTTAGGATACCTACCTCCTCGGACCGTCCGATGTCAGGTACCCCAACGTCTCTCAACCTGTGCTGACTCACTGAAATGGACGACGGAAATATAAACCAAAGAAAGTCGAAAAGGTAGGGAGAAACTCTGAGTCTCGACGGAATGACTTAGAAAATGGTGTGAGACCCTTCAACAAATGGTTAAAGACGAAAATTACGTCGACAATCTGAGAGTTTTGACAATCGGTTTGACCGAACGATGGTTGGTGGAAAAGGTTTGAAGACAGAGAATTTATGTTACAAAAACTGATCTGATTCGTATAGTTTGTCAGAAAATTGTGGAAATTTCACACCATAAACGGTGGTAGGTTAAGATAAGTTATTTATAGAATTCGTAAAAGGGACACCTTCCGAAAGACGATCCACAAAACCCTAACATATTTCTACTTAATCCTCGATACGACCGGAGAAGTTAAACTTGAGGTCACCCTCGAATTTCTACATCCACACTCCCAATAAATAAATAAACCGGAGGGAAGAAGTCCTAGTATTGTTACCGGGTTGAGAACCAACAACCGTACGGACAGGGATGAAGGGGGTTATTACCCTTCTCAAGGGAACCGTTCACGGAGTCTTTGTCCTCTCCGGATACAAGTATTGACCCAAATTGTTCAAGAACCATCTGAGACATCCAGTGACGATGAGGAAAGATGGAATAAGGTAGGGGTTTGGTTCTTCCGTCTAAATAGAGTACCTACTACTCTGTTCATCGGGATAAATAAAGACCAAAGAGACAGTAATAGTATGGGGACAGGGGTAGGGAAAGGTTACTTTTGTTATATGTTTACGTAAATAGGTCATTTATATAATGATATGAAGGTAGTTAAAATAAAATTAGGTAAATGAATAGGTAAGTAAAGTAAACTAATTTGATGACCATGTCGGTGTAAAACACGTCACACCAGGTACTTGATGTAGTAGGATCCCCTATGGGTTAAGATTAAATAAATTCCGAATTGAGGTTCAGGACGACGTAAAATGACACCTTCTGTTATAACCAACGGGTGTCGAAGAGTATAATCCCCGGGTGTCAGACATCGACCCGTTGGTCGAATTCGAATTTGGAATGGACCACTCTTACATTCTCTGACTGCCGGTCGTAAGGTAAAGGGTGGAGAGGGTGGATCCAGGAATTGTCGTTGAACTAAGACCCGTCACAAAGGGCAGGGTCACTACAACCTCTTTAATTTTTTCGGAGGTATTTTTAACTCATCCCTGGGAAGTGGGATCCACACGGAGAGAACCCTATCCTTCATACGTCCAATACGACTCTCATGTTACTTAAAGTTCTTATGTGTTTCCCCTTCCGACCGGAAGACAACCTTGTGGGGTAATACCTCTCACAAACATTTACCCTGTGATTACTCTTGCGCTTCTCATAGGTCTTAAGACCTCAAAGGTTAGGTCCCTAGTCCCATCTCGGAATCTGTCTCGAATGGACATAGTCACCTAAGTTTTGATACCGTCCTACTTGATTACGACTTCTCTTCTTCCACGGTTGTCCTCTACCTTAATTGCATTACAGAGTCTTCCTCCCCTCGTGTATCCTCCGTCAATCGCAGAAAGTCGTGAGAATCCTCTCTCTCTCGTCTGACCTGCCTTAGAAAGCCGGGACATCCGTTCCACTAAACATATTACCCCTTTCTACGAAATACCATAGAGTTCTCCGTATAGAGTTTTGGTAGAAAAGTACAGTTTACTATCACTTTACGCACTCATGACCAATCACACTCGGTCAAGGGTCCACAAATTGTTTCAACGACCTGCATGTTTCGACTCCTAGTAGTGGATCTTCTCCCGTTCACCCCTGTAGAGTCTTCGACACAGGGGTCTCTCCTCGTCGAAAGACGGAGTAAGGGAAAGGTGTGTGTGTAGACACTGGGAAAAGACAGGAACAGGAAACGGATATAACGTGTTAAAGTACGAGTCTACACTACGCACTTACTCTTAACCTTTACATTTTTTACCTGTTGCACCTTAATTTAAAAGTATTTACCGTTTTTCCGACTCAAAATACAACTTCAGGGGTTTCGGAAGGGGATAGGGTGATTACCACGGACATGAGACCTAGTAGTAATTAGTCGTTTGAGAAACTCAAGATGGAAGACGATAGTTTTTTTTTTTTTTTTTTTCGGGTTATAATAAACCTTGTAGTCTACTTAAGTCGTATGATAACATAACGGTAGACCCGAATAGTCATCGTTGATGAAGGTAAAGGTTCAGAATAATTTGGTTTGTGTAACGTCGTTAAACATGCACTTTGTAAGGTCGTAATGATTTTGAAGATATCAGGACCTTCGTGTTCAATTTAATTTCGCATGAGGAAACGAATGGGTTTCCAAAATACCTACAATGTCAGGATAGACGTCTTCTGAACAGTTCCTACTTTTAAGTAATGTCTTTGAAGTTTAATAACTTGTCGAACACTGAGTATGAGTTGTCCTAAAAGACAGATATCAATATCCTTGTATCAGAATGGTACACGTATTTTACACACTCCCTCTGAACCACGAGTTCTCAGACCCAATCCAGAAAGTGACTGACCCAGGGACTAGACCATCCAACAAAGAAGGGTCACTCACGATTCTCGGACGTACCGAGTACTTCGAGGTTGAGTCTTGCGAAAGTACGTCGAAGACGACTTTGGTCTCAAATCACCTGGTCTGAAGACCTTTTGGTTCGGTTGGTCGGATACGTTAGTCTGTTTTTTTCAAGGGAACCAGATATGAAAGCGGTGAGGACTTTCTCATTCACCTTTGAAGATTCGATTGTCAGTGGAGCCTTCGCGAAACTTTCACAACTAGACGAGTTTGGATAAGGGCAGTATCTTGTAGGAGTCATCGGTGGGAGTCCCGAAGTACCTACCTTGTGTCTGGTAGAAAGAGACTCGATTCAGTAGACGGAGGACACCTCAGTACCAGGTAATGAGACAAAAAGGACAAGCACACCGGTCTAACTGGGTCTCCGTCTGAAGATGGGACTTCCGGAAAACACACCGGCTGGGAGAAACTAATAAGACACTAGAGAGAGGATTGTCCAGGGACGTCAGGGATCTTCACAATAGGAGGTATTTCTAGAAGAGTCACCGGACCTTCCGTCACTATAAACAAGGAGGGAGGACCCGTCTCCTCCCGACGGAAGGAGATCGATACCGTCACTACTTACTAACTGATAAGAGAGGAATAAGGGGGAAGTGGAAGGGAGGGGAGGAGAGTCTCGACAGAGATATCTTATGATGGAAAACTTGGTTCTTCCTCTTTCTTTTTTTCTTTCCTACCGAATAAACGTTCGTTAGCCACCCGATCGAAGTGGAGGCAACCAGGGGACGGTTTTATTTTCTTTCTTCGATCTTGTCGTAGACTGGAATGAGTGGGAAGAAATTCTGGACGAATTTTTATTACAAATTCCAAATTGTACACCCGACCTTTTCGTGGATCTCGAAAGATGAAAGTTAACATGAAAAAGGGAGAGACACTTTGTAAGAAACACAAAGAAATACAAAGTCCCATCGACATATAAAATAAGTAAGTAGGTAAGTTAGAATGACTTAATTATTAGTAAATAACCCACAGATACTATGTACACCATGACTCGGTCTTCGATGTGTTCTCTATATTCTCCTAAGTCGTAAATCATGTACCACTACCAAACCACCAAATCAGTGATTAAGAACAGACTGAGAACACTGGGATACCTGACATCAGACGGTCCGAGGAGACAGGTACCCTAAGAGGTCCGTTCCTACGACCTCACCCAACGGTAAAGGAAGAGATCCCCTAGAAGGGTTAGGTCCCTAGTCTGGGTCCAGAGGACGTAACTTCCATCTAAGAAATGGTTGACTCGATGTTCCCTTCGGGTAAATCATCTATCCTCTCCGTTTTTGGTGTGTTTTAAGAATATTTTGACACACGTACACACAATTCAACGAAGTCAGTACAGACTGAGAAACGTCGGGACACCTGACATCGGATACTCCGAGGAGACAGGTACCCTAAGAGGTCCGTTCTTATGACCTCATCCAACGATACGGGAGGAGGTCCCCTAGAAGGGCTGGGTCCCTGACTTGAGGGTAGAGAATACAGAGGACCTAACCGTCCGCCCAAGAAATGGTGATCACGAAGGACCCTTCGGGTACTTTGTCACGTTTCTTTGTATTATTAAGTCAAGTTCTTACTTACGATGTCCCTAAAGGAACCGTTAGGTTACCAATTCTAAAGTGGAGGGCTACGTCCCTAATGTCCAAACTAAGGACCAGTCCCTCGATCCTAGAGCGTACGGACCCCCGGTTTCTGGGTTTTGTATTTCGTTATAACATTGTTATAATTTCGTTACAACATTGTTTAAGTTATTTCTGAAATTTTTACCAGGTGACAAATTTTTTTTAGAATTTTTTCTTACGATATTTATATTTACGATTTTTCAAAGGTTCATTTCCTTTAGTTATATTAGACTTCAGTCACCCCTTTTTTTTAGGTGTTTACGACCCTCTGGAACCGCTAGGTCCGAGTCCTCTACATGAAATAAGAAATCGATCACCCCTTGAAAAATGTTTATGAAATCGTGGGAGTTTCGTAGAACAACCTTCTCTACTCGTCTGTTCTTGATACGTCCACACTTCCTTCATCGAACCATTTTACAATTATTTTTGTGAAGGGACAAGTATCGTCCCTCTCCGAAACCTCTACAAGTTTAGTTCCCACTACTGTTACTTCTTTTCTCCTACGAACAGTTTCGGGTCGCCCAACCAATCCATCTACATCTAGTACGGCCCACTATAAACTCCCCTGGTCCATAGGTAGCTCGTCTACTCGTACCCACCTCTCTTTCCCTCCGACATCTGTCCTACGCCCTTCGGTCCGTTTTCGGGACCTTTGTCTCGTATTCGGAGAGACGTAGAGTCACCCGTCTCACCGTCGGGAATCCTGTAGAATTCTTGACTCGGTAGTTTCCCTTACCTCTCTTTAAGTAGTTGGGTCCTCTATAAATAGTCGGCAGAGACACCGTGAGGTGAGTACCGTGACGACCCGCACACCCCTGTGTCTCCCTTTTAGGACTTGTCTTTCTGTCTATAAAGACAACAATGGTGCGAATCAAAGGTAACACCACAGACTATCAGTTAAACTTTATAGAACTTGTCTCTCTTCCAGTCGCACTAAATAAAGACGGGTTTCCTTTTTTTTCTTACCACATCTTTTTCAGTTTGTACTTAGAGTTGGTAGCGGTATAAAAATTTGATGATTAAACTTAATGTAAGTCTCTGTAGTAAGAGAAAACTCAATGTCACAACGGGTAATAGAGACTTGACTGGAGATGTTTATACTTCTCCTGATCCTTTCTTTCGACTCAACGGTCTGACTCAACAGAGGTGGATCGAAAACTAAACAAAGTTGATTACTTCCGGGGTAGTTCCCGATTATTTCCTCCGAACAACACCCACTACGTCTCTGACATCGAAATTTACCAGAATTTAATTATAGACAAGTGGAGTACGAACTGAAACTGACTCGGATTACTGTAGTTACGTGTTTCCTCTGTCCTACTCCACCAGAATTTAGTAATAGACTTTTGGCTCAGACATTCTTTTTCAGGTCAAAATTCGAGTAATTCCCTATGACGACTTATGAGATCCTATAGTTTAGTTGGTAATTTTTGGAAACTTTTAGCTCAACTTTTGCTCTGGTAAAAAAAGTTTAGGAAACTCTAAGTCAAAAACTTCACTCATTTTGAGTCTCGAAATTTTTTAAAAAAGGGGTCGGTACTACTTCTCTTGTACTTTCGGACAACCGAATTTGACGAACAGTTCAGATTCTTCAATCGAACCTCTTTTCGGAAGAAACCGTCATTACCATAAAAGATATCCTATCATTCGTACTAGATATCTTGGATTTTGAGTATCTTTTGTGTCGGATGTCTATCTAGGACCATACGTCTGTCATACCCTCCATTCTGGTTCTATGGATAATACTATGTAGTAACTTTCGATAATCTTGATAATCTACTTTAATGTAACAGGTTGTGGAAGGAACCAATCCTAATATTACAATGGTTCTTCCTCTTCTTTTAAGGAAAGCAATATGTCAAATTACCGAATTCTCATATCCGAAACCTCTACCTATCTGTGTCCAAGTCCGAAATAGAGGTTACAATGGTTGAGACCCTGGAACCCGATAAAATGTTCAGAATCAAAGAAGTAGACACTGTACCCCTATTAGTCTCAGGGTGGTCGGGTCTTAATAAACACAGGTTGAATATGTAGTAGATAGATAGATAGATAGATAGATAGATAGATAGATAGATAGATAGATGACACGAACCCAGTCAGGGACCATGTACCATTACCAAGAATTAAAAGTCGTTAGTATTCGTAGTTTTAATTTCTTTTCTTAGGGGCACGTTCGAGGACAAAATTGTTCGAGGTCACTACGTAGGACCAAAGGTCCCTGGTCCTGTTAGAAATGTACCTGACCCACACTCTTCTTAATAACCGACACAACTGAAAATGTATAATGAGGTCTTTCCTGAGGACTAAAGACAGTAAAACGACTAACAAGTTTTTACCACCACTTGAGACAGTAACAAGTGAACTATGAACCTAACCCCTATATTCATTCTTAGTCGAAGTCTCCAAAAATTCCCATCACAAGAAGGAAGATGGACTTTTAGTACTAAAAATGAATCTCCTATTAGTGTAAGTCACTCTACAAGTCTTACCTCTAACAACACATCTTACTAGGAACGTATCTTTGTTCGACTGAATCTCTTTCTGTGTGTGCATTCACTCCTCTACTTAGCCAAGATGTTCACGTAAAATCTTGAAAAGTTCATGTTAATAGTCCAACAGAGAAGGTCTATAGGTAAATAAGACTATTTACCATAAAAGTTTTCTGTAAATCTAAAACTTCCAATTCTATTTACATTTTCTGTTTCTTTTTACTTGACTTAATGAAGGGTAGTACGACGATGACTCTACCTATTATTTACCACTATTACTTATAAAAATAAGGTTTAAACTCACTGGATAAACAAGTAAACGTATGACCTATAACCGTCCCTTTTTTCTTTCCTTTTAATGATTGTAAACTACTTATAGATGGTCGTAGTCTCCATCTTCAGACGTAAACAAAGAATCCATTAAGAGTGTTTCGGGACGACTAACACTCGATACGACCGGTAAAGTCTACCCCTTTCAAACAAAGTACTACTAATGCTCTTTGTTCAACTCCAGGATATAAGTACTCATCTCATCACTCACGGGGTCAGTCTTGTCACATAACAGCGAGTAAACACTTCTTTATAAAAGAGGGAATAACACGGGCAGAAACGTACTTTACAAAGGAACCACAGAGATTAAAAAAACTTCTCTAGAGATCAGAAAGGGTAAGATAACAGAAGGAGATAAAGAAACGTAACAAGTGAATTATACCCCTCCCTACACCCTACCCCCAAGTCCTACCCTTGTGCACATGTGGGTACCGCCTAAGTACAACTACATACCGTTTTGGTTATGTTATGACATTTCATTAATCGGAGGTTAATTTTATTTATTTACATATAAATTTTCTTTTCCTTTATTTTTATTTGATAGTTGTTTCCTTTTTTTTTTTCTTCCGAAAGAATAAAGAGGAGCGATAAGAGACCTTGAGACGTAAGTCTACCCATATAGAAAGGAAAACAGGAAACAGAAATCCTAGAGAAGAAAAGAGTCGATAAACATTCCGGAGGAGTTTGTTGGTAAAACGGAAAAACGTAAAGAAAAAAGACCCCTACCAAAACTAGTGGTGGTGGACATGTTACAATGTTTGGAGACAGGTATCAAGAAGTCCGTGAGACAGATAGTCTAGCTTAAGGAACTTCAAAAAATTAATTTTTTTAAAAAAAATGACCTCATATTAACGTAATGTTATAACACAATCAAAGATGACATGTCGTTTTACTCAGTCGAGGAAATCACTTTTATTTAGTTCACAAAACTCATAGTGACCCGAAGGGAACAATTGTTCTCTCCTTTGAAAACCACCCTCCTCAACTTGTATAACTGTGAAGGGGACCCCCAAGAGAGTAGACGAGGCGACTGATATGTTGGTGGTGGGTCGGGGGCTCAGTGTACCAAACCAAGGAGAAAAACGTCTTTTGTCCTAATAGATTCGTGTTCTCCCTCCAAAGAATTAGGACCAATATTATCTACGTCGTCCCATGAGACCGACGGACACCTCTCTCACCTCTTTTGAGGTCAACGGAAGGTCACTTTTCGTGAAGTCATGTTATCTTTGAGGTTGACTCGCGATGTAAAAGCCCCACAATCACTGTCCATCTCTCCAAAGGGAGTGTTTTCGTCCCTGCGGGACATTGAGAGCACACCAAGACTAGAGGGATACGGTCACGACTGCCCCCTCTGGCTGAGATGGGTGTGTACCAGTTCACGTTCCATCACGTTACCCAAATTTACTTCCGACTATTCTTGTCGACCGACTAGTCCGATTGTCTCCTCAGGGTTCCCCTCGATCCACACCCCTAGTCTGAATGCCTACAGAAGTAGGGGACAACGAGGTCCGAGACAACACACCAGCAAACACGGGGCTGATGTTTGAGTCGGACAGAAAAACTCCATCTAGGATAAGAGTCACCTCCCATCATTTTCAACAGTACACGGATACACGACTCAAAGAAGTCAGTACAGACTCAGAAACCCTGGGATACTTCACATCGGGCGGTCCGAGGAGACAGGTACCCCTAAGAGGTCCGTTCTTATGACCTCACCCAACGGTACGGGAGGAGGTCCCCTAGAAGGGGTGGGTCCCTGCCTTGGGTGCAGAGGACATAGAGGACGTGACGTCCGTTCTAAAAAATGGTGACTCGGTGGTCCCTTCGAGATTTCGAAAGCATGAGCACCTAATTTGATTCATACCGTGGTTCCGGAGATCGGGTCGAGGTTTGAACAGAAGACCTAGGTCTCTAAGTCGAAAACGGGACAAACGTCCTCGTTCAAGAGAATGTATCTACGAAATGAAGGTGAACCTCCAAAAGGGAGGTGGACTTAGATCCCTTTAGTCGGACGAAACAGGTCCCGACAGAGTCAAAATGCCGGGTTTCAGGGTATAGGACCCCTTAGAACGTCAGGATTCGTAAAGTCATACTAGTCAGTGGGATCTTCGGGTGCATACCTGTTACACAGGTCTTAGGAACATCGTAATTCGGACCGTGCAAAGAACAAAGAACACTTCAAACTTCGGAGTTTAATTTAACGAAGTTATGAGAAATTAATAACGACTCACGTGACTATTTGACTTGAACCCTAAGACCGACGTTTAAGGGTATTTCTTACACTAAACCTAATAGTTCGGTAGGTGTAGAAAACTCGTCCTTAAAATTCACTAATTTTAAAGTTAAGTAATTTATCATGACAATTATGCTCCATAAAACCCTTCAACAGGAACTGATTATGCTCCCCTACCTTCTCCACCCCTTTGGAGTATAAACTCGTATAATCCAATTTACAAAATAAATCACTCTTTCGTATGACGAGACAACAAACGAAAGTACCCAGATTTCCCTAACCTGCACATGTCAATCGATTGATACACGTTAATATTTAGTATAAAGGGAAACAAGAGGGATTTAGTGTTCAGTGAAAAATGGACTCGAAACAGATTTTCGCATAAAATGTCCTAGGAATCTCACAACAAAAAACACCCAATTTTTTAATTTATTATACCTAACTCTACTTTTATTTCTAATAATATTGTTTTACTAAATGATACCTCGACCAATTCTTCCCTGGACTGTATAACAAGATTTAACCTACCTCAAATGCAAACGACATTTTCTTTACAGTCAAAAGAGATTACTGTGAAGATTAACGAACGTAGATTACGTCCTATTATTTGAAATTTTGTTTCCCCTCTGTAACTTCGTATTACTCCGTGAGAGTCCTCGTCTAATATCTTGATTTCGTAACGAAAATAGGTAGAATCCGTCAGAACCACTCTTTCTCTTCCTCCTCCTCCCTCTCTTTTGATTTTTCTTATAAAGTCTATCAAAGAGGTTAGTTCGATTCATGACTTACCCGTTTTACTTGAGAGTGTTTTAATCGAATGTCACTCCGCTCAGAGGAAATTCTTAAACTTTATTTCTCATTAAGAACTAACCCATCTTTAGACACACGACAAATGTACTTGGTAGTGTACCGTCCTTAGCAAATAAGTCTTATTTATGTCGTGGACAATAATGGTCTACACGTCGAAGGAACCGAATATCTCCTACCCATACGTAACGTTTTTACGAGCGTTCACTAAACTAAGGAATCTGTTCTTCATACAAGAGAGATCTTTACCCTCGAATACTTCAAAGAGATCGTCCCCGAGGGTACTTTTGGGAGACGGTGGTCACCCTCCATCGGTTCTTTCTGCCCCTCCTCTCGACCTGGTCCGTACCGACCCACGAACACCTTGTGTCTCGGACAAAATTTTTCGGTAACCATAGTCATAACTAGTACGACGATCTCTTGACACCCACGACTCCTGTCTTGTCTCTAAAAACCCCCTCTTAGAGTCATACACACACGATTCAGCGAAGTCAACACAGACTGAAAAACGTTAGAATACCTGACATCGGGCGGTCGGAGGAGACAGGTACCCTGAGAGGTCCGTTCTTTATGACCTCATCTACCGGTACTGGAGGAGATCCCTTAGAAGGACTGGGTCCCTAACTTAGGTAGCAGAGAGTACAGAGGACTTAACCGTCCGTCTAAGAAATGGTGACCACGGTGGATCCTTCGGGCTCTTAGAGTCATGGTGATGAATTGTCGATCTGTCGAAATCCGTTTAGTGAAGGGGAGAGACAAGGTACAGTAGAAGTGGATATTTTATCCAACCCAATTATTGTGGAGAGAGGGTCCCAACAAAACTCGTAGTCTACTCTATTACAGACTCTTTCATGAAACATTTGAGAATTTACGATGTGTTTCCAATTGATAAAAGGGTATTACACCAAATATTAACGTACACAAATCCGTAAGGTACTCAGTGCTACAATGGAGGCTTTCGATTCCGGACTATATTCAATAAGACACTGTGTCTATAATCAGAAGAGGGACACATCTTCGTAATATTTTCCAATCGTGATATAATTCATTATCTAGATAACGAGATGATTTAATAAGTACTAATACACAAGTCACTTACTAGTCAAACTAACTTTATTAGAAGTCCACAAGAGTCCCGAGACCTCTCCTTCGACTATTTACTGTATTCCAAAGAAGTTACACTACTGAAACGATGATAATTTATAGTTCTTTTTAGTTAATTATCTTAGAGACACCTTTTTTTTTTTCAGTAGTTCAGTGTCAGACCTTACAATTTCCTTAATAAGGAAAAACTTCCAAAGAAAAAAAAAAAGAAGGTTGTTTAGTTTCAAAAAAGTCATTCAAAGTCTCACCACTTACTAAAGTTGGTAAAAGACTTCCAATCGAAAAACTCGGTTTTCTCTCTTTGGATAAAGAAAAAGAATTCCTTTCTGTACAATTAAAAAACAACAACACTGTACTTACTTACTTACCCACGCCACTTAAAACCAATCCTAAAAATTATCGACAACTTTTCCAAACACAGTTCGAAGAAGAACCCTTACAACTACAGAACAACCTACAAACCAGAGATTCAGTGCAGGTTGAGAAAACACTGGGGCACCGGGTGACAGGGACCCTAAGAGGTCCGTTCTTATGACCTCACCCAACGGTAAAGGAGGAGGCCCAGTACAAGGACTAGGTCTGTAACTTGGGTGTCGAGGACGGTGTAGAGGACGGCTCGGTGGTCCCTTCGGGGAAGAGTCGTTTATCCAGAGACAGAGACTGAAGAGACACCGAGACCTTGGTACTATCACTGTCACTTGTACCCTTAAGGTGAACGGATGGGACAACAGTAGAATTCGACAAGTGTAGATGTCACTTCGGTCAAAGGAATAGGTGGTAGAGGTAGTGGTGTCGGTGGACTGTAAGGGTAAAGACAGTCATCAGAGAACGATTTTAAAGAATTTCAACATAAACAGAAGGTCATGGGAGGTCATAAAGGACATTGGTTATACAGACATTTAGGACTGAAGACAGGACGACTCTTACAGAGACCATCCTGGGAACAATGGTCGGATTAGGGCGTCAAGTGCGAACGTTTATAGTGCCGTCGAGACTGAGGTTGTTGACCGAAGGAGGTTAAGGAGGACTCAGAAAGGTGTTACGGAGAAAACAATACGACACTGAAGGACACGTTTATCGTGATGGCGACACAACACACGACGAAGTTCGGGTTAAGGAAACAACCACCTCGAAGAAAAGACCAACTACTACAAAATGATCCAACCGACCCTGAGACGGGGACGTGTGGACCCGAATCCGTCAAGTCCGTGGACGGATAACGAACATCGAGACTACTAAACTGAAGGATCCTTAACCGGAAAGGGGACGTCCCTGACACTCTTTCAGGTCTTTGTCCCCCGGTTCTTCCACGAAGTTTTTATCTCCGATTGGTTGGGGTTTGAAGTTGAACGTAGAGAAAAAGATCAACCAATATCAGACTCTGGGTGTCAGTGAGGGACAAGACAGACCTGCTCGTCCTCAGGTAAAGGTACGACCAGGCCGACCGTAGACTTCAGGACCTAGAGCCCCTCACTGGTCCACCCTCGGTCCTATGGTAACTATTTCACGTACAGTAGTCATTCTCATCATCTCTTTACCGTAGTTTGTTGGGTCTACCATCTCATTCCAGACCCCGAGTGTCGTCTTGACAGGTATTCGTAATCGTCTCCCTTCTCCTCTCCTCCCTAAACAATGTATTTCTTATGTAGATAACAATTTTTTACAGTGCGGTCACCTAATTAAGTTTGTCGACTTAAAACATCAAACATGACCAACTCTGAGTACAAGAAGAAGTTCTAGTAATTCTGATACTAACTTAATTTATGGTATACATTGCGAGGTTTGCGTTAAAGATCATCGATCGTCCAGGAATTATTCACCCCCACGAAAAGGGAAAGGGAAAGGGACTCAAGTTATTAAATTTCTTTTAATAAGTACATCCATTTATTTTAAATTTTTAGAAGGACACTCAACAAGATGAGGTCGAGTACCCTTAGACTTTTCTTCAACTTCTTACTAAGTCTCCATCCTTCCTATTCATGTCCAGAGGCTATATCCCCATCTTATATGTAGAGGTACATCCGTATCTTATACCTCCTTTGTCCGAGTACACTTGTGAATTCGGGAATGAGGGTCCGGGTCACGTAGCGATATACTTTGTCTCTGTATAAACGTGTTTACTTAGGGGTAAACTCTTTCCCTCATAACTTGGACAGTTTATCCGTTCAACACCCAATAATAAAATGACGTCTTTAAGAAACGAGACTTTCCATGTTTAGTTCATTTTTAACAAAAGGTATACATAGACAATGTATTTTATTTAAGATAGACCTACTTTCCATGTAGTTATAGGTAGACTTATTTAGACGTCTTTGTTCCTTAAAGACTACGAAAAGAGGACCTCAACCTTAAAAATTTTTTCTATATGAATTTTGAGAGTCCCTTTGTTCAGAATTCTTCAAGTAATTGAAGTATCGGATGGAAACATATGTAAACTCAAGGACAGAAGACGTCTAGAAAGGGGAGTATAGGGGATATAAAATAAAGAATTTTACATAGTGAATAAAGTCAATTTAAAGAATGACCAAAACAAAGAAATCATAGGATAAGTACTATTTTAAAACATACGAGATATACATTCTTTCTTGACCATAAATCTTTAAAAGAAAACAGAGAGTAGTCAATGATAAATAACTTACAAAAGACCTCGGATACAGGATCCAGAGACGAAAAATAATATGATAAAATAATTTTATCTATCTTATTACTATATGTACATACATTCATATATACATAAACCGTATCTAATTTTTTCTAAATTTTTAATTTAATTTTTAATTTCTAAAGTAAATCAATTTATTAACGACTGAAGGTTCTTGTATACACATGTAGATCGAATCTTTATCGTAAAATCTTTGAACAACTTTTGAACGGAGAGTTGTAGTACATTAAGAGTCTCTCTACTTCCGTTCAGAAAACCCCGACTTTAGGGGATCTCTAAAAAAAGAGAACAGTACAGATCAAAAATTTTTGGAGAACTCCGAATACCATCGTTATCTTTTATGGATTGTCACTGAAAGTGTACCCTGGCTTACAGTCTTATATATTGGTGAATGGTAACTGACCCGACTCAACAAAGAGGGTATCATAACTTTTTTATTTATAAGAAGTTACAGATAACTTAATTATTTTTCCACTTAGTAGTCATCCCTAAAAAGATTAGGTAGAAATACATGTATGATCTTTTTCTTCGATAGAAACACCGGTTTACGAAAGTTCTTTTGTATTCACTGAAACTAAAGGTTAAAAATAAAGAAATATCTCTCTCGTATTGTATAAATCGGAGAACCTTTTTGTTTGAGAGGATTTGTTATTCGGATGATACAAGTATATAATATAAAGTCTCAGCAGATCTTCGACGAACATTAATACTACTTCCTAATACCACTACAATCACACACTCAGTCACGGGGGAGTTTTATCGTTAATGTACTTACCTAGTACAGCCCTTTTATAGATGTTTTCGTAATTAACCAGATTATGAAACTCCAGAGTGTATACGGGTAATTTTTTTTTAACCTCAGACCTTAAAAAGAGAGGAGACGGATGAGTAAAAAGAAAAAAATTAAATTTAAATAAATTTAACCTCCGATTAATGAAATGTTATAACATAACCAAAACGGTATGTAGTTGTACTTAGGCGGTGCCCACATGTGCACAAGGGTTAGGACTTGGGGGAAGGAGGAGGGAGGGGCATGGTAGGGAGACCCAGTAGGGTCACGTGATCAGGGTTCGTAGGACATAGGACGTAGTTTGGATCTGACCGCTAAGCAAAGAATATACTATAATATGTACAAAGTTACGGTAAGAAGGTTTAGTAGTTCTAAGTTTTCGTACAAGGGAAGGGGCACCCTAGGAGAACCGTCGAGGTCTATGAGAAAAGGGAAAGACTCACAGGTCTTGCGAAACAGAATAGTAGTAATCTTGGGAATCCTCTGACAGAACTTTAGACGACGAGTGGGCAGTGGGAATGACGAGACACTCGAGGAACTCCACTGTGACGAAGAAGACGAGTTGAACTTGAGAACATGGATCTTGTCACGATCCGTTATCGTTGACTCAAGGTACTTTCTCTCCATGTCGTACAGGACAAATTACTTGACCATTGATGTAGACAAACCTTCCAAACCCAACCTTCTTCCTCTTCCTTTACCGTTGGGTGACGTCATAAGAACGAACCCTTTAGGGTACCTGTCTCCTCGGACCACCGGATGTCAGGTATCTCAGTATTCTCAGACTGTGTTTAATCGTTGATTTGGTGTCGGTGTTGATGAATTCAGTTAAATCCATTGTAAGTCTATAACAAACCTATCGCAGACCTATTATATACCGAGTAGGTTTACGGGTACAAATATTACTTGTGATTCTACCTCTGAGACGAGTAATCATTCCGACACTACCGGTTTCCAGAGGATAGTGTCGAAAGTTGTCAGGGAGGTTGGTATTTACAAAGAGTAGTTTTGATAACTGACGTAGACGGAGAACGAAAAGGGGTAGTGAACGGTAAAGTCTTGTAATATCTTCTTTCACCCTCTTCTCCGTTTTCTTAATCTTCTTACACCTACTACTCCCGTTCTTTACTCCTTTGTTCCTTAATCCACAAAACAAACAAAAACAGAAACGGTGGTCGGGTGTTTGATAGGATACTGGACTTCTTTCCCCTATAATTATATTCATTTTAAAAGAGAAATTTTACTCCAACCTACAATAATCGATACCCGGTTTCGTTCCTTGTGGGTACTTTTAGTTAGAACACTTTTGGTAGTGGTATTTGAGAGGGCACATTGAAAATTTATGGAGATTAAACTCTAGATCCTTCAAAATCCTCTGGTCCTTTATTAATCACTTCCGACGACAAGAAAGGATGTCTGGTCCTCACAACTGTTCTCGTTTCCTTTGGAAAATTAGGGAGAGCGGGAAGGACCTCGGTCCGACTACTTAAATTAAACTACTATAATACGGTACTGTAACACAGTTATACGCTACTACACACACTACCGTGTCGCAGTAGTGCACCACTGCGTTGTAGTACTGCATTCTGCAGTGTTGCCGGTTAATTTCTGTACTGAGGTCCTTCCAAAAGTTTAACTCGTTGCTTAGATGTTAATAAACGGAGTCCTGAACCCAATGTTCCACCACTCCGTTGGTTTGACATTTAATGTCTAATCTTTTACGAAGAAACGTACTTAATACCGAGAAAAAATAAACAAATAACGAGGAAGCTCCTTAACATCGGGGACAAGAAACGTTCCGTCCAAATTTTATTTTTATATTAAAACAAATTATTTGACGAGGACAGTCTCCAACATGAATATAATCAAA
Source organism: Capra ibex (assembly GCA_006410555.1). NCBI lineage: Eukaryota > Metazoa > Chordata > Mammalia > Artiodactyla > Bovidae > Capra > Capra ibex. The sequence continues at coordinate 22,213,740 of SJYO01052474.1, forward strand.
AGAAAACAACACCTTATACTCGACCACGATTTTAATTTATATTAAAGTCTTATTCTAATTCTTTTATATTAGATGAGAATTAAACGTATCAACAATTTTAATAAATCATGGAATATCTCGAGACTTATTTTACTAAATATTAACTCAATATTAAATATTAACTTTAACATGGATTATGGAAAACATCCGTACGTAAAGTATTATCATTAGAACGTGACTCTAGATTGTAATACTTTGACAATTTTTCCTCTTTACTTAATATTTTATCATACACACACACACACACTATAGAATCCGTTCGAAAATAGATAAAACACGGTGTCAAGATGGTAAAATTTTTACTCCTATTACGTACGAAAGGACTAAAAATATCCCTATAATATACTCGTTTAACATACGGTATACACTTACAAGGAACACGAGAACCTTGTTTACAACAATATATTTAGCTCCCATGACAATTTGTGGAAGAGATCCCGATATCTCTGAGATGAATACTTGAACTTTAGTTTATCCCTTTTAAAACCACTCAATTTTGATTCTACCCAAAGTGTAAACTATGAAGTAACACTGAAAAAGGGACTTGTGAAATAAATATCTAAATACACAGACCTTTACTTAATCTAAAACTACATCTCTTCTATTCACTATACGTGTTCTAAAACGAAGACTAGAAATTGCAAAATCTTTGACATTTACACCTAAGTTCCACATACAAAAAATGAGCACTTTCCTCGAAATGTTGGGTGTAGTTCCTCTTACATTAAACTCGTTTTCAAGTCTTAAGACAGTAAGAGTACATCGAGACCGTTAAGTGTTAGGTCTTTCATGATGACTTTTTCCGACTTCACGATGTCCTAAGAAACACTGAAGATTAAAGTCATCACTTTACTTCAAAATAAACAACAGAATTTTAAGTATGAACGAAGTAGTGAGGAAGACCTTGAGGTCATTTTTACCTGGGTTTAAGGCGCGGAAGACCTTCACTATGTACTGAAGAACTACCGCAAACTTTACCACCGACTAATGAAAACTTATAAGTTCAAGGTGACGAACCGGCGAGTGTAGACGTCGTCTCTTTTTGTCAATCGTTTAAACACTTAATCGAACCCAAATGTGTAAGTTGTTCGTTTCATTAAGAAATATTGAAATTGGTTATCCGACAAAGAACTAATGTCCTAAAACCACGAGTAATTATTTCCCTCCATAAAAATCTAGAACGGTCCCGTATAAAGCAAACGAACGTCGGAAAACATACACGACACTCCATGGTTAGAGGTGTTGGTAGTTGTATCAGACATCCCAGGTCACAATTTTTTAACAATTCTGAAGTGACATATCGTGTCCTTGATATGAACTATAGAATATTATCGGAAATAACCTTTTCTTAGACTTTTTTATATCCACAATTGACTTCGTGAAACGAGATGTGGACCTTTAATGTGTTATAACATTTAGTTGAATTTAATTTTTTAATATGTCGAAAGTTCTGTAACTGTCGTCTCGTCAGTTCGTTCACACGTCGGTAAAACTCGAGTTCCGGTGGGATTCACGTCCCGGAAGACGTTCATGTACATCGAAACGGTGCACCGGGACGGTCAGTACGAAAACTTGTCGAAAACCAGGACACACGTCTGAGTGTCAAAGATATTAAATACCGGTCAAACAGACACTAGAGAGAGCGAAACCAACCTAGGAAATTAACATTCAAAATCTCACAAATATTATGAGTGAAAATAGAGACAGATCTAATATTAATGAAACAAAACCAATTATTCCCAGATAGGAGTAAAGAACGAATAGACATTCTATTCTTCTTGAGTTTCAGTGTATAGTAGTTTTTTTCGGAGTATTATTTGACTTAATTACCCCGAATTAAATTTGAACCCTTTACAGATCAAGTGTACTTTCGACCTAAAAAATCGTAATATTTTTAACAATAAAAGTTGAAACATGTCATAAGTCGTATTCACGACGATTGTTCATATTTCATGAAAGTTGACTATTCAAGTTGAACTGAACTCCACTTCTTACCTAGTAATTCTTTAACCTTTCTAAATAAACATGTCTTTAGTATTTGATAAAAATTCCACACAAAAGAACTGAAATCTACATTCGGTATGAAAGGATGGTTTTAGAACAAATATGATTGTCAAAAGAAACGTTTGTACAAAAGGGGATCTCCCACCGAGTCTCTACCGTTTAAAACTAAGACAAGGGGAGACTTAATAATCTTTAAGGTTTATCATCTTGGACCAGAGCACTCTGAAACAACAAGTAAGGGAAAACTGTTCTTAGTATAAAAGAAATACATACACATATATACATAAACCCTTCACCTACCCATCGTCTAAATTTGAAGTTTGGTATAGAACGACTCTGATAACTATTGTTCTCACTTAGAAATTGTCAGTAAAGAAAAAAGTCCGTTGAACACCTAACAATTAAGTAAAAGGAAGTCTAAAAGTACCCCTAAGGTTCTAAGTGCCTCTACTGAGAGTGACTCCCCAAGGGGACATGTCATTGGGTGGTTATCGGAAGAGTCAGATAGATCGTACTCCTTTGAGTGTTAGAGTAGTAGAACATACATTTAAAGGAACAATACAGTTCGATGTTAGGCAAAAGAAACTTGGAGGATTAAAAGTAAACTGGGGAGACCCAGGAAGTCTCATAATTTCTATCGATAGTATAGGAAGAAAGGAGGTCGGATTTGTCTAGAAACTTTTATTAATAATAATGAAAAGTTTTACAGAGAAGTAGACTGGACCCTGAGAAGGACAACTCTTTGACTTACAGGTACATCAGGTGTAAAAGTTCAAGGTTGTGGTGAAACATAGAAATTCTAAGTTGTAGTTTTAGGTGTACGTTCTACCTTCATTTAATGGTCTCGGTTCTTCTCGTTCGGATACCAAAATAAAGATACTCTATGAAAAGAATATAAGGCAATAACGTCTTTACCGAATAAAGAAAATAACGATTCCCACCGGGGTCGAAAACCCATCAGTAGAACACCGAAGTATGACTTAAATGACAGTTGGTTTCAAGGATACAGAGAAAATACCATCGACGGTTTGGTAAAAATTTTTAGTAGGACATGGATTCTTCAAATAAAAAAACCTAGAATTTGAATAGAGACAATTTAAAGTTAAACAAAACTGAACTGAGTAGCGAAGTGGGACAGTTTAGATAAAACCGAATATATTAGGTAAATAATAGGGTGAGTTAAAAAACAGTAAAAGTGTAAAATCCTGGAATGACAGACAAGTAGTTTCGGTGACCATTATATAAACCCTTATCTTTTTCCAGTTCCTGTCTTGGGACGTCGTACTAAGAAACAGGTCCAACTCTAAGAAAAGAATTAGACTCATATCGACAACTAGGTTAATGATCAACAGGATTGTAAGTTAGGTGTAAAGAGGTAGATGAAGTAAACCCATACTTTCGGAGACGATCTACAAAGCGACATTAGGTCCCGCGTAATAACCGATGTAAAAGACTGGTCTGATGATCAGGACAGTTTCTTTCAATACTTCAATGTATGTATTATATTATATAATTCTTCGAACCACTTCTATTTTATCCATGGCGTCCATTAAGTGTTTCAGTTAGTGGGTATTCCATCATTTTCGGTTGACATAAATAGAGGCACTTTTATCCCAAACCCACCCAGGGTTACTGATTAAGAACAAGATCCGAGGTAATAAAATCAAAACAAAAAGTAATGGTCTCTTCGTACAGGAGTATTGTCACTTATTATCTTCTACAGTCCCTTCATGAACTCATTCTTTATAATTCAACATCCAGTCACAACTTACCTCCAATCTTCAACAATCTTACTTTATGTTCCACTTCAAGAATTTTTCGAATAAATGGTTCGTGTACAGATAGAAACCCCATAATCATAACAGTGACATTACCTGATTTTGTCTGAATCTTAGGACTGACCATAAACTATCATGGTACCAGATATAGTCTATCCATCATATATGTAGAGTCTCGACGACATTCCTAATTACTCTTCAACAGCATTCATGGATTGTATCAGGGACAATATTATGTTTGAATTATTAAATAGGATAATTAAGTCATTCGGAATTAATATACGATAGTATATTATCTCTGACCCGTTAGAAAACGTACTATTGACTCGTCACAAATAAGAAGGGTAGACTTTATATATGTAAAACAGATTCATTTATACATATGTGTGACGTAGCCGAGATCGACATCAGATGTACTAAAGCAATGACTCAAAAAGTAACAAGTCGGTTTTTCAAACTTTTGAATCTGACTCTGATATATATGTTCCGGTCTAAACAAACTATAAGGTGCCTTGGTTACCCATAGTCTCTAATCTCCCTGGAACGTTTATTGATTTAGGTTGAAAAAGTATAGTATCTAATCCTTTGACTCCGGTTCTCTATTGCAGTATTCTGATAATGTAGGAACTCGATTTTAGTCTAAACGAATAAAAACGGAGTACAATGATCAATCAGTTGTAATCGATACATAGGAAGGTATAGTGTACCTTGTCTACGAAGTTTTCCCCGGACTTTGGGAGTTTGTACACTAAACCACAGTGTTTGGAGTTTCTACTTTTACACTAAAGTTGGACCGGACGACTAAACCTATACGTTTAATCGTTTTGAATTTTTCTATACTGTTTAGCACCACCACCCATACGAAAAACACATAAACTTTAGAAAATATTATTTATTATTTAATCAATTTTAACTAGTAAGAAACATCCGTATCAAGTAGTTATAATACCGCAGGCACAATGATGTTACAACTAGTGTAAATTTCATAGTTATTTTTTTTGGATAGACCTTTCCCTTAACGAGAAGTTTCCGTATTGAACTTCCTTCAAGTTTTCTTAGGTACCTTCTACTCTTCGATTCAAAAGGAAACACCTTTTTCAATAGATCAATCAACACAACTCAGTATAAACTATAGTTTCACCTCCTATTCTTCCGCCTTCACTATGGGTTTCTTATCTCTATTCTGGATATCTTTCCTACATACCTATGGTCCCCCCTTTCTCCCGTAACCTACTTAACCCTCTAACCTTGACTGAATATATGTGACGATACACATTTTGTCTATTGACTGCTCTTGGATGAAATATCTTGTCCCTGGAGATGAATCACAAATACCACTGGATTTGCCCTTCCTTTAGGTTTTTTCTCCCCTATATACATATCTATTAAGTGAAACGAGATGTCGTCTTTGATTGTGTTGTAAAATTTTGTTGACACTCAGACTCACTTGAGACCCTCAACCACTACCTGTCCCTCCGGACCACACGGCGCTAAGTACCCCAGTGTTTTTCAGCCTGTACTGACTCGTTGACTTGACTTAACTTAACTATGATGTTATTTTTAATTAATTTTTTATTTTGTGTAATGTGGTGGAATTTTTTTTTTCTGATCCCTATTTCGTCGCTTAACAGTGACATTACAACTAAGTTTTAATAGAAGGTGAACCACTTTAGGTACGAATCCCTATTTTAAGAGGAAGTTCCTTTCCAACGAATGTTTAAGTTCCAGTAAAAGATTTAGAGTGTGTCGAACAGACACACGGTCTTAAAAAACCAAAATGAAAATAAGAAAAACGGAATTTTTATGTAGAATCTTGTGTCAAAGAGACGAAGGACGAGACACTATACAATAATGACGGGTAGGGTCAACACTCCGGTAACATTTGTCCCCTGATAATCCCGCCTGTCGACCTGTCACTGGTTCTAGACTCCTGCGACGTCAGATACACACCTCTGACTTTACCGTTCCCCGACCCCTAAAAGAGAAACTCCTGTTTTTATCTAGTGTCTCCTACTTAAGTTGGAAGAGATAAAACGTTTTACTCCTTTGACTCCCGGGTTTTCTTTTTTTATTAGACGGGTCATGGTTTCTAGACAATAGTCTCAACCGGAATTTTGTCCATTAAAGTATCGTTTAAGGTTGACTAAAAAAAAAGAAGAAGAAAAAAAAAAAAAACCGGTGTGGTACTCAGTACATCTTAGAATCAAGGGTTTGGTCTCTGACTTGAGTAGGGGGGGACGTCACCTTCGTACCACAAGATTGGTGACTTGTTGGTCCCTTCAGGACGATAGTTCAAAACTTACTTGTTAAAGTACATATGTCTTTTCATACTTTTAATTATAATTTTTGTGGTCCCATGGGTAAGGGGGAGTACAGTTTAAATTGAATGACAATATAAGAGAAATCTAAAAAAAAATTCTTAATTTTAACGACTCCGGAATAATTATATGTAGGGACTAGACGAAAGGAAAATAGTAGGAAAAGGTCTCGATTCGGGACGGGACTGATACGACGAAGAGTAGGGAGATAAGAAGGGACCTCCGAGTCTGCCATTTCTTAGACGGACGTTACGACCTCTGGGTCCAAGCTGGAGACCGAACCTTCTAGGGGACCTCTTCCCTTACTGTTGGGTGAGGTCATAAGACCGGACAAATATTACCTGTCTCCTTGGACCACCCGATATCAGGGACCCAACATTTCTCAGCCTGTGTTGACTCACTGATTGTGTCTAGTAGGGAGAGGTACAGAAATACTAAAATGAAGAGCGTCTGTGCGGTGTGTGTTATGGGTTAAATAAGTCGTACAACGTTTGTAACTTATATTTATTATTAGTCAAGTCAAGTCAACGAGTCAGCACAGGCTGAGAAACGCTGGGGTACTTAGCGTCGTGTGGTCCGGAGGGACAGGTAGTGGTTGAAGGCCTCAAGTGAGTCTGAGTGAAGGAAACTCAGTCACTACGGTAGGTCGGTAGAGTAGGAGACAGCAGGGGAAGAGGAGGACGGGGGTTAGGGAGGTCGTAGTCTCAGAAAAGGTCACTCAGTTGAGAAGTGTACTACACCGGTTTCATGACCTCAAAGTCGAAATCGTAGTAAGGAAGGTTTCTTTAGGGTCCCAACTAGAGGAAGTCTTACCTGAGCAACCTAGAGGAACATCAAGTTCTCTGAGAGTTTTCAGAAGAGGTTGTGGTGTCAAGTTTTCGTAGTTAAGAAGCCACGAGTCGGAAGAAGTGTCAGGTTGAGAGTGTAGGTATGTACTGGTGTCCTTTTTGGTATCAGAACTGATCTACCTGGAATCAGCCGTTTCATTACAGAGACGAAAAGTTATACGACGGATCCAACCAGTATTGAAAAGAAGGTTCCTCATTCGCGGAAAATTAAAGTTCCGACGTTAGTGGTAGACGTCACTAAAACCTCGGGTTTTTTTATTTCAGACGGTGACAAAGGCGACAAAGGGGTAGATAAAGGGTACTTCACTACCCTGACCTACGGTACTAGAAGCAAAAGACTTACAACTCGAACTTCGGTTGAAAAAGTGAGAGGTGAAAGTGAAAGTAGTTCTCCGAAAAATCAAGGAGAAGTGAAAGACGGTATTCCACCACAGTAGACGTATAGACTCCAATAACTATAAAGAGGGCCGTTAGAACTAAGGTCGAACACAAAGAAGGTCAGGTCTCAAAGAGTACTACATGAGACTTGAGAATAAATAAATAATAATATTTATTATTATTTGTAATAGTTTATATATTACAAGCTATTATTTGTAAAAGTTTAAGATACATAAAAAGACGTTGGAAGAAAAAACCGAGTTGTACTACAAAAACTCTAAAGAGACACAATTTTAGACATCGAGGTCACTAAAGTGACATTGACACTTACCGTAAGACCACGTGTTTATACGGTACCAAAGAGGTAAAAAGAAACGACTATCCATAGGTTCACTCGGGACTAAAAGTTTTTAATACTGTCTACTTCGGTGTCACTAGTAAGTAGACATAGAGGAAAACGTGACTACACTCAAAGAGATTCAGTCTCAAAAGGACCACCCGGACATTCTCCCAATATCACTCGACGAGTTCGGTACGATGACTTGTCCCGACCCTGATCACTGAAATTCAGTGATCGTCGAAGTAGAAGAATTGCACCCCTATGTCATATCTATGGTAGTGAAAGATACAAACGTACTCTACACCTTTCCAACCCTTCTTTACATAATTTTGTCACCAGGAGTTTGTAATCACATATAGTCTTAGTACAACTCTGGAACGATTTGACTGACGACCGGGGAGGGTGAGGACTTAAAGACTAAGTCATCCAAATATCACTCTGGGTACATAAACGTCAGATTGTTTTATGGTCCTCTGTAATTACGAAGACCAGACCCCTGGTGTAAACTCTCGGTGATTCCATATATAAATCTTTGACTCACACACACACGAGTCAGTGAAGTCAACACAGACTGGAAGTTTGGGATACCTGACATCAGACCGTCGAAAGAGACAGGTACTCTAGGAGGTACGTTCTTAAGACCTCACCCAACGATAAAGGAGGAGGTCCCTTAGAAGGGTAGGGACCCTAACTTGGACGTAGAGGACGTAACTGTCCGTCTAAGAAAATGGTGACTCGGGGAACCCTTTGGGGAATCCTTGACTTATTCTTCAAGGTTAACTAATAAGTCTAAGGAAACGTCATAACGTTTTATAAACTAGTACAATCATATAATATATTGGATCCTATATTAAATTTTTATCTTTGCTATATTAAAATATTAGTTCATTGAGTCATAAACGTTCGAAAACACACTTTCCAACTACTTCTCGTAAATTAGTACGAGTCTTTGTTGAAGGGAAATTGACGTTTAAGATATAAGGGAAAACCCACAAACCTTGGTCCTTCTTCCGAAATTTTTCTGTTAACTAAGAATGTACGCAAGGGTTTGTACATTCTTAATTACTAAAATTTTAAATTTTTTTTTTATTTTTTTAATTTTTTTTTTTTTTTTAGTGTCTTTTTCTGTTAACTTACTCTTTTCGTCAGGAGGGAAGGAAGGGGACAATAGAAATAACACATTAGTTATCCATGTAGTGGGTATGGTTCCTTCCTTTCGTCTTTCCCTTTACAATGTTAATCTTGTGACAGTCTAGAGTCGTTTCAACATTAGTCTTACAAGAAGGGACACATGGAGGAAACCGAGTCAGCGGAAGGAGAACTCCAGATGAGGTCAAAGATAGAGAAGACCATAAGACTCGTGGGATAAAGTCGAGCTCACAACTCCCCAAAAGAGTGTATCGTGGTTCGTTAAGAGTCCTGTGGTCGGACAACAGTCAAGTCAAGTTTAGACTGTGATAGTTGGACCTCTATCTAAGTGCAAAATATCCGATTCCCGAGTCAGAGTACTGATTTAGTGAGGTGGTCGGGGGTTAAAGTCTGTAGTCAACGTTCGGGACCAACAATGGACAGGAAGACTGGTCGACCGATATCGAATCTCTATGGGTGTTGGAGAAGGAGGAACCCAAAGTAATCAAACGATCTCACCGAGTATTTTGAGTCTCTTTGTAAAATGAATGATCTAATGACCAAATAATAATTTCTTACATTGAGTCCTTGTCAGTCTACCTTTTTCTACGTATCCCGTTCTGTACCTCTTTCCCGTTCCCTGTGGGTGTGAGAGAGGTCCACGTGGTACGGAGGGTTTAGAGGTACACAGGTGGTGACACCGTCGAGAGGTTTGGGGTAGGAAAAACCCAAAAATACCACCGAAGTAATATATCAGTATTAACTGAATTAAGTGACCACTAACTTAAGTTAGAGGTCGGGGAGAGGGGAGGGGTCACCAGTTCTCTACCCCGACCTTCAAGGTTGGGAAAGTAGTGAACCAACCGGTCGGTACGACCGTTGTGTAAAAATCCATGAAATCCTTTCAGTGGAATAAATGTATTGTTTTCTGTGGAACTAACGAGAGTAGTGAGTCCTTTAATGTTCTCAAAAATCTTGAGATACGGTCTTCTCCCCTACTTCTGGTTTATGTATAAAGACTAATATTTAATGTCAACGTGGGACAAGAGGAGGACGTGACGTAGGTCAGGAACCCGACGAAACGATTCAAGATAGAAGTCTTGAGAGGAGAAAAGTCTTGAAAGGGGACGAAAGAGTTTTCTGTAAACAGAGAGAGGAAGACGTTCCTACTGAGAGAAGAACATGGAAGTCATTCTTCTCCAGTTACTTTATTTTAGAAAGTTTTCGTTGTTAAGTCCGACCATCTCTCTTCACCACGACTTTATCTACAAGTGACTGAAAGGAAGTGGGGATTTCGTATGAACCGTATCTGGGTGTCGACCCCACTTCTTCGATACACAGAGGGTAGAACCACTCACCGGAATGGAGGTGGGTCGACCTTTTACTCCCGAGCAGTAACGAAGAAGAACGAACAGGGGCGATGTGTCAGGGATAACTAAACTTAGACAGTGGAGACAGGTGGTAGGACGGGAGCCGAGGTAGGTACAGGGTGTCGGAGAGGAGACCCACTAATCTATCCGAGGATTCACGAGAGGCAAGGACAAGAGAGAAGACTAAATAAGAAGTGTCTCATCGCCCTGACTGGAAATTCATTGCTCTCGATCTGCACAGTGAGGTCCCGATTTTAGGGGGGATCACCGAAGAGAAACGAGAATCTCAATTAGATTTAAAAATCGACTGGACTGGACCGGGGACGGTCAGAGGTCGAGGTGGAGGACGTCAGGGGTAGGATAGGACCAAAGGTCTTTCGTGTGGTCTGAAGAGCGAGAAAAATGGGGATTCGGTAACCTAAGTGAGGACATAGTTCGGGAATGTGTCTAAGAAAAGAAATAAACTTTTCAGGAGAGGAGGAGGTGGAGAAACACGAAGAAGAACGAGTCAACAGAAGTCACCTCGACTTCGTAGTGAAGACATCCACCCGAAGGGACTTGTAGGAAAAGGGTATACGACCCAAACTAGGTACAATTCTCGTCGGGACATAGGAGGGATAATGAAGTACCACCACGGGAATTATGAAGGTTAATATATAACCTAACCGGTTTTTTAACAAGTCCCAAAAGGTATTCTAAAATGTCTTTTGGGTTTACTAGAAAAATCAGTTGGGTTATAAATAACAATCCAAAGGGAAGTCCTAACATCCGAATTACTCCCGTCCCCAGGACCGGAAAAATTAAGAGTTGTGACTTAGGGGTCCCAGATTCTAGTATGAATCCCTTATGAGTCATTAACGTTTTTTACAGACACCGACTAACTAAATTTAAGAACCCTGAAGGGACCACCTGGTCACCGATCCTGGGACGTGAGGGTTTCGTCGCCAGGACCCAAGTTAGGGAACAATCCCTTGATCTAGGGTGTACGACGTTGATTCCGGGTCACGTTGGGTATATAACTAACAAGTATGTATGTGTCTGTGTAGGTCTGGGTTAAACTTAAAGAGTTGTAATAAATGAACATTTGGACTCGGTTACACCGACCAAATTCTTGAGTTGTCGTTCACTGATCTCTAGTCTAAACGTACTTGATAAAAGTTAAACAAATGCAAAATACAACTCATCGACCTCGGTGGGTTAAACAGGGACTTCTTTCACTCACTTTCAACGAGTCAACATAAGCTGAGAAACGTTGGGTGTCTGACAGTGAACGGTCCGAGGAGACAGGTACCTAAAGAGGTCCGTTCGTATGACCTCGTCCATCGACAAGGGAAGAGGTCTCCTAGAAGGGGTGGGTCCCTAGTTTGTAACGTCCGGTTAAGAAATGGTAAACTCGGTGGTCCCTTCGACTTCTCCTTCACCTTTGTAAAGTAATCATTTGGAAAGACAGACTGATAGAAAGAATGGTCATTATAATGTCTTCTGTCGTAATGATCTCACGGTCTACCCTAAACTTGAACCCTTCCATGGACAGTCAGTCGTCTAAAATGTTTCTTCTTAGTCGTGAATTCGCCACTTTACTTAAAATTTCTTGTGTTAGACTCTGAGACATCCCCATATCCTTGTATTGGAACACGAAGAGTAAAGATCCCGATCTCATTTATTTAGAGGTCCAGGACTTCAAATAAACTTAGTTTAATTATAGTTTGATTATAAACTTTTAGACCCAAATAAAGAAGTTATTTACTTAGTTCTTATTTTGGATCTTTAAATCTAGATATCGTAGGTTCGGTATAAAATTTTCTTTATACTAAATAAATTTTCTAATACTCAGTCTTTATTACATACTAATTAGATTTTAGCACTTGAAACCTTTATTAATACAGGATATAATATACGTGAATAAGTACTTCACGAAAGTATATCACTTCAGGTCCAACCAGACTGAGGTCTATGGTGAGAAACTACAACCTGTCTGAGGTCCAAATTTGGTTGAGACGAAAGATCATCAACACACTGGACCGTCAATAGAAAAAATACCGGAATCAAAGGAGTAGGTACTTTTCTATACTCAGTAGTATATTTTTGTATTATTCTTAGTAGTAGAGTAGGTAAATTAGGACTCCTAATTTACTGTGTTTGAGACCCCTAATTTATTGTACTGGAGAGGGAGTCATCATATTACCGGAGATCCCATCGGAACGTCGAAGATGACACCAGGAGTGGAATTATCGGTCTCACTAAGAAAATTTTTAGTCGGTCTTCTGAATTAAGACGAGTGTTAGGACGTCACCGAGGAGTAAAGGTAGTCTCATTCCGGATAACACCGGTGTCTTGACCTTTTCTAGTCAAAAGTAAGGTTAGGGTTTCTTCCTTGTTAGGTTTCTTACAAGTTTGACGGTATGTTAACGCGAGTAAAGCGTACGATCGTTCCATTACGAGTTTTAGGAAATTCGATCCAAAGTCGTCATACACTTTACTCTTGAAGGTCTACATGTTCGACTTAAATCTTTTCCGTCTCCTTGGTCTCTATTTTGAAGGTTTTGTGTGACCTAGTATCCCTTTCGTTCCCTTAAGGACTCTTTGTGGAAGAAGACGAAGTAACTGATGTACTTTCAGAAACTGACATACCTAGTGTTGTTAGACACCTTTTAAAAATTTCTCTACCTTTATGGTCTGGTGGAATAGACAGAGGACTCTTTGGACTTACATCCAGTCCTTCGTTGTCAATCTTGACCTGTACCTTATTGATTGACTAAGTTTTAACCCTTTACTCATGTTGTTCCGATATATAACAGTGGTACAATAAATTGAAGATACATCTCAAGTCAAGTCAAGTCAGTGAGTCAGCACAGGCTGAGAAACGCTGGGGCACTTAGCACCGTGCGGTCCGGAGGGACAGGTAGTGGTTGAGGACATCTCATGTAGTACACTTTAAGACCCGACCTACTTAGTATTCGACCTTAGTTCTAAAGGTCCTCTTTTATAGTTGTTGGAGTCTATACGTCTACTATGATAAGATTACCGTCTTTCGTTTCTCCTTGATCTCAGAGAACTATTCCCACTTTCTCCTATCACTTTTTCGACCGAATTTTAAGTTGTAAGTTTTTTGTTTCTAGTAGTATATTCCGGATGATAGTGTAGTGAAGTACCGTTTATCTTCCCCTTTTTCATCTTCGTCACTGTCCAAAATAAAAGAAGAGGTTTTAGTGACACCTGTCACTGACGTCGGTACTTTAATCTTCTGTGAACGAGGAACCTTCCTTTTGATATTGTTCGACTCTATCACATAATTTTTATCCTTGTAGTGAAACAGTTGTTTCCAGGTATATCAACTTCGAGAACAAAAAGGTCATCAGTACATGTCTACACTCTCAACCTGGTATTTCTTCCGACTCACGGCTTCTTAACTACGAAAGTTTAATATCAGGATTTCTTCTGACAACTCTCAGGGAACCTGACGTTCCTCTAGTTTCGTCAATTAGGATTTCCTTTAGTTGAGACTTATAAGTGACCTTCCTGACCACGATTTCGATGTTATAAAATTGGTGGACTTCACTTCTTGACTGAGTAACCTTTTCTGGGACTTCGACCCTTACTAACTCCCGTCCTCCTCTTCTCCACCGACCCAAACATGAGTTGCCTGTACTCAAACTCGTTTGAGACCCTCTATCACTTCCTGTCCCTTCTAACCGCACGACGTCAGGTACCCCAGTGTTTTTCAACCTGTGTTGAATCACTGACTTGTTGTCGTTCCGGATGGTCCCGGAGGTTGTAAACCGGGATATTCGCGAGACCAGAGTAAAGGAAAGACGGAGTAGACAGGGCCGTCGTGATCGAAGGAACCACACGGGACTTGTGTGGTCCTTGTGACTGGTACCCGGAAACCCCGGGGAGACGGAGGAAGTCCCGAAACAAGTCTACCGTAGAAGGGGTCCCGAAGACTAGTGGGCCACGTCGTGAGATGAGGACGGGGGAGAGGCTAGGGTAGGGGAGGAGATAGATGAGAAGAAGGTAATATATAATAAACGAGACGAAGAATAACAAACGAAGGGAGACAATTTATTCGAAGTGCTCTCGTCATTAGAGACAAACCAAGTGACTATATAAAGTTCGTGGATCTTGTCATGGACCACATACATGTCACAAGTCATACATGACCCACTCACTGACTTAAAACTTACTTCTTTAAATCATGTCGTAGACCGAGTATGATCTATAACTTCTTTACCAGTCAAAAGAAAAACTAAATTACTCACCTTCTCTAGAACGTAACGAAAATCTTTTATACCTTATCGTTAAATTTTTTTTCTCTTTTTCTCTTCTTCCCTCTTTCCATTCTCCCTTCCCCTCTCTTCTTCTTTCTCTTGGTATCTCTACTCTCTATCATCTCCCTTGTCTCTAATCTCTCGATCTTTTCCCTGAAAAAAAAAAAAAGTTAACCTCCCATCAACGAATGTCACAATATAACCAAAGACGACATGTTGTTACACTTAGGTGATATTGATATGTATATAGGGAGGGGAGAACTCGGAGGGACAGGGTTGGAGGTAGGGTAGGGAGATAGTGTCTCGTGTCTCGACTCGAGGGGCACGAGATATCGTCGAAGGGTGATCGATCGATAAAATGTGTGCCATCACATATACAGTCACGATCGGTACTTTAAGTTTCTACGAATGAGGAACCTTCCTTTCAATACTGACTGTATCCATCGTATAAGTTTTCGTCTCTATAATGAAACCGTTGTTTCCAGGCAAAGCAGTTCCAATACCAAAAAGGTCATCAGTACGTACCTACACTCTCAACCTGACACTTCTTTAGACTCACGGCTTCTTAACTACGAAAACTTGACACCACAACCTCTTCTGAGAACTCTCAGGGGACCTGACGTTCCTCTAGGTTGGTCAGGTAGGATTTCCTCTGGTCAGGACCCACAAGTAACCTTCCTGACTATGACTCCGACTTTGAGGTTATGAAACCGGTGGAGTACGCTTCTCAACTAAGTGACCTTTTCTGGGACTACGACCCTCCCTAACCCCCGTCCTCCTTTTCCCCTACTGTCTCCTACTCTACCGACCTTCTGTAGTAGCTGAGCACTCACTCAAAATCACTTAAGACCCTCAACCACTACCTGTCCTTCCTGACCGCACGACGTTAAGTACCCCAGTGTTTCTCAGCCTGTGTTGACTCGCTGACTTGATTTGCCTTGACTAAGTTGAACGGGACCGAAGAGGAGAGGGACGACACAGGGGTTCAGGTAAGAGACACAAAAGCAGAGATAAGGACGGGATGTTTATCTAAGTAGACAAGGTCAAAAGATCTAAGGTATATATAAGTAATTATATCCTATAAACAAAATTTTTCGGTGAAACCGGACGAAGGGACGAATAAGGGGATGAGTTGCATCCCACTTTTAACAATCTAAATTAGACCACATACAGTCTCACCCGTCTGTAGAAGACATTTCCCGGTCAACCATTTATGAAGTTCGAAACACCCGGTAAGCAAGAGACAGTTGATGAGTCGAGACGGTAATATTAAACTTTCGTTGGTGTCTATTGTACATTAGTTTACCCACGCCGACACAAGACTATTCGAAAAATAAAAAATTTTTTAAAGACGTTTTGTTCAGATTCGATGACAAAAGACTGAAGACCGGGTTGTATATAACAACGATTTACAAGGAACATTTGACGTCACATCCCCAATTAACTTCCTTTTAGATTCATAGACATAGTTCTGAGTAAGTACTATTCTTGTGTGTAGTGTGATCCTTACGTTACCCAGAAGGAATGGGACTATTTCTCATAGATTGTTTTTTAATACCGTTGTATTTAGAATTTCCTCTTTGAAATCTTATAGAAAGCTTCTCCCATTCTGTCCATACAAGGATAAAAGATAAGATGAATACTTAGACAATCAGAACCTAATATGTCATTCTGTTCTTTCTCTGTATAAATATCCATATTTCTTCTTCCTCCTTCTTTGATTCAAACAAAAATGAACGTCCAATTTAGTAATAACTTTACTTTAACCTCTATCAGACGTTTGAGACTTGAATTGTTCTCTTAAACGTTTCGACGGTCTATATTTTAGTTAAATACGTTTAAATATTATAAGAATATTATAATTATTATTTTCGATTGTAAATGTGACCTAAAAATACGTGGTCCGTAAAACGCATATAATTGATTAAATGAAGAGTGTTGGTAGAACTCCATCGTGACAAAATAAGGGTAAATTTTAAACTCTTTTGACAGAGTCTCTCAATTTCTTAAACAAGTACGATTGTCATACACTACTATAGTTCCACTTGACTGAGATCTTGAACACTATTACGAAGAGAAGGAGTATGTATGGTCTT
The DNA here is from genome assembly GCA_006410555.1 of Capra ibex. Taxonomy (NCBI): domain Eukaryota; kingdom Metazoa; phylum Chordata; class Mammalia; order Artiodactyla; family Bovidae; genus Capra; species Capra ibex. Next base: position 22,230,307 of record SJYO01052474.1, read on the forward strand.
TATCTCTTTATCGGGTAATTTTTACATTATCTCATAAAAAGACTTTATTTGTTCATTTTTCTTTTTTTTTTTTTTCCTAAACGGATATATAACGAAATATTTTTTCTAAAATCGTTTACCGTGTCAACCTAAAACCTTAATCGTGTCCCTATCCGTTTTATGTAGTTTATCTTGTCTTATCTATCGAACTGTTTCACGAATGTGTGTACTCTGGAACCATACACGACCTCCACCCTAATAGTAAGAAAGAAAGTAACTATCTAAAAAAGTAACTATAAAAACAATTTTTTAATTTGATCCAATGATGGAATATGGTAAAAAAAATTAAATTTTACATAAGTCTCCCCACCCTACTTGACTCTCTAACCCTAACTGTATATATATGATAACTATGATACATACTTTATCTATTCATTACTCTCGTAAGACATATCGAGTCCCTGGGATGAGTCACGAGACTCGACTGGATTCACCCTTCCTTTAGGTTTTTTCTCCCCTATACACATATGTATATCGACTAAATGAAACGATATACCACCTTTAATTGTGTTGGAACATTTCGTTGACATGCGGTTATTTTTCATTAAAAATTTTCGACATAATTCCTCGTATACATTTTTTCTTTTGAAAATTTGATATACATCCTTCATGTCAACGTTGTACCTACTATCTATTCCTATCACCTCTTACAGAAATACTGTAGTCCCATTCCTTCCTGGTTGTCTAACCTGAAGAACTTCAATCTCTAGACTTACTGATTTCTGGGGCACTTTTCCCATTTACATCCGGTGTAGGACCATCTTCTATAATCGTATATATAGTCTGGTTTCTGAGAAGGATCTTCAATAAAAAAATTTTCTGATTATTAGCAGTTTATCTTTCTACCCGTTTCTCATACTTATCTAGAGCATATCTTCTCCTTTAAGTCTCTCGGTCCTGTATACACTTCTACTCGACTTTGATCACTCATTAGTCCTGATTGTAATGTAATAGCCTTTTGACCCTACGGTAAAAGGAGAAAAACGACAAAAATAAAACGAAGATAATAGTAAGAAAAAAGAAGTTAATTAAATAAAAAATTAACTTTCTATTAACGAAATGTCTTAAAACAAAAGACAGTTTGGAGTTGTACTTAGTCAGTATCCGTATGTATATAGGGGAGGGACGACTTGGAGGGGTGGTAGAAGGAGGGGTAAGGTGGGAAGTTCCAACTGTGTCTCGGGGACAAACTCAAAGGACTCGGTATGTCGTTTAAGGGTAACCGATAGATAGAATGTATACTATTACATTCAAAGATACAATGAGGAAGGTATGTAGAGTGAGAGAGGAGGAGAGAGGGGTATAGGTATTCGGATAAGAGATACAGACAAAGAGGTAACGACGGGACATTTATTTAAGAAGTCATGGTAAAAAGATCGAATGTATATATACGTAATCACATACTATAAATAGAAGGAGAAAGACTGAATGAAGTGAGGTATATTATCCGAGATCCAAGTAGGTGGAGTAATCTTGACTGAGTCTACGTAAGGAAAAATACCGACTTATTATAAGGTAACACATATGTATGGTGTCGAAGAAATAGGCAAGTAGACAACTACCTGTAGATCCGACGAAGGTACAAGATCGATAACATCTATCACAACGTTACTCGTTACCCTATGTACATAGAAAAAGTTAAAACCAAAGGAGTCCCATATACGGATCCTAACCCTAACGACCTAGGGTACCACCAAAATAAGGATCTATGGTAGAAGGTATCGCCGACATAGTCACATACAAAGATGGCTGTCACGTTCTCGCAAGGGAAAGGAGACGTGGGAGAGGTCACACATAACAAACACCTGAAAAACGACTACCGGTAAGACCGACCACACTCCACTATAGAGTAACAGCAAAACTAAACGTAAAGAGATTATTACTCGTTACAACTCGTAGAAAAGAACGCAAACAATCGGTAGACATACAGAAGAAACCTCTTTACAGACAAATCCAGAAAAGGGGTGAAAAACTAACCCAACAAACAAAAAGCCTATAACTCAACATACTCGACGAACATATAAAACCTTTAATTAGGAAACAGTCAACAAAGTAAACGATAATAAAAGAGGGTAAGACTCCCAATAGAAAAGTGGAACGGATATCAAAGAAAACGACACGTTTTCGAAAAGACAAATTAGTCCAGGGTAAAAAAAACGGAAAAAAAAATTAAAGGTAATGAGCTCCTCCACCCAATATCTCCTAGAACGAAACTAAATACAGTAACTCAAAAGACGGAAATAAAAGGAGATTCTCAAAATATCAAAGACCAGAACGTAAATCCAGAAATTAGGTAAAATAGAAACACATACCACAATTCTTCACAAGACAAAAGTAAGAAAATGTACATCGACAGACCAAAAGGGTCGTGGTAAATGACTTCTCTGACAGAAACGGGGTAACATATAAGAACGGAGGAAAAATTTTTTATTCCATGGGTATCTACGTACCCAAATAAAGATCCGAAAGGGAGAACAAAATAACCGGATATAAAGACAAAAACACGATCATGGTATGACAAAACTACTGAGAGACATAATGTTAGACTTCAGTCCCTCCAACTAAGGAGATCGAACTAAGAAGAAAGACTTCTGACGAAACCGATAAGCCCCAGAAAACACAAAGATATACTTAATACTTTAAAAAACAAGATCAAGACACTTTTTACCGTAACCATTAAACTATCCCTAGTGTAACTTAGACATCCAACACAAACCATCATATCAGTAAAAGTATTATAACTAAGAAGGATAGGTCCTTGTACCTGATAGAGAGGTAGACAAATACAGTAACTAAAGAAAGTAGTCACAGTATTAAAAGACACATGTCAAGAAAACAATGGAATCGATTCAAATAAGGATCTATAAATTGAGAAAAACAACGTTACCACTTATCCTAACTATGGAATTAAAGACAAAGACTAAAAAGTAACAATCATAAATCTTTACGTTCACTGAAGACACATAACTAAAACATAGAACGTTGAAATCATTTAAGCGCCTAATCAAAATCATTAAAAGACTAGGATAGAAATCCCAAAAGATACATGTCATAGTACAGTAGACGTTTGTCACTCTCGAAATGAAGAAGAAAAGACTAGACCTAAGGAAAATAAAGGAAAAGAAGAGACTAAAGACATCGATCCTGAAGGTCTTGATACAACATAATATCACCACTTTCATCTGTGGAAACAGAACAAGGCCTAGAATCTCCCTTACGAAAGTCAAAAAGTGGTAACTCTTATTACAAACGATATCCGAATAGCATATACCGGAAATGATACAACTCCGTCTAAGGAAGATACGGGTAAAAAACCTTCTCAAAATTAGTATTTACCCATGATTTAAAACAGTTTCAAAAAAGACGTAGATAACTCTACTAGTATACCAAAAATAGAAAGTTAAACAGTTACACTACATAGTGTAACTAAAAAAGACATATATAACTTCTTAGGAACATAGGGACCTTATTAGGGTTGGACTAGTACCACATACTCGAAAAAATACACAACGACTCAAGACAAACGATTTTAAAACAACTCCTAAAAACGTAGATACAAGTAGTCACTATAACTGGAGATCAAAAGAAAAACACCCAACAGAAACAGACCAAAACCATAGTCCCACTACCACCGGAGTATCTTACTCAAACCTTCACAAGGAAAAAGACATTAAAAAACTCTCAAAATCTTCCTATCCGTAATCGAGAAGAGATTTATAAACTATCTTAAGAGAACACTTCGATACACCAGGACCCAAAAACAAAAAACCCTTTAAAAACTAGTGTTGAAGTTAAAGTCACGAACATTAATCCAACAAGTATTAGAGATAAAGAAGGACCAAGTCAGAACCTTCTAACTTGAAAAGATTCTTAGACAGGTAAAAAAGGTCCAACAGGTAAAATAACAGTATATCAACAAGTATTATCAGAGAATATTAGGAAACATAAAGACGCAACAGACAACATTGGAGAGGAAAAAGTAAAGATTTAAACAACTAAAGAAAGGATGACGATAAAAAAAAAAGAAGAAAAAGGTCAACAAAATCCACAGTCCAATCCAACAGATAAGCTACCGAAAGAACAAAGAACTCCATCCTAACACGACGATATTTGAAGGGAGAATCTTGACGAAAACGACGTAGGGTATCCAAAACTCAACAGTACAAAAGTAACAGTAAACAAAGATCTTTAAAAAACTAAAGAGAAAACTAAAGAAGTCATGGACAACCAATAAACCTTTATATAACAAATTAGAGGTACACAAACACAAAAAAATGTCAAAAAAAAAAGTACATTAACTATAGATCAGAGTGTCACAACACCAACCTCTTCTACGAACTATGTTAAAGTTAAAAGAATTTAAATGACTCCAAACTAAACACTGGGTTCTACACGAGATAGGATCTCTTACAAGGTACACGTGAACTCTTCCACATAAGAAGATGTAAACCTACCTTACAGGACTTCTATAGTTACTCTAGGTAGAGTAGATTGTATAGTAAATTCCCAACACAAAGGAACAATTAAAAGACAAAACTACTAGACAGGTGACCACACTCACTCCACAATTTTAGAGGATGATAATAACACACTGACAGTTAAAGAAGAAAATACATACGGTCACAAACAGAATACATAACTCCAAGAGGATACAGCCCACGTATCTATAAATGTTAACAATACAAAAGGAGAACCCAACTAGAGAACTAGTAATACATTACAAGAAGGAATAGAGAACATTAGAAGAAATAAAATTTCAGACAAAAACAGACTATACTCCTAACCATAAGGTCGAAAGATAACGAAGGGTAAACGTACCTTATATAAAAAGGTAGGAGAGGGAAAGTCAAATATACACAGAAATCCAGACTTCACCTAAAGAACATCGCTCGTATATATACCCAGAACAAAAACATGGGTAAGTCGGTCAGACACTGAAGACTAAGCTCGTAAATTATGTAAATGTAAATTTCATTTATAACTATACATACAAATATAACGATAATAGAATTAACAAACCCCAAACTAAAACATCTAGAAAAAGAAGAGAACATAAAGAACTGATATATTAAGGGAAATTGTAAACTATATTTCGACCAAACCATCATGACTTAATAGAATTGAAAACGAACAGACTTTTCGATAACTAAAGAGGTAGTTAAAACTTACTCTAGGAACGGCCCATGTCATTAGAACCAACATCTAAAAAGGGAAAATCATGAAATTTGTATAGGACGGTAAGGGAAGACCGGACGTCTCAAAGACGACTTTCTAGTCTACAATTTGTATACCCCAAAGGTAACATACAATGAACAACGAAAAGGGAACGACGAAAGTTATAAGAAATAAACACAAATTAGAAACAATCAAACTAATCATACATAAACCACACAAAGATGAATCCAAATAGGACATACCCTGAGAGACGTGGAGAACCTGAACTAACTAATAGAGGAAAAGGTACAACTCCTTTAAAAGTTGATATTAGAGGAGTTTTTAAAAGAGTATGGGAAAGAAAAAGAGAAAAAGAAGACCCTGGGGATATTAACCTTACAACCACGTAAACTATAACAAGGTCTCCAGAGACTCTGATAGGAGTCAAGAAAAGTAATAAAAATGAAACAAAATGAGAAGTCTTCAATAAAGGTGGTAAAATAGAAAGTCGAGTGACTAAGTAAGAAAACGAAATCTATAAGACGACAACTAAGGAAAATCTCATGAAAATTAAAGTCATTAACATAACAAACAGAGACATACAAATAAGAAATTAAGAAGATCCCGAAATAATTAACTAAGAACGTAGAAGAGGTAAAACAAAGGTTCCAAAAACAAGTAGAAATGACAGTAATAAGACTAAAGAGAAAGTCTATCAAACGGATAAAGGAGAAGTAAATAAACCTGAAGACACAAAGATCAAACAAGGAAGTAAACATATCATAAAGAGACCGAAAAGTAATAATAAAAAATTTTGAAGAACACAAACTCCAGAGGAAAAGACTCCGCAGTTCCAACTCAAGAAAGAAGGAAAACCAAAGACGGGAGGATTCAAACCAGGTCATCAAACACAATCGAAAGATATCGCACTCTAAAAACGACTCAAACAAACAAACAAACAAACAAACAAACAAAGAGGAGACTACCCGTTTCGACTTACTCCACCATTAGGACAGACGACTACTAACCCAAACATAAAAACAAAACAAACAACAAATCTACTCCGCAGGACGTGTCCCACGATGACCACCAACCCACTACGACCCAGAACATAAGGTCACCAAAGGAAACACACTCAAGAGTGATAAACTATGAGGGACCCCAGTCAAGAGACCATCAGATCCCAGAACCTCAGTCACGAGGGTGAAGTTTCTGAGTTCCGAACTAGAACTCAAAAACACCCAAAGATACATAAGAAAAGGTGACCAGTCCATGAGGACAGACGAGAGTGGACCACAAGACGTACGTGAAGACACAGACTTCCACATAAGGACTACATAGGGACCTTTCTCTACATGAGGTGTAGGTGGATGAGGAGGTGGTAGAACAAGAGAGGGATAAAAAAAAAAAAGAAAAAAACGACGTGGTGTACCATACACCCTAGAATCAAGGGACTGTTCCCTAGTCTGGACACGAGGGACGTCATCGTCACGTCTCAGAGTTGATAAGCCGGTGATCCCTTCAGGACGATAAAATGAAATAAAAAATCTTTTTTATTTCTAGACTCTTACGGTTCACAATTACTCGTTCAACTTTCGTTGCTCTCACGTACCACCAGTTGGAGAAACCTCTCAGTGAACTATTGTAAATCATTCCAAATTTCACATATATAGGGATTGGATGATTAACACGGGATGTATTTACGGCATCCCTCTGAAAACGTATACCTACGTTCCTAAAGTACGTTATAACGAATACTATAGTTTTTGAATCCTTCTTAAAGTTATCTAGAATCATATATTTACCTATCTATCGAAGACTTCGGACGTATTCTATCTAATAAGATCTTCAATTTACTTAATTGACTTAAAGACAATGAGTAAGTTGTTTATAAACGACTCGTAGATGATATACCGTTCACGAAAAATACACGAGTCCCATGTAATACCTTATTTTGTCGGTGTCGTTTTTTTTTAGGGAAATAAAGAGAATGTCTAATTACGTTTCAGCTACCTCACATTTGTTTTAGCTACTCATTTAACTTATCCAATTAGTTGTCATTATCTAAAACTTTAGTATGTAAACTTAACTATTTTCTCTTAAAGTCCATTATTTTGTTTTTAGACTTCGTTAGGAGAAATCACAAATGTCCGTGTATATTTACCTCCTTTTGGTACTTTTATCTTAACTGACACGGGGTCTAAAGGGTGGATCATAGACTGAGACTTTTCTCTCCCTCCCTTTCCTCTAAGTCTTTTATATATAATGACCTTAGACATTGAAAAATTTTTAATTTTTACAGACTTTGTTGATACTGTTTTACACTGAAAATGTAAAGTCTACCACCCATGTATTCATACCCACATAAAAGGAAACACTCAAAAGTACATAATTTTCTTTACTAACTTATTCTTTTATGGACTCAGTGTTTTCGTCTGTCACTTACACTCGAAAACGAGGCTAGTAAGGTTATAACAAGGAAGGATGAATCAAGAGACGGGTGACACCGGAATTTATTGGGAGTCAGATAAACTGAGATAAGGACGACCTGAATCGGTGTCTTAATCGAGATGACGGGATGAACGGTACTTCCCTAAAACTCAAACCTCGGTTTGAGACAATGAATTTAATTTAAGGTACGGTTGATGAAAATAAAAATTTCGATTTGAGATCAAGATTTCTCGTGGATATCTCTCTGTGATACACGTATTAAGTCCACTTGTCACTTCCTAAACAAAATTTATGGAAATTATAGGTTTAACATGATCCTGAATATTTATCAGAGGTAAACTTCCAGGTGTTCTTTTCCAGTTACACAGAAAAATTCAAACTAATAAGGTCCTACTCCCGAAGGTCTATCGAGTTACCATTTCTTGGGTGGACGGTTCGTCCTCTACACCTAAACTAGGGACCCAACCCTTCTAAGGAGACCTTTTCCCTTACCGATGGGTGAAGTCATAAGAACGGACCCTTTAGGGTACCTGTCTCCTCGGACCAGTCGATGTCAGGTATACTAGGGATTTGTACTGAATCGTTGATTCGTTACTGTTGTGAAGGTCCCACTTCGTACAATCGGTAGGTCCACCCAGAAGGAAGGGATGTCGTCCGTCCATCTCAATCCCCTTCCAACCCAATGGATCAAACATGACTTCCTAACCCTTAGATGAGTACTCGAACGAAGTCGAAGTCTCCGAACAAACACATACACACACACTCCCTGTCTCAGTGACAAACCGAGAGATGAGACTCGTTCCCGAACCCGTACCGAGGTCTTATAATCCAGGATTCTCTTAGTACTCTTTACGACCCGACCTTCTTCGTGTTCGACCTTAGTTCTAACGGCCCTCTTTATAGTTATTGGAGTCTATACGTCTACTGTGGTGGGAATACCGTCTTTCACTTCTCCTAGATTTTTCGGAGAACTACTTTCATTTTCTCCTCTCACTTTTTCAACCTAATTTCGAGTTATAAGTCTTTTGCTTCTAGTACCGTAGGCCATGGTAGTGAAGTACCCTTTCTCTACCCTTTTGTCACCTTTGTCACAGTCTGAAATAAAACCCCCCGAGGTTTTAGTGACGTCTACCACTAACGTCGGTACTTTAATTTTCTGCGAATGAGGAACCTTCTTTTCAAGACTCGTTGGATCTATCGTATAAGTTTTCATCTCTGTAATGAAACGGTTGTTTCTAGGTAGATCAGTTCCGATACCAAAAAGGTCATCAGTACATACCTACACTCTCAACCTGACACTTCTTTCGACTGACGACTTCTTAACTACGAAAACTTGACACCACAACCTCTTCTGAGAACTCTCAGAGCACCTGACGTTCGTCTAGGTTGGTCAGGTAAGATTTCCTCTAGTCAGGACCCACAAGTAATCTTCCTGACTACGATTTCGACTTTGAGGTCATCAGACCGGTGGAGGACACTTCTCAACTGAGTAACCTTTTCGGGGACTACGACCCTTTCTAACTTCCGTCCTCCTCTTCCCCTGTTGTCTCCTACTCTACCGACCTACCGTAGTGGCTCAGCTACCTGTACTCAGACTCACTTAAGACCCTCAACCACTACCTGTCCCTCCGGACCACACGACGTTAAGTACTCCAGAGTTTCTCAGTCTGTGCTGACTCTCTGACTTGACTTGACTTGACTTGATTTCTCTTCAAAAATTTATATAGTACCGTACACTTTTCCTATTACCTGTCTTCCGTTTGAACAAGAAGCACAAGAGGTCGAGGGAAAAGTCTTGGGACACGGGAAGTAGAGAACATCGAAGAACCGGTCTTAAGAAGATCCTCAGGTCACGGAGGACCTGACCCGATGGGTCGTAAAGGATGTCCACTGAGGTCTCGGTAGATAAACGGTACCAAAAATAGAAACTCTAATATTGGAAAAGAAAGGGAAGTGTGTTGGAATAGTGGGGAGTATGGCAGAGTGAAGTAGAGTCAGTTTTGATAACCGGGAAGTACAGAAGTGTGGACGGTAAAGAGTCGAAAAGACAGATCTACCTTATGAGTTGGAACGAAAGACCATCAGGTGAACTGGTCCGAGTCCACAGTCGGACAACACTAGGGTAATGAGTGTGATGTCAGTGAATAAAGAGAAACAGAGACGAGACCCTCGAGAAATCTGTATTTGAGATAATGGTGCAGAGTGTGACAACTATGTACATTCAAGGAGGAATTACTGTCTCTCATACAAGATAAGTAAACACAAAGAGGTCATGTATCGTATCACGGACTAGTACCTATGACGTACTTACTTACTTGTCTTTACAGGTAAAATAGACATAGTCCTTCTGTAGACATGACTCTACTATGACCAAACGTCGGGACGGGATTTTAGACGACTATGGTCGGGTGACAGACACGGAGTAAAACAGAGGGGTGAAAACCCCAACTGAGACCTCAGACCCCTAAAATCTTCACGGAGGAACATTGAAAGATGAGACCCACTGAATGGGGGGAGGATATGGACTGGTGTCTGTACGATTAATGGTAGTAAATGTCCTTGATGAAAGTAAATAATAATTAGTCGTATTTTGAGATATTAAGTTATACTCACAGTAATAAATGAGGACATTGTACTTAACTTGAAGATGAGAGCCAGGGACACGATCAGTAACCTCTATTCTCCTAACTTAAACGTACAGTCTACTTGAACCAACGTAAGACCTAAACTCACCTTCTACTCTTTAAGATTAAGAGATAAGTACTTACGAACAAAAAATATAAGAATAGGAGAGGATTTCACAATCGAGTGTCGTAATTTTTTTTTACCCGTAAAAATCAGAGGTAGGGGTCCCTTCTTCTGTCCGAGTCTTCCACACCCCGACTCTAACATACACCGTAGAACCCTGTTTTGGAGTTGAGGGAAACTAGAAAAGTAAGGTCCCAGTCGGTACGATCCGACATGGTGGACAACGAAGGACGAAACCTTCGAGGAGTCGTCCTGGTAGTGTCAGAAGTAATTGTAATAATGAAACTCATTGACCGAAGAGAAAAGTGTTCACTTTTTCTCCATTAAACGTCCTGCCTATGGAAGGTACACAGGTCTTGAGAAGTCAGTTACGTCAGACTGATGTAACCAAAAAATGTCTCGGATCTTGTTATAAACAAAGACTCCCCTTTATCTTACAAGACCTCGAAGAACACCACTGGTATAACCTTCTGACGGACACCCGCAAACACAACAGACTAACCTTTCAGGAAAAACTTGACAGGTCTTGGTACTACCGGAAATCATACCTACCGGTACTTCTACATGACGAGTCTAAAGGTCTACATCCCTCGTATATTTGACTGGTTAGTCAACGACACGAGATTTTAGGTAGTACCTACGACGGACCCTCGTCAAGAGACGGTCACTGACTCGTACCGTCCCCCATGGTTCCGTTGGGTAAGGACCCTCCATCTCCTGAGAAGACACCGAAACGGTTTAAACGGAATCTAGTCGTGGTGTCAGAGTCCGAAAGGTGGATGGAAAGGAAGAGAAAGAGGAAGTGAGTGCCAGTCTGGTCGAAACGAGGGTCGTGAGTAGTCGAGGTAGGAGTAAAGGAGAACTTCCTGGCAGGAACATTACATAATCAAACGATCCCGACGGCAACGTTTATGACGTCTGACCTACCGAATTTGATATAAAAGAGTGTTAAGATCACCGATTGTCAACTAATTCTCATCCTCCCAATGAAAGAAAGACCCGGAGAGAGGAACCGACCCTCTACGGAAGAGGAAGGAAACAGAAGTGCACCAGGAGGAAGACGAAGGAAGACACAGACACAGAAGAAGCATACTCCTGTGATCCAGACGACCTAATTCTGGGTAGGATTACTGGAGTAAAATTGATTCTCTGGGAAATTAGAGAAATTTTAGGAAACTACAGAAAGTCAAGTCAAGTCAACGAGTCAGTACAGGCTGAGAAACGCTGGGGTACTTAGCGTCGTGCGGTCTGGAGGGACAGGTAGTGGTTGAGGGCCTCAAGTGAGTCTGAGGGCAGGTAGTTCAGGCACTACGGTAGGTCGGTAGAGTAGGAGACAACAGGGGAAGAGGAGGACAGGGGTTAGGGAGGGTCGGAGTCTCAGAAAAGGTTACTCAGTTGAGAAGCGTACTCCACCGGTTTCATGACCTCGAAGTCGAAATCGTAGTAAGGAAGGTTTCTTTAGGGTCCCGACTAGAGGAAGTCTTACCTGACCAACCTAGAGGAACGTCAGGTTCCTTGAGAGTTCTCAGAAGAGGTTGTGGTGTCAAGTTTTCGTAGTTATGAAGCCACGAGTCGGAAGAAGTGTCAGGTTGAGAGTGTAGGTATGTACTGGTGTCCTTTTTGGTATCGGAACTGATCTGTCTGGAATCAACCGTTTCATTACAGAGACGAAAACTTATACGATGGATCCAACCAGTATTGAAAAGAAGGTTCCTCATTCACAGAAAATTAAAGTACCGACGTCAGTGGTAGACTTCACTAAAACCTCGGGGGGGTTTTATTTCAGACGGTGACAAAGGGGTATATAAAGGGTACCTCACTACCTTGGCCTACGGTACTAGAAGCAAAAGACTTATAACTCGAAATTCGGTTGAAAAAGTGAGAGGAGAAAATGAAAGTAGTTCTCCGAAACATCAAGGAGAAGTGAAAGATGGTATTCCCACCATAGTAGACATACAGACTCCAATAACTATAAAGAGGGCCGTTAGAACTAAGGTCGAACACAAAGGAGGTCAGGTCGTAAAGAGTACTACATAAGAAGTATCTTCAATTTATTCGTCCCACTGTTATATGTCGGAACTACATGAGGAAAAGGATAAACCATGGTCAGACAACAAGGTACAGGTCAAGATTGACAACGAAGGACTGGACGTATGTCTAAAGAGTTCTCCGTCCAGTCAACCAGACCATAAGGGTAGAGAAAGTCTTAAAAGGTGTCAAATAACACTAGGTGTGTTAGTTTAGAAACCGTATCAGTTATTTTGTCTTTATCTACAAAAATACCTTGAGAGAACGAAAAAGGTACTAGGTCGCCTACAACCGTTAAACTAGAGACCAAGGAGACGGAGTCAGTGTCAGACGTCATTACCCCCAATCCTGAAGTTTTATACTTACACTCACTCCCTCCCTGTGTTAAGTCAGGTATTGTAGATTATTCATAGAAAATGTAAATTAGGACAATCACAAACGAAAAACCTCCTATACCTGGTTATGAGGACCAGAGGAGTGGCCAAAATCCCTTATAATCTAATGTCACGTCACTGAAACGATTCGGGGACCCCGTAACCTCGTTCACCTTACTCTCAAGAGAAACGGGGGTGGTCTCCAAGACCACTCAAGGGTTTTAGAAGTCGAAATTGAATCTGAAAATTTGTAAGGTAAGTAAAAGTAAAACGATACTAAAGTACTAATCTACTTAAATGATTGTTGACAGTAAGTAAAATCAAGAATAGACTGGTTCGTATCAATAACAAAATCGTCGGAGTTTGGTTCTACTTCTTTATGGTGAGGAGTTGGATGGTGAAATAAATTCGGTCTTTATCATTCAAACCAACACAGTAAGTAGTAACCACTAAAAGAATACGGTAAAAATGACGTTTAATGTAAAATAATAAATTCGAAATATTCGTCGAAATACCGAAAACTTAAAAAGTAACCGAAAATTTTTTAATCGTCAGTTCTATACTTTATTTATTTTTATTACAAAATTTCAAGAAATATTTTAAGGAAGTTTCGAATAGAATTAAGTGACACTATATCCCCATGTACTTATACTTTATTTCTCAATATATTTTAGGACATATAAAAGACACAGTGTCTTTTGTTAAAAAGTCGGACCTGACCTAACGGGAGATAGTATAAGGACGGGATCCAAAAGAAATTCTGATTCAAGTTTGGGACGAAAGAAGTACATCCGAATGAAACCGGGTAACAACGTTTAGTAGGGGTAGTACCCATGATATTGGAAGAGTGTATGACAGAACTTAAAAAGAGGTCACCAAAGTCCATGTATACGTTCGAGACCAGGGGTATTACGCTAATAGTGAAAAGTCTGTAGAGACGACCTAATAAATCTACTATTCCCTTTTTGTTTCCTCATATTCTATACCAAGGACAGTGGTAGAGGGAATTACAACCTTTAACACTCGTCGTTTAGAACTCGGGACTGACTGTCCTTTTTTTGAAAATCGTACGTTTAGTTTAAGGTAAATATTATTTTAATTACTATATATACATATGACGGTAGGATCAATAAAAAGTCTACATTAATCAGTATTTACCATTTATATAAAGTACATATTGACATTAACGGTAAAGAAAATGTTACAGTTTGGTACAAAAATCAAAAGGAAGAGAAGTAATTAAGAATCCATACATAATTTTCGTAGACTCAACTGTCTAAAACGAGTACGATATATATCGCATTAAAATTCGGGGTCAAAATTCGTGTGTGTGTGTGTCTCACTTTAAGTCGTAGACAAGTCAGTACTAAGCTACCCTCGGGACCCGAGACACCCCGAGTCCATAAAAGGAAGTCAGAAACGAAGACTTTCGAGAAGTGAGACAGAGAGAACAGGAGAGTAAATGTTCCAGGACTCTCGGGAACCAGGAACGAATGAAGACACGTGATGACTTCTACACTCCGTCGTTGTGAAACCATCGACTCTGATACGATCACCTGAGTCGTCTTTGAGTATGACCGATCCTACGGTCAATTCCAGCACCGTACTTGACTCCGTTCCTGGGTCGTCCTTCCAGAATTCCTTGGTAATGAAATGTCAAACCCCCTTTGAGTCTACTCACCCTCCGAAACCACAGTACCGAACCCTTTTAGGTAAGACGTCTCGTACGGCGGTCAGGACCCTCCACCGAAGACTTTGGAATACGTAAGTGAGTTCGTTCCCAAATAGGGGACGTCAGGTACCCAGTCCCAGGTTGAAGTATATTAGTTTTCGAGGACCTATACATGAGTCAGTAAAACCTACCCTCACATAAGAAAAGACCTTTCTAGATACGAAAATCGCTTCCCCAGATACTGAGTTTTTTACCAATTTTTGAAAAAGTGGTAGTACATTTTATTAAAAATTTTTAGACAAAAACTCGACTACTACAACACCCTCTCTATCCCTTCTCACGACACCCTCACGATTATCAACCCCGACACCTTCCAGCTCTCTTCTGTTCTCTATTCGTCATAAGGTAGAAGAGAGACTTCCGAATAGGAAGAGAGATAGGTAAAATTTAAGTTTCGTTCCCTTTTTCCTTTCATTTACTCTCAGTAATTTATCTTAGTCCCTGTTCTAATTGTACTGGTATTTTGGACAAATGAACGAATCCCATCCAGTGTTTAAATCGAGATTGGTTTTTCCCCTTCGACCAACCAATTTTTACAGTACTATGACCTACGAACCCCGACCACTTGACTCTGCTGAGTCTCCCTACTATGCCCCTCCCCCCTCTCTCCCCCCAAGTCCTACCGCTTGTACACATATGGACACCGCCTAAGTACAACTACATACCGTTTTGGTTATGTTATAACATTTCATTAATTGGAGGTTAATTTTATTTATTTAAATATAATTTTTTTTCCAGTATATATCCCAGGTGTTCTTTTCTATTGTTTTTGACAAACCTTCTTCAAGACAGGAACCACGACTTTGGTCTGTCCTGAGAGAGGGTTCGTAGAATTACTTCCCCTAAGACGTTACGTTGTCTCAGGAGTCTTAGGATTCGTTCCTGGGTACCAGTCTAGGGTGTCTCCAGCGACGAACAGTTCAATGGTAAACCGAACCAGTAATCACCTCTGTTGACACACCGAGATTCCCGGACTGTGACACCCCCAGGTTAACGGACTAACAGATAATGAGAACGAACACACACTCATGTTCCATTAACGACTATCCATTTACACATCTCTACCCTTTGACTCGTCGTAGAAACATCCCTCGTGAATTGGTTGGAAAAAATATTCCGGAAAACGTGTCCTACTTTGTTTATCATAAATTCCTAATTCTCTACCCTGTTTAAGATAGAGGACGAGGGTCCCCGTTGAACGGTTATAGGTACGGTCACTGACTAAGGGGTACGACATGTCTGGGACTGTGACTCGGTCCACGACCTCCATCTTCTACCTCCCTTTATTGGACACGGGAAACTCGTTTCTCGAGTCACGAATCACTCCCTCTATCAGACAGTGATCCATTACTAGGACGTCTCACTTCTTTACTCTTCACTCTCAACACTCCCTGACGAGGTCCACGGGTTTCCTCTGTACCTTTCATCTGTCCCATGTCGTTTCACTGGTCGGTCAGTTTGTACGGTCAGTTAGTGACAATTATTGCCGTTTGTTGTTCCCGAACTCATTTACAAAGTGATTTAACTGACCGACGAACTCACGTAGTTGGATTAGTTTACAAACGACCGTAGTATATGTGTGTCAGAGTTGTTACGTTTATAATAATATTAGGGAACCGAAACTTTACTGAACTACCCTGGTAGGTTCCTTAGACCCGAGGATCCAAAGAGATGGAAACAAAACTGAAAGACAGGGTACCACTCTTCTCTTAACAAAAGAAATTACCTGATATAATGAGTGACAGATTTTACATACAGACGTCTATAAAGGTTGTAACTACAATTAAGACTCTAAATTTTTCTATATAAACTTTAGAGAAAAACTTCCGATTTCAATAAACGCACCGACAAACGACCTTTGACTACATTCGGTACGACACTGGTATTGGTGGACCCAAGACAAAAATTTCGAGACGTCTAAAAAAAAAAGATACGGTGGGATAGGTTCCTGAAAATTTTAATGAACTCACTTTCAAGTTTCAAAATACCCGAAAGAATGTCATCACGATAAAAACCCTATAAGTCAAGAAAAGGTTTTTAGGTTAAAACAGAGGTACTAGGTGAGATATCGTCACAAGTTCCAATAAGCTTCCTTCCTCACTCACGTTAAAACGAAAATAGGGGACCTCGAACATGGTATGTGACGTGTCACTTTTGTGACCTAAAAACCTTTCAGTCCCTACATGGAGACACTGCAGTTAACACATTGGTTAAAACATTAGACTGAGATGTCGGAAGACCTGACTCGAACTCAGTTGTTGTTCATGTCGATATTTGGAACGGTAGACCCCGAACCATCCACTTCCTTTTCCTCATCCTAGTCCTTCTTAATCCCAATCTTCTCGTCTCACTGACGACCACCTAACATGTCAACGGTATTACCGAAATGGAAAGTCAAATAAAGTCCCCACCATACGGGCACCATCTGAGTCTGGTTTTCCAGAGATTAAACCCGAAAACAAATGACGGAAGTGTTAGTACACTAATTAAGTCTCCGATATCTGAGTTTACGGAGATCCCCTCCTTGGTCCAAATATTTACATAGTGTAGTCTGGTCCACACTATGTCATTCCCTAAAATGACCAACGCCGTTTGACCTCTTCTATGTGTAACAACAACAATAACAACAAATCAACGAGTCAACTCAGACTGAGAAAAGGTGGGGACCGAGGAGACAGTTACCTTAAGAGGTTCGTTCTTATGACCTCACCCAACGGTAAGGGAAGAGGTCCCCTAGAAGGGTTGGGTCCCTAACTTGGACCCAGAGGACGTAACGTCCGTCTAAGAAAAGATAGACTCGGTGGTCCCTTTGGGGATTTGAGTAACCCTGTCTTGTTAATTCCGAAAAGTCGACCGACTAAAACCGATAACTCGTAACGGTAAAACGTCGAGGACTTAATTTCACGTGCTCCTCTTTTATATAAATATACATTACTACTTTTCTACACTTTTAATTAATACGTCGTCACAGGGCCACATCAAACGGTAGACACAGGTAGAGGTTAAACTAATTACCTTACTCCTTTGTCACCGATCCCTGGAAGGTAGAACCTCAAAGTTTTAAAAGTAAGAGAGTCTTTCGATAAGGTAATGTGGTACCGTTACTTAGAAGGTTCGAAATTCAAAACACCATACAGAAGATCTGTCGTATTAAACACTACGTGTCAATCATGAATACCGCTTTATTAACTTATCTAATTTTCGTTACACAAATGTGTACACTAAAATCGAAAGTAATAATTACCTCAGATAAGAAAAGTTACATACACAGGTCTTAAATATACTTCCTCAAAACAAGACACCCAGTAGTCATGATATGAATAATTTTAAAACTTCAACACCAAATTACAAATCTTTTCAGGGAAGATCTATCTCCAAACACCCTCTTTACACGTATAGTAAAAGTATCAGTCACTTTACGATACTACTACGTGGACCCAAAACCTCTGTCTTTTGGGTTCAAGGGTACAAATTTAAGACCAAGATTATAAATACCGAACATGTTGGAACTCATTTAATGAAGTGAAGAAACTAGAATTCAAAGGAGTTCATATTTTACTTCAAAGATATCCCGAAACTACTCTATCACGTCCATTTTATTGGTTTAGTCAGGTACCAGGAATAGGTTACACAAGTCAGAACGGGCTGAGAAACTCTGAGCTGGGGTACCAACCATCGGGTGGTGCGAGGAGACAGGTACCCTAAAAAGGTCCGTTCTTATGACTAAACCCAACGGTAAAGGAGGAGGTCCCCTAGAAGGACTAGATCCCTAGCTTGAACGTAGAGGACGTAACCGTCCACGTAAGAAATGGTGACTTGGTGTTATCCACAAGTTATTTACTACTCTATAATGATAATAATTTTGATATAACGATATCATACGTTAATATATGTAATATATGTTCATAAGAACGGACTTTTTAAGATACCTGTCTCCTCGGACCACCCGATGTCAGATACCCCAACGTTTCTCAGTCTGTACTGACTTGTATGTCTTAATATAACAATCTCCATGTCCACAACTTTAGACTATGTTCCCAGTACTTCTAATGCACCTCATTCGGAGTTCCGAATTTCACATCTTGGGACCCAACCCCCTCTTTGATCCCCTTTCTTTTCCAAATTCTAAAACCCTGTCTCTTCTACTTCCACTTCTTTCTCATATAACGAAAAAGTTACTTTAGTTTTGTATACAATGAGTCAAGATATCCAATGTTATTAAACTTCGACTGTGATTTCTTATAAAAATGTCAAAACATCACCCTTACGTAACATTTTTTCCAGTTTCTGTTCGTCGTCTGATCCTCTGCTTTTAGTACCGTGTACATGGTTTGTCTCCTAATGACTTATATTTATTTATAAGAAATATTAGTTAATTTTTGTCGTAGTTTGTCTATTTTCGTTTTTTACACATTTCTGTCAAGTGTCCAATTTTCTAAGAATAAGAATGACACCAGTCCTTTTATATTAATTTTGTTCAATAGTCCAACCGTTCTTTAGTTTTTGTTTCCGGTATTCTATTAAAGATTTCTGGGTGACTAATTCCTATAAATCTTTCCGGAAACTCTCTTCAAAACCTATTTACAAGAGATCTAACATGTCGTTTCTAGAAAGGGTGAAGTCGGAAGTGATCTTTATTTTGTTGTTTTTCGTTTTAGGTTTAAATTTTTATCTTTTGAGAATAGGAGGAATAGCATATCTTTTTTTGGTGTTGATAAAGAGAGTAGGGGAGAGTATGGGTTTAGACCTACGATAGGTCTAATCCTTTTAGTCTCAAGAGTTTTCCCTTATCTACTAAACTCCTGTTTACCAGAAAAATATAAAAGAATTTAAAGGATACAAGTACGTATCAATTTCTAAACCCGATAAATAGAGGTCACCCTTAATTCTAACGATAACTAAAAAAATTCATGGGGTTTAACTCCGACATTTACTTGGAAAGATTTCTTGTCCCGAAGTGAAAAGAAATTCCTTGTAACGATCTTTCTACCGTCCTTCAAACAAGAAACCACTTCCGGAGGTTTGAGTCGAGAACGTCCGTCACGTAGGACCCACCCACTACCCGTCCCCATCTCGTTACAGAAAGACTTTACGACGATCTCCCGTCCCTTAGTTGTTACTTTTAATCAACTTACACTATCTAGACGGACCACCTTAGGAACCTTTTCATCTCTCCGTCTAGTCCCC
This sequence comes from Capra ibex, assembly GCA_006410555.1. Classification (NCBI taxonomy): domain Eukaryota; kingdom Metazoa; phylum Chordata; class Mammalia; order Artiodactyla; family Bovidae; genus Capra; species Capra ibex. The sequence goes on from SJYO01052474.1 coordinate 22,250,020, forward strand.
TTTACGGTTTCCCTTTGACACTCCGGACTCCACTCCACTCCTTACTCAAGGACCCTCCTTGTGTCACTACAGTTCTTCTCGAGTGTTACGACTTAAACCTTGAACATCGAGACTTTTAACGACCTGGTATTTTGTAGAAAAAGTTCTACATTTAAACCTTATTCTTGATTACTTTCTGATCCGAGTGGAGAATCTCTCCTACCATAACATCCTATCTAATACCTCTTTTCCTTCTTTTGAGTCTTGAATTAAAATACGACAAAGTAGGAAAGGTCACCTCGTTTAATAGAAGTCTAACCCTTTCCCGTCCTATTCATTATATTGTTATTCTTGTTGATCAATTAAGGACGATACGTGACTTAATATAGGGAGGTTCTAGGTATCTAACTTTGTTATGATTGTATAGAGAATCACACCACCATAACCTCCTCCCGTAAACCCTCTATTAATCCAAATCTACTCTAGTACTCCCATCCCAGGAGTACTACCCTAAGTCAAGTCAAGTCAAGTTAAGTCAACGAGTCAGCACAGGCTGAGAAACACTGGGGTACTTAGCGTCGTGCGGTCCGGAGGGACGGGTAGTGGTAGAGGGTATCAAGTGAGTCTGAATGCAGGTAGCTCAGTCACTACGGTAGGTCGGTAGAGTAGGAGACACCAGGGGAAGAGGAGGACGGGGGTTAGGGAGGGTCGTAGTCTCAGAAAAGGTTACTCAGTTGAGAAGCGCACTCCACCGGTTTCATGACCTCAAAGTCGAAATCGTAGTAACGAAGGTTTCTTTAGGGTCCCGACTAGAGGAAGTCTTACCTGACCAACCTAGAGGAACGTCAGGTTCCCTGGGAGTTCTCAGAAGAGGTTGTGGTGTCAAGTTTTCGTAGTTAAGAAACCACGAGTCGGAAGAAGTGTCAGGTCGAGAGTGTAGGTATGTACCCTAATCACGGGTATTTTCCTCTGTAGTCTCTCGAACGAGATGAAGGGAGAGACGGCACACTCCTGAGTCCCATAGACGTTCGTCACTTCTCCCAGGAATGGTCTTGAGTTGGTACGACCGTGGGACTAGACCCTTAAGGTCGGAGGTCTTGACCCTTTTTAATGAAAGACAAACAGTACCGCAGACTCTGTTAATTACGTTAAGGATTTTCATTCCTTCTCTATTATCTTCTTTCAGATAGTACGTCTTTACGTATTTTACTTGTGTATAAGAAAACTAAAGTTCGGTGAAGCAACAACAACGAGACGGGTTGAGAAACACTGGGGTACCTGACATTGGACACTCCTTTTAGACCCGTTCTTGTGACCTGACCCAAAGGTAACGGAAGAGGTCCTTTATAAGGTCTGAGTCCCCAGTTTGGACGTAGAGGACGTAATCGTCTGTGGACTCTTCGGGAAGTTTGTGGATCCCGAGAAGTTATGTATTACCTAAAACAATACTACAATTAAGAACAAAATCTTCTCGAGTTTTTTCTCAAATAAAATATCTAGAAATTACTCGTGAATAATTCACAGTTTACAAAGAGATCCACAACTCCCATCTGACTTTACCACCTCTCATTGTTTCCTCGTTCTACTCTACCTATCTTTCGTTTCGTAATGTACCGTCACTATAAAAGGAAGAATCAGGACCTCGACCCCGAAGCCGAGTTTCAACTCCTGATCTCTTGAGTCACTTTGAGATACAAGTTCCGAGACGACCGACGATTTTGTCGGAAGCACGAATACCCTCCATGGTTTATTCTTACTCGAAATGGTGATGTGGGTGACAGTGGTCGGTCACAATCCTCATCCGACTTGCCCCCATCCTCGGTCGTGAACCTGGTACAAGTCTCGAACTGACAAGGGAAGGGAGGGACAGTGGCTCTCCATCCTCTCGGAAAGGGGAGGGACCTCGGTCCGTTAGTCCCGAGACTCACTCGGTTAAAACCTCTACGGAAGTCTTACCATCTGAGTCCAGAGTAAGGGACCGTCCTGACCTCCAGAAAAAACTACGACAGGGACCTCATCTGACTCTTCTCATTCCACGTCGGACCGTCATTCCGAGGTAGGGACACCACCACCAAATCAGATTCAACACAGGTTGAGAACACTGGACTACCTGACATCGGGTGGTCCAAGGAGACAGTACCCTAAAGGTTCCGGTCTTATGACCTCGTCCGACGGTAAAGGAAGGGGTCCCCTAGAAGGGTTCGGTCCCTAGTTTGAGCACAGAGAATGGAGAGGACGTAACCGTCCACCCAAGAAATAGTGATCACGGTGACCCTTCTAATCCCCTCGACAGATCTCCGTCTCCGACCTTCAGGTGACCGTCTCGTGTCCTGTCCCGTCACACCATATTGACCCCTCTGTCCCGGCACAGATGTGGTGAGACCAATAACCGTCGTTAGTTCTACCCCTCTCTCCTGAGATTAACAATTCCACCGGGGTGAACGTCGGAGACCCCTCATCGACTCACGTCCTTACCCTAGTTCATATCAAATCCCGAGAATTGAACCCTTTTCCAATTTTCCAAAGTACCGACGAAAGGACCTTTCCATCCGTCTTCTTATGCAGGGAGTCTTTTCGGGTGAGGAGTAGAGTCGTCTAAGGAAACTTGGTAGAACTTAGTCTTATTCTGTCTCTTTTGGAAAATGGTGGTTATGTACAGATCTGTGCATTTTTTAAGATAAGTCACTATCACTCCCTCCAACACAGAGACACCTCAGTCCCTGTAGACCCCTGAGAGAGATGAAGGACGAGTTTAAAAGACATCTGGATTTTGGAGAGATTTTTAATTTCAGAAATTTTTTTTTGTTATCAAATAGACTGTCTTCCGAGGGAGAGAGTCTCCACAACTCCTGACTGTCCTAAAATTAACGATTTACTCTCGTCGATATCGGTCAAAATAACTTTCGTTCCGATCGAGGAGATAAAAAGTCTTAAAATTTCTGAATTGATTTGTCTATTATCTCAAACGAAGACGAGACGATAGAACACTTGACAGAAACCTGTCCTATAACTGATGGTCACTCGACATGTACTGAACATTCTCTTTCTTCTTCATTTACAATTCTATATCCTCTGACTTATTACAAAGGTACATACGGTTTGTGGACCCCTTATACGGTTTGTGGAGTACGTACCAACGAATACACTTACTTACTTGTCTCCTTGACCACTCGGTTTTTCGTCCACCGAGAACTACAGACTTCATCGTGTAGCACCTTCATTTCATAGTACGTAACCACCCCGCCTCCTACTTCCCTTTACAACAGATAAGGTTTTCAGTTTGCTTTACTCTCTCTGGCTGAAGGAAGAGGACCCATACCACCCACTCTGACTCCAAGAGACTTTCAGGTCACAGACCTCCGTCTTCTCACTTCTTTGACTTTCTTTCTTTTTTCCCATATTTGTCTCACCTAAAGTGAGGTGTGAGATGGTATGTCAGGATACCAGATCGGACACTACCTCTGCCCCTTCTCTAATCGAAACTTAAATAAAACTATATTCATAAACTTTTATTTCTCCGGATTCAGAATCTTTAGTTTCACTCTGTCAAGAGTCGGTGTCACCGACTTTACGATACCTAAAACCGGTTCTACGTAATTTCCGTGGTAAGGGAGAACTCTTTCGCCCCGACTGTCCCGTCACAAACCCCCATGACAAAATATAAATATAGGGTTATTTACCTCTAAAGAGGTATTTAGCTAATGAAAATTTTTTCAATTTACCTCTTCACTTCCTTTGTTTTACCCAGGATCTACGTCCCTCTACTCTACCGTCCGGACTCTGTGGAAAGACCCCCTACCCGTAACGGGACTTCTTCATCGGAAACCCAACTTCAGAAACACACTTCTCGAACACCTCTCACTCGAAACAACCATTTCCATTGTCTTCCATAATTTCGGGACTCCACCCTTGTCCGAACGGGTTCCGTTCGTTGTCTTTTTACCAGTGATTCTGATCTAGTTTGGTTAGTTAAGATTTTCCTTAGTTAGTACTGATAAGTAACCTTCCTGACTACGACTTCGAGGTTATCAAACCGGGGGACTACACTTCTTCCCTGAGCAACCTTTTCTGGGACTACGACCGTTTCCAACTTCCGTCCTCCTCTTCCCCTGTTGTCTCCTACTCTACTAACCTACTATGGTGGCTAAGTTACCTATACTCAAACTCGTTCAAGGTCCTCAACCACTACCTGTCCCTTCGGACCGCACGACGTCGGGCACCCCGACGTTTCTCAACCTGTACTGACTCGACGACTTGTTGTTGTTCTGATCTTCACTCCTTCTGTACCGGGCTCTGCTCTAGTCCCTAACCAAGGACCATCTACAGGACGGGTGTTTCTCGTTTCGACCTAAAATAAGAGTCGCATTTCGAATCAGAAACGTCATAAGTAAGTCCTCTCCCTACACCAGACTACCTGTACTCTACTAAACTCCCGACGTACCTCTTAACACTCCTACTCCCGAACTCACCTTCGTCCCACTGGTTAAGTTGTTGTTGATCAAAATAAAAGAGTCAGTTTTATCCGTTTTTTCATAATTTGGAGTCGACAACCACAGTAGTCATTACTACTTGTCCCTATTCTGCCCCTTTTTTGACCTTCGAGTAGGACTGGTTACGACCTGTCGAGTGAAAGAAAGTCAAATTATCGTTAACGTTTTATTAAAGATAATTTTATAATTGTCAACAGTACATAACTCAAGAATGAGACACGGTACGGGACACGATCCGTACAATTAATTAGAATGGAATAAATCAGGAGTATTCTTATACGTGGTCTTTACGACATCTTCTTTACCGTCGATAATTATTGGTTTATATTCTGAACTGTTCGATAGTCAAATCAGTTCGTTTACTAATTGGTACGTCACTAAATTTTGGTTAAGGTATAAACTGATTTAAGGTAGAAAAATTTGTTCAGGAAATAAATGTTTGAAATTATAACTTTCCCTGTGTACTTTATAAGAAGAGATCTACGTTACTATAACACTTCAATGTCTGTAGTAGTCCTTATATAGAGTCTTTTTAATGGCTTAATAAAAGATTTTACGGGAAGTCTACAATTTCTAAAACTATATGACTTTACAATAGCATATCTCTTTTTGGTGTGACCCTGGGTGATAAATACCTCCCGGAGCGAAATTATTCGTTTGTTCTAAGGCACCTTGACACGTTTGCAACTTACTCTCTACTGGCACCTAAATTTAACCTTTAAAAAAACAGTCGGTTCCTCTCGAAAAACCAGACAGAGGTACTTAAGTTAAAATGTCAAAAACGAACTACTTTACTAGTTTCGGAAAACGAAGACTTGCTTGTAAGGAAACTTTACATTTTAATTATCAAATTTTGAATTTCCTCTTTATTAGTACCAAAATCTAAAGTCTTCTACTGGTCAACAACACTTATAAAGCTTTCTCTTTAAAGACTAAATTTTTGTACAAATTTGTCGAAATCTTTAATTGCCTGGAAAAAAGGACATTCATAAGAGTCACAAACAGGGGAATTATGTCTATGACACACCAAAAGGTTTCTCGTACTCCCGAAAACCGTTTGTGACTAGTACTCTTCTGAATTTTTATACAAAACGGTATTATTCTTTGATATTTATTACATACTTACTTGTTTTAAGTATTTGTAAAAAACAAGATTTTATTTCTTTTTTAAGTACTGCTTTCGTCTCTTTCGGACACTACTTCTTTTATCAAACCTTTCGGTTTCATACCGACTTTTACATTTTCTTCATAAGGAAGAGTCATAATCTCTCTTTTCTATCGAAATTCACTTTCATAAGTCGATGAGTGTCTGTCATCGTACACGTTCTTATTCCTGTGTCTTTAGTATGTGTACATGCACCTATCGACTCAGGAAAACGACAGGTGGACTTTGATAGTGTCGGTAACAATTGACCGATACAAGATTACATTTTCTTTTTCAAAGGAAATTTTTTTCTAATGAATCTTTAGTCTTTAAATGGTACGTCACTAGATACGTCGACATTAAATACAACCCGTACCCCCTTGCTTTTTTGTAGTTACGTCTCTTTCTATTATTCACCATAATAAGATTCTTCTAGGTGTGTGTCAAAATTGACAGTCAAACCCGACACTCGGTCAATCAAGGATCTATCTTTTCAATCTTGAGAATTCACGTTAAAATTATAACAACGGTTAATAATTAACGGATTTTGCATCCTGAATCCAAACCTAATGTATGAGAAAATAGTCGAAGTTGAGTTAATATTCGACCTTATCTTCCTTTGTTTGTTTTAGAAGGTCTTCGTTCTCTCTCTTTTTACCAGGTATAGAAAAGTACTATAAAATATCATGAAAGAGATTAGACTTAGATTGGAAGATAAAGGATGGAATTTCTTCACCACCCTAAATCGGATCGTTTGAATTGTTGTAAGTAGACAAAAGATTTTTACACAAAGACACTTATCTACTGCAGGGACACAATTTTATCGTACTGTCCATCATCTAAAATATCTTTATGACATTCTCTCTCTAACGGAAAAAGTTTAGTTCTAGATGAATTCCTTTAAATTAAATCTATATTAAAGTGTTAAACTGAACAACTAACTTGACAGGTTCGTTGACCTAACGTGAAAAACAAAGATGGGGATGTCTACATGTTGATACCACTGATTTAACTGAGTATATGTCAACTGGACGACCTTCAAGTACAGTGAATCGACAGTGACAATAATCGTCTTTTTCTTTTTCTTAATGGTTCCTTTCTTTTATTAAAGTCTCAAATTTCTCCCTCCCTATACACATATGAATCCCGACTAAGTGAAACAGTATGTCGTCTTTTATTGTGACGTTTCGTTAATATGAGGTTAATTTTTTTTTTACTTTTTCTCAAAGCCAAACCAAATATAAAGAATCTGCAAGTAAGAAACTTCTTTTTTTTTTAGAAGGAGACTTCATCGAGAGACTGAACTCCAGGAATTCGTCAACCGAACCCTGGGGCTCGGACTACGACTCCTATCCCAAAACACCTTTTGTAAGGACAGGTACCGTGATGTGTTACACCTTCGGTTCTGTAACCCGAGAAACAAACAGAACCGGACAGAGACACAGAGAAGAAATTCATTATTGACGACATAAACGTTATTAACACTTATATTCACTCGTAATTCACCGAAAGAGGATATCACCGGAAACTTTTTACACTTCTATAACAAGGAACATTCGTAAATCTTGTCTTCAACTTTCTGCTCTCTCACAACCGTTAACATGTAGTGTGTTAACGAATAGAGAAAAGTTATTACATGACAAGTCGTGTCACATGTAAGGGGCTCCTTCGAGACACCTTAACGGGAAAGAAGGTGAATCTTCCTTTCGAAATTAAAGGAAGGACATAGATGAGACTTACCATTAACCTGTAACTTTAAGAACAAAGGACTAAATACTACTACTAATCCCGTTGTCTCCTTATTATGTTTAAACCGGTGAGATTGTATTTTATTTTACTTTGTAGGAGACTTATTAATGTTCCGCTATTGCTACTAAGAGGAGAAGAGGAGAGGGGTGGGGAGAGTTGGAAGGATACTCTCTTACTTACTCCCTTACGTAAACATAATTGTTTGTTTACTTAACTGTAAAAGCTCTACCTGGTTCCCTTACAATAGTGACGATAAAGGACGTTCTCTTTCTTTACTTAAGAGTCACAGGTATTTACACCGATGACAAAATAGTGATCCCAGGACGAATATTTACAAAACAAGAGTGACAAGAAACGGACGGTTTGACGGGACTTTCCTCACTTCTTCAGTCTCTTTACTGAGTAACCCCTCCACTACCTCTCTCCCTCTCGACTCCCCGAGAGGGACGAAAGGAACCCCTCTATAAACGAGAGAGAGACCTGACTAAGTTCCACTCCCTCTGTCTGCCGACAATTAAATTCCCAGGGGCCCACTACCCTCGTCTTCCTAAGTAGTCCTTCTTAGAAGGTAAGAATTGGGAAAGACGAATCCCGACATGGGTCCGCATAGGATGGGGGGTGGGGTGGGGGTAGATATCCTTTTTCCTCTAACTCAGGAGTCATAAGAAAAGAGACTAAACACGAAACCCGAAACACTAATGTATTATGGTCGTACTCAAACTCGTTCGAGACCCTCAACCACTACCTGTCGCTTTAGACTACACGACGTCAGGTACCCCAACGTTTCTTAGCCTGTGCTGACTCGCTGACTTGACTTATGGTTGAATCAGAAAGTTTTTACCTTTACCAGGAATTCTATAAGAAAAATACCAAACATACTATAAGACTAGTACCCTCGTTCACTAAAAATGGTGGGAGACATACACCGATTAAAAACGAAGTCTTAAATTCCAAGACACACAACATAGAAACGAAGTCTTAAATTCATCTTTAGAAGAGAAGGACAATGTGAATTAATCCAACCCTAGACATGACATCCTTGTCTAAAATGGTCGAATTACTTTTGAAAAGTTTACGTCCAGTCATATTCTTGTCCGTTTTCTCTTTCCTCTATTATAAACAGCTCTCGAATGTCGGTACATCCGGAATCACATCTGACAAACAAATATTTCCTAGAGTAAATTATGAGTGTTTTACATCCATAAGTCCTTTGGTTTCGAGTCAATCTAAACCAGTGCAAGAAGTCCATTGTGTTACTCGAACAAGATCTCTATCTTAACTTTAGGATTCCAAAAACCGAAGTTTCAATGTAGTCTAACTTGTGTGAAAGTCGCATTAAACACGTGGTTACCTGTTGTAATATCTTACACAGTCATATTACTAAGAACTAGTTCGACCGGTCTCGACGGAAATGTATGGGAAGTTTTACCCTCGTAGTACTGTTTAGTCACACATATTAATCCCTTTCCTTTTACAACCTTTGGATACATACGAAACTATTGATTTTTTCGTAACCAGTGGACGGTTTGACTGTATGTAAAAATCTTAGTCTCTGAGACTCTAGGAGGAATTTACGACGAATACTATTTATTACGGTACATTTACAGGTGGTGCACGATGTCACGTACCGACTCAAGAATCCTGTGACAGTAATGAGGGAGTCTACCAGGACTTATTACATGTTACTACCTATTTCAACAAACAAAAAAGAACTCTTTTATAATACTACACTGTTGAACTACAGACATCTATTGTGGGTAAAAGATATATTCAATTTCAAAGATCTCCTAGTAAAGTTATCAAGGGTTTCGGAATACGATTTATTCCATCATAATGGGGTGAAGTCATGAGAACGGACCTTTTAGGGTACCTGCCTCCTCAGACCAGACGACGTCAGACACCTCAGAACTTCTCAACCTGTGCTGACGCGCTGAAGGGAAAGTCAAAAGTGAAAGTACGTAACCTCTTCTTTTACCGTTGGGTGACGTCACAAGAATACACCTCTTAGGGTCCCTACCCCCTCGGACCACCCGACGGCAGATACCCCAGTGTGTCTCAGCCTGTACTGACTTCGCTGAATCGTCGTCGTCATCGTCATACAATTACTTTTTGAACTAATAGGGTACCCAAATACCGTTAGTGTCTCAGATACAACATTTTATCCTGCCCCTTCTCGAGAACTAAGGGTAAACGCAGGTACGGTAAAGATGAAACGAGTGGAAATTGTCACATTGAGAGGAAGGAAAAATAGGGGACAAGAAGTCTAACGTATTAGAGATGACTAAGTAGAAGTTTAAATATCTAAGAAAAAAGACGGTAGAGTTTAGATGAAATTATGAAATTTTTAAATTAAATAATATGAAAGTGGAGGTCTTAAACATAAAGAAAATTTTATTAAATAATTATAAGAGATAAACTACTTTATAACGGAAATAAAGAAAAACAACAACAACAACATCATGGTACACCCGACACCCCAGAACTGAGGGGTCCCTGACTTTGGTCTGAGAGCCTTCGTTTCCCCGTCTTAGGGTTGGTGACCTGGGGATCCCTTAAGGAGGAAAAATCAAGAAATTCGTCAATGGAAATCGAGAAACTTTTTTTTGTTATCGAGGTGAAGGATGGTGTGATGTTGGAACACGGTTAATCCTTAATGTAAACTGACGTTTGTCGTCTTTGAGCAGACGAAACCATATTGGTTCATTCTCAATCGAAAAGAGTGTATTGTTTTTCGGGTACCCATCTCTCAGAGTTTAACCATCTCACCAGGGTCCTATAAGAGTTTTAAGATCCGTGGAGACGAAAGGTCAAGACAGTAGGAATCATACTTTGCAAGTAAGAATTGTTGACGGAGGGTAATGTTTTACCGACGAAATGAAGGTCTGAGTGTCACAGTAAACTCCAACTTTTTTCTTTTGGTCCCAGTAAGTCCTTCCTCGACACAAAGAAAACGCTTCCGTTTTCAAACGTCTTTGGACGTTGTCGAAAAGGGAATACAGAATGACCACTTTGGATAGCTCTTCAGTTGGGAGCGACGTTCCGTCAGACTGTTTTAATCATAAAACCGACCCGAGTAACAGTGAGATTTCTTGAATCCTGAGATAATCATTCCGTCTTGGTCACTTATCTAAAACGCATATATTGACATGGATACGGGTGGGGGTTCCGTTACCGTGGGGTGAGGTCATGAGAACGGACCTTTCAGGGTACCCGCCTCCTCGGACCACCCGACGTCAGGTACCCCAGCGATTCTCAGCCTGTGCTGACTCGCTGAAGTGAAAGCGAAAAGTGAAAGTACGTAACCTCTTCCGTTACCGTGGGGTGAGGTCATAAGAACGGACCTCTTAGGGTCTCTGTCTCCTCGGATCACCCGAAGGTAGATACCCCAGCGTGTCTCAGCCTGTGCTGACTTCGCTGAATCGTCGTCATACGGGTGGGGTTGGGGTCCGCACTTGACACACGAATATGAACCGAAACCCTAATCTCCGCTTTCATCTCTTTTCCTCCGAAAGAGTTCCAACGCTCCCCGAAGACTAATCGACACGTGACACACAACAAAAAGAAGGAACCACAATCTTATAGACACAAGGGAAACTAACCGATCTCATAGTGAAAGAGAAAAAGGTTAATGAGTAAACGGTCCACTACGGTAAAGGAATCTCATTGGAAGGAACTGTGAAGTATTTTCTTACCTGTTGAGGAGGTACGGGGAATCCAAATGGTCCATCGCGATCACCATTTTTTAGGTGGACGGTTACGTTCTCAACGACCAAGATAGGGACCCAACCCTTCTAGGGGACCTCCTCCTTTACCGTTTGGTGAGGTCATAGGAACGGACTTTTTAAGGTACCTTTCTCTTCGAACCACCCGATGTCATGTACTCCAGTGTTCTCAGCCTGTACTGACTCGCTGACTTGTGTATGAGTACGGGGAACCTCGTTCTAGAAAAAAAGGAAGAAAAACCTTGTAAATAGTGTTGATATGAATAAACACTCTCCACCCTCCGTCAAAACAATTAACAACTTAAAGAACGAGAGAAAAGGTAATCTGTGACACAAATCGTGTCACGGATGTTGTCTTGTCTGGGAGTCATTTATAAAAAACTTACTTAACTATTACTGACTTATTTAAAGAAGGAAGTGGACGACAAGAAGGAAAAGAAATACGTAGAAAAACTAGGACCAGGAGGTGAGATTGAAATTTGTAAGAGATTCATGAGAGTATATATAAATAGGTAAGTAAACATACAGAAATGAAAAACAGAGATACAGAGAGATCTAATAAGAAGGAGAGAAAGTCTATCTGTAACAGAAATAAGTGTTGAGATATTCAGATGGGATCAAAAGAATGAGTCCACAGACATAGGGTGTAAGTCAACAGATGATAAAAGATAGACCTTACGGAGCGGTAGTGGGAGATGGGTTGTCCAAGATTTACTGTTAGTAGTCTTCTTGTAGAATTAAGAGTTAAGAGATCACAGACTTTCACTACTATGGAGGAAGATCAATGAATTCGAACTTTTATACCACAGTGAACATCCTAGTAAATAAATATAGTACTTCAACGTAAAAGAAATAGAACCGTTTATCGGGATCGACAAGAGATAAGAACAACAGTGGTGGGGTCATGTGTTACACGTTCCAAACACCCAGGACGATATGCACTATACTGTTCTAGTTTCCACTGTCCCCAGTTACTGGTTTACGAGAGGCAGTTCTTACCCCGTCTAATCTCCGAAAACGGTCAAATACCGGGATATGAAAAAAAAAAAACTGAAAATTTTTAACCTTATCTTAACGAAATGTTACAACACAATCAAAAAACGACAAGTTGTTTCACTTGGTCGGTATACGTATGTATATAGGGGTGGGAGAACCTGGAGGGAGGGAGAGGGGGGACCAAGGTGGGTAGTGTAATATGAGAAAATTTGTGGTATCCGACTACGAGTACTGAACACCGTGTTAGTCAAACTATTGGACCCTAATGAGACGTCATTTTAAACTCTCTCAAATTGACGAATTTTATCCCCCTGGTACAATACTATCATCCATACCTGTTAAAAAACGTCAAGACTACTTTTCTAGTGTTTTACCTAGAAAAGTAGTCTTTTTGACGTCTTCATCTCAACGTCATCATTACGTAAAACATTTCTGTATAATTTATAAGGGTGAGTTAGTTAAAGTATTACATCTTTAATCACCTTTAAATAATTTTAATTATCCATACTTTAAATCTTTTCAATCGTGTTAACGAAGTGTCTAATGGGGTAAGTAGTTCTACCTGTAAAGAGAAAATGTCCTTTTATCACTTAGTATGCCTGTATAACTTACTTATTTACTTATACCGTCACATGCATACTCCGGTCTTACTAACTCTCTTCACTGTTTAAAACTAGGAAAGATAAGTCGTAAACGTCAGATTTTGAGGTAATCAACAACTTTTTTTCGGGGTCACAAACCTTTTCGACACTCGTTTGTCTCAATAGAAAATTGTATTTTGAAAATTTTAATAACACACTTTCCTATCAAAGATGTACCGAACTCCAACTAACCGGTACATCATCCGTCTTTAAATCACTTGTGAAAGGCGTAATGGGACCAATAAAGGGTGTCTCTTACATTCGAAGAGATCCTGTAAAAAAAAGGACAAACCTGACTCTTCCTCATTACCAAATACTATATCAAGTAAAAAATCAAGGGACGTAAACAGTCTGACTTTAAGTAGAGACAGTGGTACAACAAGAAATCCTATACAAGAAAACTAACTATCTCCAAATCTATATATCCCGCGTCTCCGTTTCTTCGTGCCGACCATAGTTGTTGTCCAAGTGAAGTGAGAATTAAAGGGATTAAAATACGGAAAAGGGAAAAAGTAATTCATAGGTAAACTAATACCCCTAATGTATGTCGGTCCCCTTCCTGAGACGGGGAGACATACCCTAGTTATTTCGAAAACAAAGGAAAATGTAAATAAAGTCGATTAAGACCGGGGAAATTGTATAGACCGTAACTCTATATCCTAAATTCCGTACAAATCTATAAACGGCATCAGAATAAGGGTGTCCTCCTTATTATGACCTTTTCCTGTGGTCTCTGGTTCTAGGAAGAGGGGAAATAACCACCTACATAAAGTAAATAATGAAAATCTCTAAGAAAAGGAGACCTGTAAAAGTACAAAAAGGGGTTATCCCATCTTATTTATAATAAAACCAAAAGTAGGTAGTATTATAATCTTTCGATGACAGTATTCCTCTTTGAACTCTGAACTCTTGACCTCGTCACAATTCAGTTTTTAGATTCGAACAAAACTACTATTTTTGTCACTCATTTTCTGTACCTTCTCTATATTTTTATACACGGATTATAAAAAGAAACCTAGAGTAGAAGTACCTAGGGAATTTTATTCATCAATATTAAGTCAAGTAGTTGAACTGATTGTAGTAAGTTTAACTAACAGTAATAAATCGTTATTTTGACGACCGTTCAAGAAGGGAAATATCGACCAACCCAACCACACGAAAACGTATAGATTGATTGGAACCATGTAACTATATACAGCGACATTATTTTATCCTTTTAGTCAATATAGTTTTCTACGACATTGTTGGTTATAACCTCGATCATTCTATAAGACAAACATACCTTGAGAAAGAGAGGGTAAAAATACCGTCACCTTTTAAGTTACCATTCTCACCTATCGTCAGTTATAGTACAAAAATTACATTATAATATACTTGGTCTTGATCTTCGTTTCAAGTTTAGTACAGAAAACAAATTACCGGACATAGAATACCAAACTTCCGTTGTCTACTCATTTCTTTTACCACAAATTTGGATCCTTTGAGAAAAAATCCAATAGACGGATCATAGATGGAAGGAGAAAGGAAAAAGGAAGGGTCTGATTAAAGAGTTTGTAAGGTCAAGATCCGTTGACCACATAGGGCTGGGAGACCGTGTTCCTAACCAGAACCCTACTTATACACTGGACTGTCCTCCTCTGTCCACAACCTCCCAGTCTTCCTGAGAAAGCGAAAGAAGAACCCAACGAGAGAAAGAGGAAGGAAGGGAGAGGACAGTCTACATGTCCTTCATGATTCCTCGATTCCTCGAAAGAACGATTACTAGTTGTCTGAAAGTCAGTGTTATTCCAACCAACATTCCACTTCAACTGTGGAATTCACCATCTTTCTTTCGTAAGATCTATTAAATTTTGACAGAGTGAACTTTTGTCAACCATTGTGAAATACGGATAATAAAGAAATGATAGATAAATTTAAAAAATAGGTTTAAAACTTACGCTGCGAAAATTTGAGTTATCATTATCGGAGATGGTTGATGACTCAAGAATTATACACGACTAACACGATCTATTAAATACACGGAATCCAGTAAATTGGACGTTTCAGTGTAATACTAAATTTTTGGTGGTAAAGGTACATGTCTACTCCTTTAACTCCGTAGTTTTCAAATTCAACGAACGTACTCTATACGTCGATCGTTCACCATCTCCGTCTTAAAACAGGGTATCCTGTACCAAGATGGGGTACTTTGGTAGGTGCCGGTCTGGAACTTAAACCTCTTCGGACAAGACTTCCAGTAAGTCCAGAGATAGGATTTATAGGACTTTTCTTTGGGAAACTCCTGTCAAAACTTCTCCGTTGAAAACTCGGCAATCCCCTTAATTTCAGAACCAGTACCAACATATGATTGACCCTACTTTTTCAGTCACCACACATCATCCTTTACTAAACCGAAACACTTGTGTCAAGTAGGTGACAGACTCCAGTCACCTGAAAAAGACACCGAAACAGAAGGGTCATAGGACTCCGTAGGATGGAAAGATAGAAACTGAAACAGTAGTAGTCAACCATACAAGACCCTCGGGTCAACAACCGAAGAATCTATCGGAGCGAGGTGGCATACTCCCTACTAGGAAATATATAGACATCACAGTCATGCCTCTTCCGTTACCGTGGGGTGAGGTCATGAGAACGGACCTCTTAGGATACCTACCTCCTCGGACCATCCGACATCAGGTACCCCAGCAATTCTCAACCTGTACTGACTCACTGAAGTGAAAGCGAAAAGTGAAAGTACGTGACCTCTTCCTTTACCGTTGGGTGAGGTCATAAGAACGGACCTCTTAGGGTCCCTGTCCCCTCGGACCACCCGACGACAGAGACCCCAGCGCGTCTCGGCCTGTGCTGACTTCGCTGAATCGTATCGTATCGTATCGTGTCACCAGTCATTGAGTTGGTTCTAGAGTAGGCACTAGAGTAAACTCGGAAAGTTGGTGGGATATTCCACCTAAGAACATGAGTAAAAGAAATACAGAATCCACGAATCTATAGTGAAACGAAAGTCAATTAAACGTGAAGATTTATACAACAGAATCTTTACTAAAAATCAAGACAAAATGTTTACAACGACTTGAACGTCAATTTACCATTCGAGATGTTTCTCTTCTTAACTACTAGTCAAAACACACGAACTGAAAGGAAGTTATTACGGAGGACAGCTATGAGTCACCAAAGAGTCTTTTATTTTTTTCTATTGGGTAATTATAGACCCTCACTGAAAGGTCTCCACTAACAGTTTATAAGTCTTAACAACAGTCGACCGATAATTTGACAACCATCAAACTGTAGATACCGCCCTAATAAATATGATCCTTTTAACCGTTCCCGATGTTATAGGTCCGAGGGGAGGTAGATGAGAGTGAGAGTCTCTAGGTCAAATGTCATATAGGGACAACTGTCGGAAAGGAAACCAGGTGTCTGTTGACGAGAGGGGATAGGAAACACCTAATTAATTACCGTACTGGGTTTATAGAAGTGGACCCTTCTCCAACTCCACTCCTGTAACGAAGTCAGAGGTCCAGAAACGACGGGACTCTGAGACTCGTCTTCTACTGTCGAAGACAAGTGACATCCTCCGATTTGTCTTTTAGTAGTCTCTCTTGAACTAGTCCTTCCCACCTTATCTGTAGTCGTCTTCTGAGGGAAGAAGGGACAGGGTCAGACACAGAGAAGGGTAAGTAGGAAAAAACTTGACCACTCGACCAGTTCGATACGGACATCCCTAGAGTCTCCTACGAACCCAACGTCCATTTTCTTAAGCACTAGTTTTCACGACATTTTGGTGTCCCTAGAAATAGTAAATAAATTGTCTTTCAAACCTTTATTCTTCGGGTCACAATCGAGGGACAAAATAGTTACCCGAATTACTAAGGTCCGACAAAGAAAGAGGGAGAGACAATGGGAGTCTCACACTCATTCATCATAAAGGGGAAGACCGACATTCTTTCGAAGTCATCTAGATTTGTCGTCCTTTAATCAAGTGGTGGGTTTAGGAGTTCTTATAGGACCTAAACACTGTCCTTTGGGACCAAAGAGAGAGGGAGAGAAAAAAAAAAACCGACGTGGCGTACCGTATACCCCAAATAAATATACTGGTCCCTACCTTGTGTACGGGGGACGTCACCTTCGAGTCTCGGGATTGGTACCCTGACGGTCTCTAAAGGAAAAAAAAAAAAAAGGGGGGCTTCCTTTCTGAGAGATTTCAATTTATCTCTCAAATTCCTTATTTTCCCTTTACCACATAGAATATCTCATCACGATTCTTTTTGGGAAATACCATTTTTATTAAAACTCTATAAGTAAAGGTTAATCGTCCTATGAGGTCACTAAGATACACTACTCTTCAATTAATTCCTTTGGTCGTTAGGTTCAGGTAGCATCTTCGACATCCTTCTTGATTTCGTTTTTGTAACGTTCTTCTTTTTCATTTTCGGAAGTCAAGTAATATTGTAGCCTCAGTCATTTTACGATAAATTCACCTTAATTTCTGGGTTTACCGACGTTAATACCTTATACCGTTTTAAAAAGTGTAATTCTTTTTTTATTGTTATAAAAATGAAAATATCCTTCGTTTTAATCTACTTCAACGGTGTCCTCTGTCCTATAGACTTTAGAATCCTTAATCACTCGTAACGGTGGGATTCCCTGAACAAGAAACAAGGGGTAACGATTGTGTCAGGGACTTTGTGGTAGACTCTCCTGTTCTTTACTGCGTCTATTACCTTGACTCCAGGCGCCACCCCCACAACCCCGACCCCTGACCGGTCCCACCTTCCTCGGGTACGGCCAATAGTCTTGACTCCCTCTACCTGACGTCTACCTCACCTCTCCAATGATTACAAACCTGGACATAAAAGGAGTAAACTACGTCACCCTTGTCTTAACCGGGGTCGACACTCGAGTCAGCGAGTCAGCATAGACTGAAAAACACTGGGATACGTGACATCGGGCGGTCCACGGAGACAGAGACCCTAAAAGGTCCGTTCTTATGACCTCACCCAACGGTAAAGGAGGAGGTCCCCTAGAAGAACTGGGTCCCTAACTTGGGTTCAAAGGACGTAGAGGACTTAATCGTCCGTCTAAGAAATGGTGACACGGTGGACCCTTCTGAACTTAACCGGGGTCTTTGACCACTTTACCGGGTCTTCTAACTCTGGGGTGTCCCGACCTAGGGACCTGGGAACAGGGGAACATCCTGGTCGAAAGACCGAGTTAAAGAAACTGTAGTTTATAAATGGAGGGAAAGGTATGATAACTCACTTTAATTCATTATTTTACCATTTACACCTAAGTGTCCACTGACTATGAACAGAACTGCTCGAACTAATCGATAAAATATTAGGAAAACACTTCGACCTAATAGATGTTATAAATAAGGTCAATGTAGCAGGTGAATTTTACGTATCCCTTCCCTAGGGCACGGTACTATGTTCGATGTCTTTTATGACAATGTGTCTTACATCCTATAATTCTTTCAGAACATTAGAAATTCTAAAAATAAAAAATTTTATTACGACACACTCATGTGTACCATGTTTTGAATTTTTTTTTAAAGGGAAATCACGCAGTCTTACGTGAAGTTCGTAACTCGTAGTTTTAGATAGAAGTATATTTTGTGCTAATAGGAAAGAATCTTGTGTTATCTAAACCCCAAAAATAGACACCCTCTTTAGGAGTGTCCGAAGTCTCTGTCTAAATTCTCCTTCTGTTCTTATATTTACGTTCATCAAATTGCTTATACAACAACGACAACAAATCAGTGATTTAGCACAGGTTGAGAAACACTGGGGTACCTGATATCGGGGTCCGAGGAGACAGGTACCCTAGAGGGTCGGTTCTTATGACCTCACCCAACCGTTAAGAAAGAGGTCCCCTAGAAGGACTTGGTCACTAGCTTGGACGTAGAGGATGTAACCGTCCTCCTAAGAAATGGTGACTCGGTTTGTTTACATTATGTCTTAGTGTTGAGGTAAGTAGGATTCACTCTACATGTTTAGATCATTTTAACCTTCGGAGTACAAAACACTTCCTATCGTCGAAGGAAGGTGTTTAAAGTTGAATACGTTAATTAATTTGGAGTTCAGTGTAAACTCAAAAGTGTAATTTACTTATACAAGTTCAACCATGACACTGAATTAAAATGATTTACAATTTAGAAAAGGAAAGACCCCATCGTAGTGGAAAAGTGTTTCTTACACACTTTCCGGTTCAGACGTCATAAAATATTTGTAATAATACCCAAATTCCAACACGACAAAACATAAGGTACTTAAACGACGACTCCAAGTATCTTAGACTGTGAGCTTCCTTGACAGACAATTTATAATGGAGACTGACTTATTATGTAAGTGAAAAAAAATTTTTCTTCTTTATACGCTCTTTTACTTTATCACAGATCCTGTTATTCATTTTAAGTTCCTGTTATTATTTATTATTAGTTACTCTACCATTAGAGAAACTCAAGTCCTAGGAGGGGACACGTAAAAAGAACAAGAGAAGCAAATTAATGTAGTATATGTCGTTCACTGTAACTCGTAGTATCGTTGAGTCTTTTTATCGAAAACTTATTACTCACCTGTGTATTTATAATAATAGGGAGGGGTTTAGACCGAACGGGACAGTCTACATGAATCACTAACTAATCGTAAACAACTTATTTCAAAAACTTAATCTTTGAAAAAAAGAACATCCCACAAGTCAGTATTGAAACGTCGAACATGACAAGACTCGTTCTTCGATAATTTTACGACAACTCATTTCCAAAACTACCCAGATGAAATTATTTATCTTCTCAGTAAATCTTAATTGTGTTACAATACGTTTATTTATGACCCTTGCTCTAACTTTAATTAAACAAGTGGGTTCATCTACCAAAAGAAGGATGGTAAAACATACGTCAAAATTTATATAACCGAAAATATATAACTGAAGGGGTGTATATCGGTAAAAAATGATGAAAGGACTAAAACTCTGTAAGAACGAATGGTGGACGTGTCAATAATGACGTATAAAAGAAATCTAACTGAGTGAAACGTTAGATTTAAATAAATTTCTCTTTTGAAATATAATCATGACACTTATCTTTGGTCATAGGAGACGACTTTTGTCTTCCGTTGATATTTTTATTTATATTACACTACTTTTACTACAATAATTTAAAATCTGTCGAAGACAACGGACCTCTTTCTGACTCGGACCAAATTTAAAAGACTTTTTCTACTCTTCAACAGTTCGAAATCTCTTCTCAATTTCTGTACGGTTGTGACTTGACTCAGAAAACTAGAGACCGGTACAATCTTCCCAACTTTTTCTTAGGTCTCTTCTCATTGAAGAGAGATGTGACTCAGTTTGCATTTGAAGTTGGTTCTTTTTTTATTAGGTCCAAAAAAAGTATTAGGGTTTGATCATCCCGATATTGAACACTTTAAAATCCCGGTACATTAAAAACACCATTTCATTTTTGTAAGAGAAGTAGAATTTGAAACAACCTTTGTAAACTAACTTGTGTATGTTTCAATTCTTATATTAAATCTCACTTCGTAGGCAGAAGGAAGACACCTGAATAAATCATGCGATACCCAGTATATTCGTTACAAACCCGTAAGATGTTTCCATGATATACGACTCAGTCCAAATATGAAAAATATAGTAATTATAAAGTATCACTTATAGTAAGATCTATCACAAGTACTTCAATTCTATGTATGTAACAACAACAAGTCAGTGATTCAACACAGGTTGAGAAACGTTGGTGTACCTGTCGTCGCAAGGCCCGGAGGGACAGGAAGTGGTAGAGGATGTCAAACGAGTTTAAGTATAGGTTACTCAGCCACTACGGTAGGTTCGTAGTAGGAGACACAGTAAGAGGAAGAAGAGGGCGGGAGTCAGAAAGGGTCGTAGTCCCAGAAAATGTTACTCAGTCAAGAAACGTAATCCATCGGTTTCATAACCTCGAAGTCGAAGTCGTAGTCAGGAAGGTTACTTATAAGTCCCAACTAAAGGAAATCTTAACTGACAAAACTAGTGGAACGTCAGGTTCCTTGAGAGTTCTCAGAAGAGGTCGTGGTATTGAACTTTATTAGTTAATCAACGACGAGTCGGAAGAAGTACCAGGTTGAGAGTGTACTCATGTGCTGATGAGTTTTTGGTATCGAAACTGAGACACCTGTAAACAGTCGTTCCCCTATATGGACGAAAACTTATCTGACAGATCAACCAGTACCGACAGGAAAGTTCCATGTTCGTAGAAAATTAAAGTCCTGACATAAGTGACAGACGTCACTAAAAGCTCGGGTTCTTTTATTTTAGACGGTGACAAAGGTGAAAGGGGGATAGATAAACGGTACTTCATTACTCTGACCTACGGTACTAGAATTAAAAGACTTACAACTCAAAATTCGGTCGAAAAAGTGAGAAGAGAAAGTGAAAGTAGTTCTCCGAAAAATCAAGGAGAAGTAAAAGACGGTATTCCCACCACAGTAGACGTATAGACTCCAGTGACCATAAAGAGGACCGTTAGAACTAAGAGTGAGTACGAAGTAGGTCGAACCGTAAAACGTACTACACGAGACGTATATTCAATTTATTCGTCCCACTGTCATATGTCGGAACTACATGAGGAAGGGGTTTAAACTTGGTCAGGCAAAAAGGTACAAGTTAAGACAACGAAGAACTGGACGTGTGTCTGAAGCGTCTTCCGTCCATCTCACCAGACCATGAGGGTAGAGAAATTCTTAAAGGGTGTCAAACAACACTAGGTGTGACAGTATCCCAAATCACATCAGTTACTTCGTCTCCATCTATAAAAGGATCTTAAGGGTACGGAAAAAATACTAGGTTACCTACGACCGTTAAACTAGAGACCAAGGAGACGGAAAAGATTTAGGTCGAACACGTAGACCTTCAAGAACCAAGTGTATGACTACTTCTGATCGAACTTCTTAAAACTCGTAATGGAACAATCGTACACTTTACTCGTGTTGACATGTTATCAAACTTGTAAGAAACCGCAACAGGAAGAAGCCCCAACCTTACTTTTCACTACAAAAGGTTAGGACTCCCCTGACGACTCAAAGGTTCAAACGACCGTGTAACTCACGTCGTGAAAGTGTCGTAGTAGAAAATCCTAAACTTTATCGAGTTGACCTTAAAGTAGTGGAGGTATCGAAACAAGGGTCGTTACAAAGATTCCGGGTCGTTGAAGTATGAGGTCCTACAAACCGAGATCAACTCACTGGAGTAGTAGTACCAATATGCCCAGTAATTCGAAAAAACATATTGAGAAGATACATAAAAACGGTGGAGAAGAATTAGAGAAGACGAAGACAATCCAGGTATGGTAAAGACAGGAATTAACACGGGTAGAAACGTACTTTACAAGGGAATCATAGAGGTCAAAAGAACTGCTCTAGAGATTAGAAAGGGTAGGATAATAAAAGGAGATAAAAAAAAACTCAACATTCCGGAAGAATAGAGAGGAACGATGAGAAACCTTGAGACGTAAGTCTACTCATATAAAAACGGAAAGAGGAAACGGAAAACGAAGAGAAGAAAAGAGTTGATAAACATTCCGGGGGACTCTGTTGGTGAAACGGAAGAGAACTAAGAAAAAGGAACCCTACCAAAACCAGTGGTGGAGAATCTATTACAACGTTTGAAAAGTCCGTGAGACAGATGGTCTAGATTAGGGAACTTACATAAACAGTGGAAGTGACATAATAATATTCACCAAACTAAATCCAGTATGGACTTACCAGATCACAAAAGGGGACTTCTTCACTTCACTTCACTTCAGCGAGTCAGCACAGGCTGAGAAACGCTGGGACACCTGACATCGGATGGTCCGAGGAGGCAGGTACCCTAGGAGGTCCGTTCTTATGACCTCACCCAACGGTAAAGGAAGAGGTCCCTTAGAAGGGTTGGGTCCCTAGGTTGGGCCCAGAGGGCGTAACCTCCGTCTGCGAAATTGGAGACTCGGTTCAAAGAAGTTAAATTCGGACTTGAAACGTTATTTCTCAAGTACTAGACTCGGTGTCAGTCGAGGTCCAGACCAAAAACAACTGAGATCTCCAAAGGTAGAACCCGACGTTTATTATATTAGTCAGACTAAATCCATAACTGAAAGACCACCACAGGTACACATCTCAGTAGAGAACACAACAACCTTCTCTCATAAACGATACTGGTCACACAAGAGAATCGTTTTAAGACTTCGTTCCGTTTCCGATCGTCTCAAAAGGGTTTTATGTATGTACACAGTTAAAATAATTATGAAATCACAGAGCACTTTGACTGGGTTGTCTTTTATTCAGATCTACTAGTTTTAAGGATTAATTACATCACTATCTATTACTCAAATTCTTACATTCAAAACTTTATGAAGTAAGAAATCGCTAACGAAACCCGACTAATAGAGTTGTAACTATTTCTAGTAATAAAGTTCAGTATGGACTTTGTGTTAGTCTAATTGGGAGAACTAACTTTCTTAACTAAAACATTGTCCATTTTATTATCAGATAGTTAAGGCAGTCGGGGGGTCACCAGTCAGTGAAATTAGTTTCAGTTTTACTATAAAACGTCCCTACCCTTTCGTTTGAACATTCAAGACGTAGTAACCAAAGGGGACAGTTAAGTCCTTTTCGACGCACCGAGTTTTGAGTCGGACCTTCTAAATTTGTTCCTTCTTCCGTTTACTTTCTATCCGAAATCTTTAAACTCGACACTACCACTGAACACAATACATTATAAAAGATTACTAAAAGTATTCATTAAATAAGGTGACTATATCCATACTTATATGACCTTTATGACTTTTTTAGTTTTGTCCACTAAAAATTGACGAAAGGGACCTATTCGTCACCTATATAGGAAATAAATACGATATGTCTTCCGTCGAATTTTTATATACCTTTTGTGAGAGTACTGGTTACGAACTACGAAATCTTATTGACCCTTATCTCCGACAAAAATTTCACCGGAATCTTAAAAACTTAAAACACAAACATTGATGATTTACTAAATTTTAATTGTTTACATTTGATTTAGTTCGTCGTTACGAAAATGTTCGTTTTTGTGTCAAGTCACTTACAAAATGAAAATCATCAATTAGACTTGTTTGTGACTCTCTAATCTAAAGTTGTATTTTACATTTATAAGAATTTATTAAATCTCTTGTCACGTATGAAAAGTGTTTATGTAGTGCCTATTAAATCATGGATGTAGAACCCCACACTCTTTCTTAAAATTATCACGTTATAAATATTTCTACTTACACGAAATTTTACGCCTGTCAACTTTAAAGTCGGGTATAAAGAAAAAGAAGAAGGTTAAAAAAAAACAAAAAAAAAATTAGGTTCAAAAAGACTCTAAAAGATCTTCTTACGAAGAAACTCAGTCAGTCTCCGTTCTACCACGTCCTACCCTCAATGTAAGATTACCACTTCTGTAGAGTATTTGTAACCATCCACAATACTTCTTTTCTTTCGTCTTTTTTCCTTGTATCTTACTGACATTTTGTAGTGCCAAAATGTATCAGACCAGTCTGTTCTGGAGTAACGTTGTCACTACGACCTCTCCTATAGACTCACTAAATTCTCCTATAGACTCACTATATTTCCCAGATAAATACTCTTCTACAATGCCCTCTCTTAAAGTCCTCTGTCGTAACGTTTACAGGACTCTCTACCTCTAAATCATACAAAAACTCCGTCCTTATATTACCTCACCAGTCCTTTACTCAAGATGTACCATTCCTTTCCGGTTTAATACACCTTGGGACACTCAGTACTGAGAACTGAGAATTTAAGGTAGCTCAGTTAGCTACCAATGATATATACCTTAGATTTTTTTTGTCTTTATCATGTCTAATTGGATAAAAGTCCTATCCTTATCGCTACGTCCGTATCTCTTACCTATACGTCTGTGCCCCGTCCCCCTCCCCTTCCCACCCTACTTGACCCTCTAACCGTGACTGTACATATATGACGGCACACGTTTTATCTAGCGATCACCCTTGGACGACGTACCGTGTCCTTCGAGTCGGACTACGAGACACTACCGGATCCGCTCTCCTACTCCTCCCCTCTCTAGCTTCCACCTCCCGTTTATACACATATATATATCGACTAAGTGAAACAACATGTCGTCTTTGATTGTATGTAGCATTTCGTTAATATAAGGTCATCTTTTCCTTAATACACTTAATCCAAGTTTTTCTCACAGTCACCTACCTATGGTTAATGTCAAAAGTTTCCCCGTATTATGTTAGATTAGAGACAAAAATTTTCGAGTCAAACTGATAAGTTACCTCTTACCTTATATCTCTCCATTCGTACTTTTGTCCCTCTGGTCAATCCTTCGTGACGTCAACACGTGCACTTTTTACTACATCAGACCCGTTTACACTATCGTAACCTTCACTGTTATTTACAACCTAAATACTTCTGTTTCGGGTGTCTCAAACGACTACTCTACTTAGTCCTAACTCCCTTTCCCTATCAATTTTAATATATGATTAGTTTTAATACTTATTGTTTACCAAAGTGAAACACGACTATTGATTCTACCTGTATTAAACCCCTCCAAGTCTTGAACGTCTTCTGTCTTTCTCAAAAAGAAACCGGTAATTATATTCTCAGATAATCTGGTGGATCACCTCTACAACTTATCCTTCGTCGTCCTGTGGTTCTTAACACTCGAACCCCGTGTCTACCTTCGGACCTTTATCTTATGTTTCTAAGCTTATACCTTATACTCCTGGTATATTATAGACACACTAAACCCTTATAAATCGGACAACCATTAATATATCATAGTACCTTGATCTACTCTAATAGATCCTTCTTCATTCATATCTTCCTTTCTCTCGGTTCCGGACTCGGGAACGCTTACGATTGTAGATCTTGTCCACCTCGGTCGCTACCTTTGTCTTTTTTGTGACTTCTTAACTCTCCTTTTTCATTTCGTAGGAAAGGACCTTCGGCTCACTTGGTTCACAAAGTTCTTGTTTCGATAATAGGTTATTCAATTGTGAAAACTCTCCAACTCATTAAACCTCTGTCTACATCGTTCTATCTTCAACAATAACTGGAACTAAACTTGTCCAGACACCGTCTCCAACCTCTTCCGTTACCGTGGGGTGAGGTCATGAGAACGGACCTTTTAGGGTACCTGCTTCCTCGGACCATCCGACGTCAGGTACCCCAGAGATTCTCAGCCCGTACTGACTCGTTGAAGTGAAAGTGAAAAGTGAAAGTACGTGACCTCTTCCTTTACCGTTGGGTGAGTTCACAAGAACGGACCTCTTAGGGTCCCTGCCGCCTCGGACCACCCGACGACGGATACCCCAGCGCGTCTCGACCTGTGCTGACTTCGCTACATCGTCATCGTCGTCGTCATCGTCTCCACCTCCGACTCGAACTAACCTCAACTAATTTCTCTCTTACCCTCATTCACCTCTATGAGAAAGGGTTTCATCTTCGTTTCTTTACCCGTCTTCGACCTCCCGTTTATCCCAGTTCCCTCAAACAAACGAAAAGTTCTAATCTCTGAAAAATATTGACCAAATGTCCGACTACCTTTACTGGGTCAACTCTCTCCCCTTTTACTTCTCCCTCGTCTTTTCCTCCCATCTTAAAATCATTGTTGTAAATAGTTATCCCCTCTTCCTTACCTTAGGTCTCGTGACCAAATTTACCTGGGTCCTCTCCAGGAGGTAACATACCCCTTCTTTCTGGTTCACATACCCAGTATACTTTATTCCGACCTTCTAAGTCACTATTCTTTTACTCCTAGAAAAAAAGACTAAGGAAACGTAAAAAGTCACTTGATCTTTAGTTCCAGTAGTCGGGTCTCACTCTCCGTCTCCCTCTCATAACTCCCGAACCCTACTCTTCTTTTCATGTATTTTATTTAAAAACCATCTCATCCTTTACTTGAATGTTATTTTCGTGTCT
This sequence comes from Capra ibex, assembly GCA_006410555.1. Taxonomy (NCBI): domain Eukaryota; kingdom Metazoa; phylum Chordata; class Mammalia; order Artiodactyla; family Bovidae; genus Capra; species Capra ibex. The sequence goes on from SJYO01052474.1 coordinate 22,276,693, forward strand.
TCCTCCGACTTACCACTACTCCACAAAGAACTCTAAATACCAGTAGTAAATAAAAATATTTTCCTTACCAAAAGAATTTTAACAAGGAATTTTCAAATTTACTCTAGTCTATTGAGTTCACACACAAAAAAAGGGTCGGTAAAAGTCCATGACCCCACGTTCACCCCTCATCCACCCCAAACCACAACCGATTTACTCGTCTCACCTCTTTCTTTTACTCCGTATAAGTTCAATGATTTTTATTACGGACCGTTTCACCTTCTTTCCAAGGGTCACTCGGTCAACGATTTTAAGATTCACTTTACGGTTCTCTCCCTTACCCTTCCATCATCTATTAAGATTCTCTGAGTAACGTTTGTCTTAACAAGAACCGTTTCAGTGAATCTAGACGATGAATGTTTATAGTCTACAAACCTCTATACAGACCAGTTCTGTCAAGTGTCGGACCGGAATCCCCAAACTTTGTTATAGTAGTGGTATTGACAGTTAATCGAATGTTAAAATAAAAAATAAAACTCATGAAGGTGGTACGTTTCGGTACGTAATAGACTTTGTTTCTCTGTCGTGTCGGATACAGAAGCCCCTTAACTGTAAGATGGTCTCTAGATCATCGTTTCTATTAACCTACATCTTTTACTGGGTCTTATCAAAACGACTCCCTCTCATACAAGGTTACCCTTTCGTTGTCCGTGTGATTTAATAAAGACACAAGAGGATCTCACCTGACATTTATAAATCCCTTGTGTCTGGAGAAAATTAGTCATCGTGTCAACCCAGAGATATATATGCCTCAAGAGAAAGTCTATAAGATCTCTGTTTATAGTCCGTTTTAGTGACTCATTTTAAGATTATATAGTCTATATTCGTCTACAAGGGTTCTTAAGTGTATGTACTAAACACTAGTTATGTTTTACCTACTAATAAAAAAGAAAGAAAGAGAAGAACGAGGAGAAAAGAGGATAAGAAAAAAAAACCGCCTCCTCCCCGTCACCACCACCATTTCTAATCCATTGTTCTTTTCACTATTTTATCATGGAACGTTTAGGCATCAGCAAAAGGAGGGAGAGAGGGAGGAAGGAAGGAGAGCAGGAAGGAAAGTATTACAAAACGAAAACAATTTCATCATATACAAGTAATATTTATATTCTTGTTATCTCCTTCCACGTTTCTGTTTACACTAACGGGTGGAGTTTAAGATGAGGGTCTTTATCAGTAATATTAAAATTACCAATGGTAGGATTTTTAAAGAGATACACAATTCCATCTTATTATCTGTCGTTCTTGACTATTGATTCAACAAAAAGAAATGGGAACTTCAACCCCCTTTTAAACATCGGTTTTCAGAAAGAACGTCCACTAGTAACGAATAGTTAAAAAAGAACCTTAACTGTAATACACGAAAGTTATATGTCTAATTGAGAAAGGGGGAATTAATAGTCTCTTCAAATCAACGTGGTATAGAAACCTATAAAAAGACAACGTACATAGATGGATAGACGGAGGATATATACAATAAAAAGAATATTAACACAATCCAAAATATAAAAAAGACACGTAAGTAAAGAGTTTACAAAGGGAATCAGTCATTAAATTAAAAATTGAAATAGATGATCCAAGAAACTAGAATGATTACACAAACAATAAAACTAGAATGATTACACAAACAATAAAATAATTAAATTAATAAATTTTTACTGGTAGTTAAACAAAGGTTTGAACACGTCAGGAAAAGACTCAACAAATTAACTTAAGTATAAGTTTATTAAATAAAAAATCTAATTTCGTGCGTGTTGTTTAAAATTTTAAAATTTTCTCGGTGATTATTTTTCTCTACGACAATGGTGTTAACGTCAACAACTAACCTAAGTGGATCAAACTGATGAAAAAGAATTGTCACTTTCACCGATATTCAGAAATTGTCCTTAATGACTCTTACCCTACAGTGTGACCTGTCTCCTCGGACCACCCGATGTCAGGTACACCAACGTCTCTCAACTTGTGCTGATTCATTGATCGTGTGTGTATGTGTGTATATTTCTTTTTAGATATTTGTTAACGTAAGTCTACGCTGATGTATAACAAGACCCCAATTGACAGTGAAACTGAGTAATTCCTCAAGTAATTCAAGTCAGTGAGTCAGTACAGGTTGAAAAACTGGGGTACCTGACGTCGTACGGTCCGAAGGGATAGGTAGTGGTTGAGAGTCTCGGACGGGTTTGAGTACAGGTAGTTCAGTCACTTAGGAATTGGTACTCTCCGATCCTCTCAGAGTCCGTTCAACACTGACTAGAAGAGGATAATAGTAGGATCTAGAGAAGACCTCTATACACATATATACACTTACACACATACATGAATATACTTAAATATATATTATATTTATATATATATATACTTAACTACACACACGTATACATATACTGTTTCCTGAACATATATATTGAGTAGAAGACATAACGTACAACTGGGTACACCCAAGTGCTACGTAACCAGTAAAGATTCTCGTTTTGATCTCTATCAGTACTTTAGACAGATAGAAACAAGTTTCAAATCTGAAACTTTATAACGAAGAAGTAGTTAAATCAAAGACATCGAATCAATAGACAAGATAAATTGTGATGGACCAATGTGGATTATACCCAACGAGGGTTCGAAACGTTGTGAGTAAGTTACGTATCCCACATTTTAAAGGACAGTGTCTAATAGAAGGGAAAGGAGGTGACACATCTTCTCAAAAATATCTGAAAGAAAGACACTCACTCTTCCCTGATTAAGGGGTAGACCTACGGTGGACATTCTCAAGTGTGAAAAAGAGTCTTCTTTAAATATTAGACATTGTCGTTCGAGAAAGTATAAGAAAATTCGTCAGACACAACGGTAAGAGTTTCACAATTCATATTTCTAAGAAATATCCAACAAAAGGATCCTGGTACAATAAATATCTTAGGTACGGTAAACATAAATTCTAAACAAATTGTCTTCGTTCCAGTCGTTAGTCTATATATAATGAGGTGTGTTTTTATTAGAATACAGAAGTACTCTCTGTATAAATTTCTTTTATATATCACTGATTTAACTGAAACCAATACATAAAACTAATAATAGATCGGACAGACAGTTGAGTGAGGTTGGATCAACCTTCTTATTTTTAAATTCACAGAGACCGTTTCGATACTTTATCCCTTGGGTACTCTCACCACAAAGAGTCTGTGAAACTTCCGATAGATGTCATCTTAGTAATCCCTCTACAATTTTACGTATAGGAACCTGAGGCCAAATTCCGGGTAGTATCTGAAGGTTTCTAAACCAATTCTAGGACTTCACAAACTCTTGGTATTATAATTATAATCTTAATCTTTAACTGTCATAGTAGTAGTAACGTTTACTTGAAATAACTCTTTAAATCCCTTGTTCTACTTAAAAATAGACACGTTTTTTTTATATTTGGTGGTCAAAACAATACGAAAGTCACCAGATTTTATTAAAGACCAGATAGAACTTCCACTCCTTAACTCTTAGTCACCTACCAGGGCCCATCCATTCGTTACCTTCACTGTTTTTTCGTGTTTTTGGTAAGTGTCTATTTTATCAAATGATTTCTTATATGGAGGACCTCTCGACCGGAATTGTTTCCAAAGGACTCAGGATAGAGTTCATGGGTGACGGTCTCGTCGAGAGAAGAAGGTCTCCTTTTACGGAATATAAGAATACTCGACAACTGGACCTTATACAAGTCACGACTACCTTTTCTTACACCTGGAAAGAGTCGACCCGTATTCTCTCTCGAACGAGAACTAAAACGACCACTGAGTCCTAAAACAAATTAGAGTTTGACTTGAAGGCAAGTCAAAGTCAGCGAGTCAACACAGGTCGAGAAACACTGAGGTACCTGACATCGTACGGTCCGAAGGGACAGGTGGTGGCTGAGGTTCTCGAACGAGTTTGAGTGTAGGTAGTTCAACCACTATGGCAGGTTGGTAGAGTAACAGACAGGGGAAAAGGAGGACGGAAGTCAGAAAGGGTCGAAGTCCCAGAAAAGGTCGCTCAGTCAAGAAGCGTAGTCCACTGGTTTCTTAACCTCAAAGTCGAAGTCGTAGTCAGGAAGGTTACTTATAAGTCCCAACTAAAGAAAATACTAACTGAACGGACTAGAGGAACGTCAGGTCCCCTCCCTGAGAGTTCTGACTTGAATGTGAGTGTGAAAACGAATGGACACGTACTCGTACCGACATAACAAACCTGTTAGTTAAAACAGTGTCGGAGTTCTTCACCTAAAGCAGTACCCACGTCCATAAATAAAGGTAAAAAGTGTAGAAAGTCAGTCAGTCAAGTCAGCGAGTCAGCACAGACTGAGAAACGCTGGGGTACCTGACGTCGTACGGTCCGGAGTGACAGGTAGTGGTCGAGGACCTCAAATGAGTTTTGAGTTCAGGTAACTCAACCACTACGGTAGGTTGGTAGAGTAGAAGACAGTAGGGGAAGGGGAGGGTGGAAGTTAGAAGATGTGTAAATAACTTCATGTTAAATGTGTATTATTTTACGGGGGTAAGGCTCATACGACGATGACGACGATTCAGCGAAGTCAGCACAGGCTGAGACACGCTGGGGTATCCGTCGTCGGATGGTCCGGAGCGACAGGGACCCTAAGAGGTCCGTTTTGTGACCTCACCCAACGGTAAAGGAAGAGGTTACGTACTTTTACTTTTCACTTTCACTTCAACGAGTCAGTACAGGCTGAGAAGTGTTGGGGTACCTGACGTCGGATGGTCCGAGGAGGCAGGTACCCTAAAAGGTAACGGAAGAGGCTAAGACTTATATTTCGAGTTATTTAAAGCCGTAGTGGTTAAGTCACCTGTATTTAAACTCGTTTAAGACCTTCTATCATTTCCTGTCCCTTTGGACTATACAACGTCTCAGGTACCCCAACGTCTCAGACTGTACTGAATTGCTACTTGTTGTATTTAGACACACTAGTGGTAGTGCTAGTTCTATATCCTACTAGGGTACCGGGTTTTTTCAAGAGAGTACGGTGGAACGTCAGTGGGGAGAAAGAGTGATCGGTGTCAGGACCCGTTTGTGAGTAGATAAAAGACAGTAAAATTTTATCAAAACGAGCATGACTTTAAGACATATTTACCTTACTATATCATACATACAGAAGAAAACGAGTCTTTTTACAAAAATTTTAATTAGACACAGTAACGTGCATTGTTATCACTTTACCAGATATATAAAATTACAATTCATCATCAGGTGACTTACGCACAAAGTGTTCAACAAATAGGTAAGTGAATAACTACCTCTCAACCAAACCAAAGGTCAAAAAAACGATGATTCTCATTTAGACGGTACGTATAAGAAGATCCCATCCGTATATCAAATTAACAAGAAACTAACAACCCAGTATACTGTCTACACACAACTTGAAATATCGTTGGACGGTTTGACGAAATGTTTCATTAATATGGTGAAATAACAGGGTTGTCGTAACGAACTCTGAACTAGGTCAAAAATTTAAAAATCGGTAAGACTACCTAAACGTTACCATACAATTATACCAAATTTAAACGTGAAAAGAAAACTGACTACATCAATACATAAAAAACTACATGAATCAACGGTAAACATATAGAAGAAAATATTTCACAAGTTTGGAAAACTATTAAAAAATACTATCCAAAAACAGTAGAATAATTCAAGATCTATGTTCAGGAAACAGTCTATTTTTACGTACGTGTAGTTAAGTATATATATACTTAAATATTTACGTATTTAAGTATGTGTGTATATGTGTGTACACTTTCATGTGCATGTAAATGTATGTATACGAGATATGTGTGTATACACACATGTACATATATATGTGTATATATGTACCGAAGGGTTCACCGAGTAACCATTTCTTAGGTGAAAAGTTCGTTATCTGAACTCAAATTAAGGACTCAACCCTTCTAAAGGACCTCTTCCTTTACCGTTGGGTGAGGTCATAGGAACGGACCCTTTAGGGTACTTGTCCCCTCAGACCACCCGATGACAGGTACCTCAGTGGTTCTCAACCTGTGTTGAATCACTAATTTGTCATCGTCGTATATATCTATGTATATACTCATTGTAAAGTAGGACCGGGGAGGGTAAAACCACCAATCGAAAAATAAAAAAATTACCCCAAAGAGTTCTAAGCTAAAATTAAAGCCACTTTGAGTTAACTAATTAAGACCTAAAAACGTGTCAAAAGAGGAAATCCTTCTAAATATCAAAACCATAAATATAAATCCAGATACTAGGTACAACTCAATTAAACTACATACTAGACTTCTTTCGAGTTTCAAGTGAATAAGTACACATGTAGGTCTACAAGAAGTGGAAAGTACCCTTTCTGAGGAGAGTCATAACTTAACGGAACCGTAGAACAGTTTTTAATTAACTAACATACACTTAGATAAAGATCTATGAGTCAAGAGGAGGTAACTGAATATATAGATGTGTCTAGTATAATCTTGATGTATAGGTCATGGTGTGATAGAACTAATCACATCGGAACCACACGCAAAAGTCTAGTTCGTCATATTCAAGAAGTCGAATCAATGAGAAAAGTTTCGCTAAAACCGACAAGATCCAGGAAGTTTATCAGTACATATAAAATATCAGTTGAACGAAAGATTTTTTTTTTTTTGAAGGATCCTAAAAGAAAACATTTATAAAAAGAAATAACACCATTTTATATCTTTTGTTACAAACGATAAAATTGGTAAAATTCCATATATTAAGTTACTGTAGTTAATGCAAGTGGTACAATACGTTGATAATGGTGATAAAGACTTTAAAAAGTACTGGGGTTTGTCTTGCAGACATGGGTAATTCCCCGTTATGAGTTATGAGGGGTCGGGAACCACTAGAGATTAGACGAAAGACGGAGATACTTAAACGGATAAGATCCGTAGTGTGTATTTACCTTAGTATATAATACACAAGAAAACACTGATTGAATAAAGTGAATTACAAAAGTTCTAAGTAAGTATAACATCGTACATAGGTTAAAGTAAGGTTAAATACCGACTTATTATAAGGTAATACATTTACACGGTGTAAAACAAATAGGTAAGTAGACACCTACCCTGTGAACTCAACAAAGATTGAAAACCGATAACAGTCACTACGACGTCACTTGTGACTGTAATTGCATAGACAAAATCATCAACAAAAGTTAATAAAATCCATATATAGATCCCCACCTTAACAACTCGATATAACCTCTTCCTTTACCGTTGGGTGAGGTCATAAGAACGGACCTTTTAGGGTACTTACCTCCTTGGACCACCCGATGTCAGGTACCCCAGCGTTTCCCAACCTATACTGACTCGCTGAAGTGAAAGAAAGAATACCCGGACGATCCTAAAATTAACTCTAACACGACTTAAACATCTTGTTAAAACTCACTTAACTATTTGTTGCAACTCGGTTGACTGGGCACTTGTACCATATAGAGACAGTATCGTACCCGACGGTATTACTTTATGGTAACTGACCCACGGAATTTTTTGTCTTAAAACAAAAGAATGTCAAGACATCCGACCCTTCTGGTTGTAGTTCAATCGTTTCATCAAAAATACGACTCCAAAGAAATCGAACTGAATTTCCGTCGACGGTAAAACGACACACGAACGGACTGCAGAACACAACACACATCTCTCTCTCTTTATTCGGGAGAGTACAAAAGGGAAGATATTACCGAGATTAAAGTAGTATTCTCGAAGTGAGAGTAATAGAGTAGATTTGGGTCAATGGAGGGTTTCCAGGGTAATGGTTTATGATAATGTAACATTTAACCCCGAGGTTGTATAATTAAATTTACCTTCCATATGTTAAATCAGAAGTCGTTGAAGGAATGAATTCTGAACAAATTAAAAAGAGTCATTATAAAACATTAAAATTCATAGGATGAACATGTGTGTAAAACAATTTAAAATCATAAAGTATCAAAAAACTACGATAGTATTTACATAAAAACAAGGTAAAGGTTAATAGACAAACATATATCTTTATATTCATTACTAAAAAAACGTTAACTAGAACATACGATGTTGAAACGAATCACGATCACCGAAAAAAAAAAAAAAATTCTAAAAGATATGTGGGTCATGAGTTAGTCTAACTGACACTCATTTCTATAAAAATGAAAAGAAAAGGATAGACACGTGGACCATAAAGGAGAGAGGACGTAAGGGAAAGAACTAACACGACCGATCTTGGAGAACACAGTCCATGTCACCGTGACTACACCCATCTGTAAGTAACGGAACACGGGTCAGTATCCCTCTCCTATACTTTAGAAAATGGTAATTTACACTATAATCGACGTCCTGTAAAATAAAGGTAAAATTATAAACATTGATTATACTAGTCAAACAACCGATGTGTCCGAAAAAGGAATGGGTCTCAGACATCAGTCACTAATACGATCGAAGTCCGGGAAATTAAGACAAAGTTAATCTCGTCAAGAATAAACAGGTACAATATATACTCGACGACGTATTATAAAATAAAGGGACCAAGGTACCGATTTTTATTAAATTTTTAATGACCGTATTACAGTACGATAACTGAAAATAACCTCAAGTTTCGTCGATCACTTGGAGTAACTACTTTTATGACTTATAATACTTTGAGTTAAAAGGAACTTTTTTCTGGGTATTCTATTTAAGGATTACCTTAAATCATGGTTCCGGTGTGAACCTTAGTCATATACTTTCATAATGTCGAGACGAGATATTTCGACACTCTTTAACGAATTAGTTGATATAAAGGTAAAAGAAGAATCAGAGTACCTTCGAGTCTCGACTTACAACACGTATTAGTGTAGTTACTACTAAAAATATAAACGTAGATGAAAAGATCATGACACCATACAAAACTAAATAAAGGTAGAATTAGATAAATACAGAAAACAACATCCAGTTAAGTTTAGGATAATCTTTCCTAAATCTTCATATTTATTAATAGAGAAAAACTTAATTATTTTTTCGATAAAGTATTTTCCTAGATGGAAATTTATAAATTAACCTTATTATAGATGGAAATTCTTAGAATTACCTTTCGATATTTACCTTTTAGAGATCCGAATCCTTGTGACAGAAAATAATTGGAACGTTCTATTTCGAAGGTTTCTCTTCGTAAACCTTACTACTAGAACAACTCCACTTCGACTTTACGAATACTGATTTTGTTCCCCTTTGTTTTGGGTCTCTGGACGACAAAAGAAATCACTAGGTTTTCTTTACCAACTTATACGACTTTTATAAGATGATTTACTTTACCATTTCTAAGTGTTACTGAACCCAAAGACCCACTCTACCATTTTCTTTCAACTCTCAATGACACTCGGTAAGGCCAGAGAGGAATACGAACTTCTTCGCCAAACAAAAGATACTGTTATTGATCTTGTTTTTTAAAATTAATATCATTAATATCATGGTGGATTACGTTAGTGTGTGTTCATATAAATATGTAAAATTACAATTAACATCTACAGAACTGGATCTTCTCTATATCTCACTTTTAATAAAATATTTTTCAACTTAAGAGACGGTGGGATTTACAAATTAAAAATATACATTAAAAAATCCTCTTTTCTGTCTCGTAAATGAAATTTTTATAAACATACACAAATATAAAAACATAATCACATATATATATATAGAAATTACAAACTCTCATTATAATTTCAAGACGATTAATGTACCCAATAAAGTATAAAGAGTGTTATTAATTGTTGTCAGGAGATTACCGTCAATATGAACACAGGTAATATGTCTACTCTTTGAATCGAATCTCTACAAGTCATTAAACGGGTTTCAGTCTATCAATTATTTTCCGTCTTAACCCTAAATTTGGTATTGACAGAATTAGCCACGGAGTCAACTTTCCGTAAACTGACAATTGTCACCGAATGTGTTTATTTTTAGAAAAGGAGTGTAGTCCAAAGGACTTTCTTCGTCTAACGAATGTGACCAAACGAACGTATCAAGTTACTACGATACAATAGAAACGAAAATGACAAGGGTTGTTCCACCGGAAAGTAAAAGTGAAAAAAAAAAAAACGAAGTACCAACGTTACACGTGTCACGTCCAAGTCTGTAGCACACAAGTCCTGTCCTTCTGGTCCGTTCACTATCACGGTCGCTCTTGACACGGTGCACTCTTAGGCACCGATGTTCTCTTCGTCCTTTTCATTGGCAATCCCAGGGATTGGTGTCTTCTTCCACCGATCCCGGGTTCTTACCGAGAACCCAAACGGGTTATTTATGTAGTTTTACAACTACGACACTCCAATCGTGATCTCCTTAAACTAATACTACTACGTATTCACAATTTTCACTACTAATTTTCTCCCTCTCATTTTCACTTATAAAATGAAGAACATTCGAGACATTAAGTCAAAAGGTAGTCTCTCGAAACCCTGCGAAACGAAACGATCGAGGACCAGAAGTCAAAACGTCACGAACTAATAGAAAGAGGTTGTACAAAGACGTCATGACAGTACACATTGGACAGTCTCTACCGTTCTTTTTCCCTACCCTTGGACCGGGACGACATCGAATCTCAAATCAATTCTCTAATACGTAATATCATCTTTCCCATGGTTGTCATGCCACCCCCCACGTGTAAAACATAATATTATAATGGTTATAAAACTTTTTCTCTATTCGAACTTATTAGTACATAACAATTTTCTTAAATTCGACCAATGGTTCTTCGTCTCAATATTAAATAATAAAACAATCGAAGATTGTTATTAATCTCATGGGGTGTTTCTATTGGTTTTCCATTTTTTGGTTTTGGGTTTTATTTTGTCATAGTCCCCACTTTTCAATTCTCGTAAATTCCTTTAGAGTGACTTCACTTATCGACAATCATTTCAATATGAAACGGAACCAAGTACTTAGATCAATCAAAGTTTAGTAAAACGAAATTCTCGGAGTTATACTAGAGACGTAAATCCTTCCCAATTATAGTAGTCCCATTGCCCGTTCACCGGTAGAAGTACAGACCATAGTGACCTTTAAAAATATTTACCCTTTATGAAAATATCCAAACTTTCTCCAATACACCCCAGTAAATAAGTTCGTGATTATATGACTACGGACCGGACATGACCCTTTACGTAGGTCGGGGTCTTGGTATCTTCAGTACCAAGAATACGAGTCTTCGAACACCAGGTCCCTTCGACCAGAAGACTACAGGTAAATCGAGAGAGTACAATACCTGGACGTCGGTAGGGACAGATGTACGATTTCGGTCAAACTGAGAAAGTTACTTTGACTGACTAGTTTCATCCGTTTTTACGGTTTACCTATCAATTAGTCTTGTGAGTTCGATGTACATATTCGACTGTGCATGGATGTATACAAGGATCGTAAGTCGTTCTTTACACCTTAACACAGGTAACTTTAAGACGAAATAAGGGTACAAATATTTTTGTATAATAGATGACAACAATTTAAACTGTTTTATAGACCTTTAATAATTGGGATAAATTTTTATACCAAAATAGTCGTCTTTTTACTAAGGACATTCATGTGACTCATCTCACGGATCGTGATTCCCATGTATTAATTGTTAATCTACTCGCTTATAACGACCTATTTTCATTTATTTAGTGGTACAGAGACCTCTTGAAAAAAAAGAGTCTCACTCATCTCGAGAAGATTGTTTAGGAATGTGAATATTTATCTGTGAAATCTTTTCAATATCAAACACAACCAATTCAGATCAATTCAAGTTTAATAACACAGAATTCTCGAAGATCCCGTTAAAAGGACCTTTACGAATTTCACTATACACTTTCGGAAGAGGACCACATAGATCTAGGAGACGATTTGACTCTCCAACAAAACTACAGGAAACGTATTTTACTGTATTACAGTAAAGAACACGTCTCGTTACGCGATCGACCGTTAACAAACGAACGACACTCCAAACCTACCATCACAAAACAGTCTCCTCGAAGCATATATAAGGAACCGAAGATTGAAGATTACGAGTCACGTTGACTCGACGATGAAGAAGTCTACTCTTTGAGATCACAACCATTCAAGCTTCGGAGAGTTTAAAACTTTCGGGAAACGGTTCCTCTTTCGCCTGGTAGGTAAATGGACAAAAAGACGTCATAGTAAAGGAAGTTTACGGGTCGCATACAGGTGTATAACCGATTAAACTTTTGACCTCACACGGATGAGGGTACCCATTTCTCTTCTTTAGATAAACAACAACTACAACAACAAATCAGAGATCCAGCACAGGTTGAGAAAACACTGGGGTACCTACCATCGGACGCTCTAAGGAGACAGGTGCCCTAAAGGGTCCGTTCTTATGACCTCCCCCGACGGCAAAGGAAGAGGTCCCGTAGAAGGTCTAGGTCCCTAACCTTGACGGAGAGGACGTAACCATCCGTCTAAGAAATGAAATGAAGACTCGGTGGACCTTTCAGGATTAGACGATAATGTTCACAGTCTTGAACTATTCTTTCAGTAAATTGAGACCGGCGACCTACTAAACATTGTAACGAAATAGACGTGTCCATGCACAAATACTATGTTGTTACTTTTCTGTATAAGGAACGAGACTTTCTTGCATCATAAATTATACGTCTTTAGTACTATCCACGACGGTATCCTCTTCCGTGTCTTGACCTACCACATTTCGTTCACCCGTGGACTCGGTCACACCACACCCCAGTCCCTCTGGAACCTACAGATACATCCTAGTCGGTGCTTTACTAAAGTCTATACTTTCCTTTTTACAATAAAAAAAGTGTTTTAATTTTCGAAATTATAGGAATCATAACTTTAATATAAGAGTTATACGTTTATTGAAATTTCTACCTCTCCACCGGATCGTCTCGTAAATTCTCGAGTCTGAGACCTCGGTCTAACGATCCAAGCGTAACACTTAAAAGGAACACAATCGAGACACTTGAACCCGTTCTGGGAATTGTATAATTACGACGTCAAAGAGACAAATATTTACCCCTAGTGCTACGATCGATCGAGTGTTCCAAAAATCTTCCTTATTTACTTAAATGTAAGTATTTTGTATCGTTCATAAGATACACAAACAATTCATTTATAACAGTATCTATTTCTTCATAAATTCGTGTGAATAAACGGTCACTGGACCTTATACTGAATACAGAAGAGGTTCACAGAGGTCACAGAGAGACATGAGAGGTTCAGTTACTTCAATTAGGACTATCGGACTTCGAGGATATGTCACCATAACTCTTCACCCAATTCGTAACTAACTGATACTAGAGTAGATCACTCTGACGAATACGTATAATTACATATAATATAATATATATGTACATACCGTAGACCGGGGTAGTGAAGTACCCTTTATCCACCCCTTTGTCACCTTTGTCACAGTCTGCAATAAAAAACCCCTAGGTTTTAGTGACGTCTACCACTAACGTCGGTACTTTAATTTTCTGCGAATGAGGAACCTTCCTTACTATATTGGTTAGATCTATCATATAAGTTTTCGTCTCTGTAATGAAAAGGTTGTTTCCAGGTAGATCAATTCCGATACCAAAAAGGTCACCAGTACATACCTACACTCTCAACCTGATACTTCTTTCGACTCGAGACTGCTTAACTACGAAAACTTGACACCACAACCTCTTTTGAGAACTCTCAGGGAACCTGACGTTTCTCTAGGTTGGTCAGGTAAGACTTCTAGTCAGGAGTCACAAGTGACCTTCCTGACTACAACTTCGACTTTGAGGTCATGATACCGGTGGAGTACGCTTCTCAACTGAGTAACCTTTTCTGGGACTACGACCCTCCCTAACCCCCGTCCTCCTCTTCCCCTACTGTCTCCTATTCTACCGACCTACCGTAGTGGCTGAGCTACCTGTACTCAAACCCATTTGAGGCCCTCAACCACTACCTGTCCCTCCGGACCTCACGACGCTAAGTACCCCAGTGTTTCTCAACCTGTACTGACTCGCTGACTTGACTTGACTACACATAATTATTCAAACTTATCAAAAATCCTTTAGAACTTTTTACGTTTTTATCGTTTATATTTTAAGATGTCTCAAAGAGTCTCAGATCATGTAAATACTATTATCTTTGATTAATAATATTTTTTCCCTTTTTACAACCTGAATTTCGTAGTCAATTGAACATAATTTCTGTATTATGTTGATGTTCATAATTAAATTGATGTTATTTTGTACCGTCTTTCTATTCTCTTTGAAGGAAAGGGAACTAACGATCTCGATCAATACTATGATTATTTTCTTTGAACTTAAAGAAAGTATGTAAATTAGAAGGACTTTCTTCTTTATCTACAAAAACTTTTCCACGGATCTTGTAGGATTATTCCTTAGAAAGCAATCAAGACGAAGTCAATGATTATTTGAGTTTAACGTCAGAACAAGAAAGTTGTTCATTTTATGCATCTTCTATTTATAAATCAAACTTTAGTGTTGTTTCATTAGTCAAACAAGAAAAATAAAAAATAGGAGGACCCGTCACCACTTAAATAATTAGTGATCATCTAGGAGGGAAGTTTCCGACTCGACTAAAATAAAACTCCTACAAATTGGGTTTCAACGGACATCTTACAGTGAGATATTAATTAAGTTCGATGACTCGACCTCGGACACCTTTTTCCGTATCACATCCAAAGTACACCCACATTTCCTTTACCCTTTCCATATATGTAAACCGGATTTATTACGACTTTATCAAACGACACGAAGAATATTGAGGATAAATACAGTCATTTAAGTCATTTAATAAAGATTTTCGAAAAAAAAAGAAGGAAGGAAACACACACACACACACACACACACACACACACACACACACACACGCGTGTACATATACGTCACACCTTCCTCAAACCATCTTTGAACCCTCCTTCTATTAATCCTTTCAAAATCGATCTAATACACTCCTCTGTATACATCAATGGATTCAGTATCCTCGGTTACCGTCTATTCGGACCTTTTAGGTTTTAGCAAAAGTCCCTGGTTTGTCCAATAAATATTAGGAGGATTTACATTTCCAGTGAAATTATTATCTTAATAAGTCAAAGTCGTAATAGAAAAGGTTCGTGATTCAAGTACTTTTTCTTTGAACTAAGGCATCCATAATCCCTCAGTTCCACGTAAGGATCGATCCCATTGCTGTCCGATATTAAAAAGAATAAGTATGTCATAAATGATAAACAAAAGGGAGACAGTTTGGAACTCAACTGGTAAAAAAAAAGGTCGGACGAACCTTTCCATATCCCCTTATTTACATGTCTCGTCTGTTCTACGCCTTCTTTCTTGGGACGGTCTACCTCTGTCGAGGAAGTGTACCGTTTCTCCTACTCTTTCCGGCAGGAGGCCGTTTTCTGGGGGTACCAAAAGTTCTCCCGTTTCGGGTCTCACCGAAGTCTCTTCTCAACATCGAAGTCTCTTCCTAAGAGACGTATTGGTCGCGACTCCGAGGGTTTGTGTCAGAAAAAAATTTTTTTTAAAAAATAAAAATGAAATAAAATGAAATGTTATGACATAACCAAAACGGTATGTAACTGAACTTAGGTGGAGCCCACATGTACACAAAGGTTTGTACTTGGGGGGAGGGTGGAGGGAGGGGTATAGTAGAGAGACCCAGTGGGGGTACGTGGTCGGGGTTCGTACGACATAGGACGTAACCTGTATCTGACCGCTAAGCTAAGAATGTACTATCATATGTACAAAGTTACGGTAAGAGGGTTTAGTAGGGTGGGAGAGGGAGAGGGAGACTTAGGTATGGGATCTCGGTTCGGGGAGACTGACACCGTCAAGGTTGGGTTTACTTGAACCGACGACACAGTTACAGGGAACTTTATCACGATAAAACCTTCGACGACAATCTCTATTCATTCCAGTCCCCTGTACACTGACGGTTCGGCGTCGAGAGTAGACAATCATGGTAGTGTCTCTCACCAACCGAGTCTTAGACTCTCTATTAGGACTGGTCACTCACGTTTCTCTACTTGAACCCCGTCCGTATATAAAAGACTCCCACCCCCGTCACCGTTCTCGACGAGGGTCCCGTCGCTTCTGTCTATCCCCGTTACCGTCTGACAAAATTCTAATTGATACTAAATCACATGTACTAGTTAACGTTCCCTCTCTTTAATTCTATACTTTGGAAACCCCCTTCAACAAAATCAGTAAGTCTATATTCTTCACTGTCTGATCTGACATACCGGGGGACCCTTGTCCTATTTCTATAAGCAAGTTTTTGATTACTACACTTTGATTCCGCTAGATTACTGTTCCACTTCTTCGACCCTCACTTCCAAGAGGTTCTCCCTTACAGCTCATCAAACAACATGACATACGTTTATCTTCGTGACTTCTCATCGGTGTAGATTTTTACACTAGTGACTTTGATCTTTCGGACCTCTTGTGAACTACTACCTTATTTCTTATGTCCACTCTACGAAAAAAAAGGTTCGACACCCATCTGTAAATTTACTCCTTTTCCGTCTTTTTTATCATTTTATCATTTGTCATGACACCTCTTACCAATAAAACTATTAAATTCTAATCAAACCTTATACAAACATTATCATAGAAATAAATCACTTTTTTTTCAGAACTAAGTATGACTCTTGTATGTTCGAGAAAAAGGAGTTCTTTCCTGTTTCAATTCGTTTTGCAACTTTAGTCTTCACAATTCTATTTTTTTATTTTGACACCCATCTTTAAGATTTCTTTTCTTCTGACTTTTTTTTCGGGGTCATCTAAATTCCTTTAGGATTTTGGTAGTCACAAGAGGTAGACTTCTGGTAGTTCCCTTTTGTCTGACTACCCATATCACAACCCGAGTGAACTTACTTTGTTTTTATGGGACAACGGTACTCAGCCTTTCTATGAGATCGTAATTTTGAGTATCGAATCCCTGAAGGGACTGACAAATCGCCAATTCTGAGATGTGAAGGATACGTCTTCCAAGAGACCAGTCCCTTGATTCTAGGGTGTACGACGTATCGATTTTTTTTAAGTATTGAATTTATTAGAAAAGGTAATTGATAAATGGAGAATACCGACTAGAAAGGTGATCTTTCATTCGAGGTACTCTTGTCCATGGTATAGACAAGAGAAGTACCACTATATAGGTCGTCGATCTTTTCTGTATCTATTCATATACAACTTAATTTTTTACTCATATGTCAACATGGGAGACTAGAAATCGTCCGTTATTTCAGACGGGTAGAGGTTCTTGTTAAGTATCATACCTTTTCGTTAGAGACACGCATAATTTCATGTTGTCTCTCATTTCATGAATATATAAAATTTTATAAGTAATCTCTTTGTAAACAGTAATATGAATAGAGTAAATATAAATCTAAAATCTTACGAGATGACACCAAAAGTAAAATCGTCTAAATGGACGAATCAATATCGAGTAAACCCTTTTATAATCTTAATAAGACTAAAGGAACTCGAAAGACACTGATCCGGTCCCCTCCTCCTCCTCCAACAAGTCCTCACACAATTCAACCGGAACATAAGTCTTAAGTGGGTCACTGTTATGTATAGTCATAGTACATGACTTGACACACATCCTCGTCTACAAACCGTACAAAGTCCGATGAAAACCCTTATCAGAGATAACTTCTTTCCTTTCATACGAAGTATAGGTAAGTACATTAAATACTCTCATTTCTCCCTAAAGAGTGTTTCCCTCTTACGACCTACCTGATAGTATAAATGTTCTATTTCGTACGATACACGTTTAATCGTCTCAGTCAGTCATATCTTCTCCTGTTTCTCTATATTTGTGTAAGGACGCCTTCCTCTAATTGAAAGATTTCTCGTTTGTACGTTCTTTTATGTGCTAAGATATCCGAACCAAAGTGATGTTTCACATTGGTAAACAAAGGCAACGAAAATAATCTTTTTTTAGAAAACGTTCTTGATAAAACGGGGTGTTATTCCACAAACTTATAACCTTAGAACCCCAATTCTCCCTAAACGTTTTTAATAGATTAGAATGGTGGATAGACTACGAACTTAATTAAAAAGTTTTTGGAACAGTGCCTAGAACGTCAGTCTCTAGGTCGTGGAAGATCTCTCTCACCTATCCTCGAGGTAGGAACCTCTTGAAACTGTGATTCTATACGAAGTCAAGTCAAGTCAACGAGTCAACACAGGTTGAGAAACGCTGGGGTAACTTAGCGTCGTACGGTCCGGAGGGACAGGTAGTGGTTGAGTACTCAAATGAGTTCGAGTACAGGTAGCTCAACCACTATGGTAGGTCGGTAGAGTAGGAGACAGCAGGAGAAGAGGAGGACGGGGGCTAGGAAGGGTCGTAGTCCCCTAAAAGGTCACTCAGTTGAGAAGCGTACTCCACCGGTTTTGTAACCTCAAAGTCGAAGTCGTAGTCAGGAAGATTACTTGTAGGTCCTGACTAGCGGAAATCTTACCTGACCAACCTAGAAAAACGTCAGGTTCCTGGAGAGTTCTCAGAAGAGGTTGTGGTGTCAAGTTTTCGTAGTTAAGAAGTCGCGAGTCGAAAGAAGTGTCAGGTTGAGAGTGTAGGTATGTACTGGTGACCTTTTTGGTATCGGAACTGATCTGCCTGAAAACAATCGTTTCATTACAGAGACGAAACGTTATACGATAAATCCAACCAGCATTGTAAGGAAGGTTCCTCATTCGCAGAAAATTAAAGTACCGAAGTTAGTGGTCGACGTCACTAAAACCTCGGGGGGTTTTAATTCAGACTGTGACAAAGGTGACAAAGGGTAGATAAAGGGTACCTCACTACCCTGGCCTACGGTAATAGAAGTAAAAGACTTACAACTCGAAATTCGGTTGAAAAGGTGAGAGGTGAAAGTGAAAGTAGTTGTCCGAAAAATGAAGGAGAAGTGTAAGACGGTATTACCACCACAGTAGACGTATAGACTCCAATAACTATAAAGAGGGTCTTTAGAACTAAGGTCGAACACGAAGGAGGTCGGGTAGTAAAGAGTACTACATGAGACATATATTCAATTTATTCGTCCCACTGTTATATGTCGGAACTGTATGAAGAAAAGGATAAACCTTGATCGGAAAACAAGGTACCGGTTAAGATTGACAACGAAGGACTAGACGTATATCCAAAGAGTTCTCCGTCCAGTCCACCAGACCATAAGGGTAGAGAAAGTCCTAAAAGATCAAATAACACTAGATGTGTCAGTATCCGAAACCGTATTAGTTATTTCGTCTTTACCTACAAAAAGACCTTGAGAGACCGAAAAAGGTACTAGGTCGTCTATAACCGTTAAACTAGAGACCAAGGAGACGGAAAAGATTTTGGTCGAACTTGTAGACCTTCAAGTGCCAAGTGCAATAACGACTTCGGACTGAACCTGGTAAAACTCGTAATGAAATTATCGTACACTCTACTCACGTTAACACACTATCAAACTCGGAAGAAACGGTAACGGAAAGAAACCCTAACCTTACTTTTGACTGGAAAAGGTCAGGACACCGGTGACGACTCAAAAGGTTTAAACGACCGTATAACTCACGTCGTGAAAGTGTCGTAGTAGAAAGTCCTAAACTTTATCGAATTGACCTTAAGGTAGTGGAGATGATCGAAACAAACATCACTACGAAAGATTCCGGATGAACTGAAGTGAAAGGTCCTACAGACCGAGATCCACTCACTAGTATGGTAGCACTAATAGACCCAACACTTCGGGAAAAAACAATTCAAGAAGACACATAAGAACGGTGGAGAAGAATTATAGAAGACGAAGACAATCCAGGTATGGTAAAGACAAGAAATAGTTCGGGTAGAAACGTACTTTACAAGGGAACCATAGAGATTAAAAGAACTTCTCTAGAGATCAGAAAGGGTAAGATACAAAAGGAGATAAAGAAACGTGACTAGCGACTCCTTCCGAAAGAATACAGAAGAACGATAAGAAACCTTGAGACGGAAGTCTACGAATATAGAAAGGAAAAGAGGAAACGAAAAACGAAGAGAAGAAAAGTGTCGATAAACATTCCGGAGGGGTCTGTCGGTAAAACGAAGAAACGTAAAGAAAAGATACCGCTACCGGAACTAGGGAAAGAGGTCATGTTACAGTGCTTGGAGACAGGCATCAAGTAGTCCGTGAGATAGATAGTCTAGAACAGGGAATTTAGATAAAGAGTGAAGGTGACATATTAGTATTCCCTAAACTAAATCCAGTATGAACTTACCAGATCACCAAAAGGGATGAAAGAAGTTGAATTAAGACTTAAACCGATATTCCTCAAGTACTAGACTCGGGCAGTCGAGGGTCAGAACAAAAACGACTGACATATCTCGAACAGGTTGAAACCGACGTTTCTTATATTACTGAGATTACAGACACAACTGGTAGACCACTACAGGTACACATCAGAAGAGAACACAACAACCTTCTCCCACAAACGATTCTACTCACGCAAGAGAACCGTTTTGAGACAATCGGAAACGGAACGAAGTAAGGTGTAAGGTTCCGGTTTAAACGGACAATGGGGTCCACAAAGAACTGAAGGATGAAAACATAAGGTAAAACGATATTCCTTTTCCTGTAGAAAAAACCCACAATCAAGATTTTCCAGAACATCCAGAAGTATCTTGGTAAGTTGAAGTCGAAGAAGGGGTAATCACCAACCCGGTATCCGAACCTAATGACACTATAACTTACCAAACGGAACCTTTACTTGTCTCTAGTAAGACAGCAAAAACTCTAACGTAGGTTCATGACGTAAAACCTGAGAAAACAACCGGTAAAGAACATTCCCTAAGGACGGGTATCATCATCTATATTACCAGTAGACTCAATTTAAGTGGGTAAGGTCAGGTAAAATCAAGCGACTAAGGATCTTACAGCTACAAGTGAGAACGGTAGAGGACAAACTGGTGAAGGTTAAACGGAACTAAGTACCTGGACTGTAAGGTACAAAGATACGTCATAACAAGACATGTCGTAGTCTGGAAGAGAGTGGTCAGTGTAGGTGTTGACCCATAACAAAAACGAAACCGAGGTAGGGAAGTAAGAAAGACCTCAATAAAGAGGTGACTAGAGGCCATCGTATAACCCGTGGATGGCTGGACTCCTCAAGGAGAAGGTCATAGGATAGTAAAACGGAAAAGTATGACAAGTACCCCAAGAGTTCCGTTCTTATGACTTCACCAAACGGTAAGGTAAGAGGTCACCTGGTACAAGACAGTCTGGAGAGGTGGTACTGGACGGGAAGAACCCACCGGGGTGTGCCGTACCGAATCAAAGTAACTCAATCTGTTCCGACACCAGGTACACTAATCTAACCGATCAACAGACACTAACACCAAAGTCACACAGACGGGAGACTACAGGAGAACCTTGTGGACGTCGGAATCAACCTAATGAGAATGGAACCTACATTCTATACGAATGTCTCAGATTAAGACGACGAAACACGGACGGTAAGTAAACAGAATGAACAACTTTGTTGTGGTGGAGCTAAAAGAAAAGGGTGACTTCAAGAATCCCATAAACTTGTACGAATAGTCTATAGATTCCGACTTCTACGTACTAAGGAGGTTCTCCAAAAACTTACCGTAACTAAACTGTCTAGTGAGGACTCCCATAGGTCAACCGGGTATGTATGAATATAACGTCATACAGATCCCACCAGACACCCCAAAAAGAGGGAAAGTATATCTGACAGAGGAGAGGGGAGTAAAACAGGAGTAAAAAGAGGGAGGGAGAGGAAGGGAAAAGAGAAGTAGGGAGGATAATAAGATGTGAAGTAGGTAAGTAAGTAAAATGTTTGAAAGCCAAATGACAACTAAGTATAATTGGAAAGATTTCTGGTACCGTAACGTTTCTCAGTCTGTGTTGACTCGTTGACTTGTTGTTGTATCTATTGTAGTACTTCGGAAACAACGTACCTAACAAAGATTCAATAACGATGACAGGTCAGACATGTTACGTTAACAGGAAACCTAAATTAGTGGAAAAAAATGTAAATAAAAAATAATGAAAAGTAGAAGTCGGGAACAAAGATTGTAGTCGAGAAAAAACTAGGGAAAGTCAGTAGGTTGTGACCGGGCAGACGTCTAAGAATACCACAGTAAAAATGTCGAAGTAGAGTAACTACTCTTACACTTTACAACTTTGTTTACCTTGGATCCTTTCTTAGGAAGATACTACAACCTTTGGATCTTGATTCAATCGTGGGAGACCCATAATAACAACTTTGACACTGATTAGACAAAATTATAACTACGTGAGTCGAAGATGAATGAGGTAAAACAGGTGTTTCTATTCAATTTTCTAGAAGATTTCCAAAGTGACTTCCACTACATACAATCCAGAAATGTAAAAGATATTAAGATTAAGGTTCTTAATATTGTTTCTTTCCTTCCTGTAAACGGACAATAGGAAAGGAAGACTTTAACAACAGAGTAATAGAAAAATCGTATAAAGAAGAATCCGTTCGTTTGGAAAACTAAGGGATTGTCTGTGTGTTCTGACTCTCTTCCTATAACCTTTTTCAGTTTGTAAGTCTATTAATAACCTTTATTGTTCCGTAACATACCCTCATGTTTAGTATTCTAGTTTTACGAAACTGACAGCACACTCTAGGAGATGAAAGATTAGTCGTTTCCTGAACTTTATTAACTACAAAAACAATTTTGTTTAGTCTTAGAAGTTTTGAGACGATTACGAATGAAGAACTCCAAAAAGAATTCAGAAGGTTTCTTGACTTTTATCATTTTTAGCAGTATATGTAACTATAGTACTTTGACATCCTTCAAATATGTGTAAAACTAGTTTTATCTATTTTACGTGTTCCTTAAGAAATTACTTCTATTCGGGAACACCTTTCCATATATGTTTAGTCACTCAACCTATAATGTCACTACCTACCTTGACTTCTTAATGTTCTGGTCAGAAACAAAAAAAGACACCTTTTATTCTCACTTCAACGTAAGTAACACGTTGATTTGATAATCGCTGTCTTAGTCGACTTGTTTATGACAGGAGATAAACAACAATAAGTCAACGATTCAACAGAAACGTTGGGGTACCTGACGTCGTACGGTCCGAGGGGACAGGAAGTGATAGAAGACCTCAAACGAGTTTAAGTACAGGTAACTCAACCACTAACATCTTCCGTTACCGTGGGGTGAGGTCGTGAGAACGGACCTCTTAGGGTCCCTGCCCCCTCGGAGTACCCGACGGCAGATACCCCAGCGTGTCTCAGCCTGTGCTGACTTCACTGAATCGTCGTCGTCGTCGTCGTCTCAACCACTAAGACAGATTTGTAGAGTAGGAGAGGACGGGAGAAGAGAACGGAAGTCAGAAAGGGTCGTAGTCCCAGAAAAAGTTACTCAACAGAGAAGTGTAGTCCACCGGTTTCACAACCTCGAAGTCGAAGTCGAAGTCAGGAAGGTTACTTATAAGTCCCAACTAAAGGAAATTCTAACCGACCAAACTCGAGGAACGTCAGGTCCCCTGAGAGTTCTCAGAAGAGGTCGTGGTATTAAGTTTTCGTAGTTAAGAAACCATGAGTCGGAAGAAATACCAGGTTGAGAGTGTAAGCATATACCGATAACCTTTTTGGTATCGAGACTGATCTACCTGGAAACAGTCGTTTCACCACGGAACCGAAACATTATACGACAGATCCAAACAGTATCGAAAGGAAGGTTCTTAGTTCACAGAAAATTCAAGTACCGTCGTCAGTGGTAGACGTCACTTAAACCTCGGGTTCTTTTATTTTAGACAATGACAAAGATGAAAAGGGGGAAGAGAAACGGTACTTCACTTCTCTGATCTACGGTACTAGAATCAAAAAAAAACTTACAACTCAAAGTTCGGTTGTAAAAAGTGAAATGGGAAAGGGAGTAGTTCTCAGAGAAATCAAGCAGAAGTGAAAGACAGTAATCTCACTTTTTGTCCTTACTTAAAAGACATTCTATAACGATGAAGGAGAAGTGGGTTCGACTGTCTATAAGAGATACTGGTCACACTGACACAGATTCTATAGCAATAAGTCCACTGACTCAAAATATAATTTAATATAAGATGTGTACATCAGTAAATTTAATACATCTGTAAAAACAATTCAAAGTACTATAGAACATAACGAATACGATATTAATCTTTGTACTTTTTAAAATTTATGGTGTTAAATTTTTAGTAATAATACCATTTGGAAATTATGTATTGATATCTTTCCTTAAATTATACTCGGTCCTGATTTTCTCCAAAGGTTCCATGTTTCCTAAAAAACCCTTCATATCTAAAGTAACCATCAAACACAAACACGCACACACAAGGACTATGTCACTCTTTTACTCTATCACTAAATGTGACCACATAAAACTTTAAAATTAATAATAACGATGTCAAACAGTGATAAACGTGGGAATTTTTTACAAGGACTATGACGAAAGGAATATAGAATAAAAAAAAAAGATGAACCAAACTCATAAACAATAGTTAAATTAGTAATTTTGTGTTTGACCCATCAGTTTTCTATTCTTTCTCAATTTTACTTTAAAAGTATCAACCTCTTAATGTTTATGTCGATACTAAAATAAGGTTGTAAAATACCTTTCTAAATATAAGAATCTTAAAAATCTTTGATTTTACTTACAATAAAATAAAAGAACAACAGTAATTGGGTACAGGTACCTCTGATGGTCTCTGGTAACTGACTTCAATAATCTATAGAACTCGAGGGTTTATTTTTACAGTCTTCTATAACGGGACAAGATACAACACAATGTCTTACCTACGTAAAGGACACCCACTCCCATAATCTCACTTTCACTCCCTTCAATATACAATGAGGACGTAAGTATGTCTTAAGGAACTCATTTCCCTTTGGCGTTAGGGGTATTTAAATATGTTTTAATCCAAACAAAACTAAAAAAAAAAAAAAACCGGTATGGACCACCGAACGTCCTAGTATTGGAAAACCTACTTATATTAACAGGGGTGATTTACTTAATTCTTTGACTCTGAATCTCTCTACTCCAGTGAATGGGTTCCTACATATTTATGACCTCTTCGTCTTATACTTGGTCCACCTAACTGAGGTTTCAATATTGGTCATATAATATATCGTAATTTCACACTAGACGACTGGTCTCCGTAGTCAGAAGATCCCTATATAATCTTTACATTTAAAATCCCGGGATTGGGTCTACATTCCTTTGGGACTTTCGTTCCGAGTCTATAAAATCATTCAGGACGTCCAATACGACTCTGAAGGATTTCAAACTCTTGGTGACAATGTATCGTATCCCCAGGGGATGTTATCCTTATCCTCCGTAACGATTATTTCTATCCTGGATTATTTCAAATAACCGATCGACCGACCGAGTATAACATTAGGATTTTATTACAGTATAAACGTTCCAACTGATTCGAAAATCAGCGAATTATTGTTTATTTTAACGTACACGAGTTTACACGAAATTAATATCAAGGGTCATCCGTCTTGATACCATTGTTTTATATGATCCGAAATTACAAAAAACGTATTACTCGTATCAATTTCGTAAATCGTGTTTACCTAATGTTAAGGGGTACAATGTACCCTTTCAAGAGTGTATAGAAAGAACCCAGACTGGAGGGGAACAAGAGGTAGAAGTAGATTAGGATAATAAAGGAAAGATTTTTTCATGTCCTATGTCATAGACACAAGGACTCTCCTTTCCTGTTTGACTGTTCTAGGGAGGAATATAATAGGACCCAACTATCTAACCAATTTAGATCGTAAACATTACGTCTGTCTTTATTTGTCAAAGACTTGTCTTCGACTAATTCTTAAATCGACGTTTTGTTTCTTGAACGAACGAAATCACTTTTTTTTTAACTAACTGTAATTCCTTAATTCGTAGGGGTTTCATATTTATTTAAACTAAGGTTCTCTTTTTTTTTTACTGTCAAATTTTTTATTATATGGTTTCGTTGTTTCACGTCTCTACGGACCACTTACACTAATACAGATGGGTTGTAGCCATGTCGATAAACTTTTCGTGTTGTAAGTTCAACATTAAAAAAACGAGACGTACTACGTTTTTTCCGTTAAACTAACAAGAAAAAAAGGTGATTTAACTGACCAAAAACTTACGTAATAAACTGGGTGTCATGACATAATAGGCATCGTAAAGGGTCTACTGACTGGATTCATCTACAGAATAACAACGAAAAAAGATTATCTACACATACCCCTACTTCTATCACTATTAACCTTTTCTCCTCTCGTATCGTAAACCTTGAACTTTCACTTCTAAAATCTTCGTACTCACCAGAAGTCGGATCTTCTGGACCCCAAACCGTCGTCAGTACCCGTCCGAGACAGAGACGGACGTATCCTAACATGGGTGAACAATCGTGTTTAACTTTTCGGCTTTCACAATCAACGAGTCAACACAGGTTGAGAAACGCTGGGGTACCTCACATAAAGTGGTCCGAGGAAACAGGTGCCTTAAGAGGTCCGTTCTTATGACCTCACCCAACGGTAAGGGAAGAGACCCCCTAGAAGGGTTGGGTAGAAGGGACCAGAGGACGTAACGTCCGTCTAAGAAACGACAGACTCGGTGGTCCCTTCGGGTCTAACCATGGAATATTTATCCCGTCTTCCCAGGTCCCAGAACAACGTTTAGGACTTTATGAGGGAAGAACCATAAACAAAGATTGAGAAGAGACTACACCCCGAACTTAGAGTTTTACCCGGGACTAAAGATGGGTTCTCGTCAAAGGAGAATACAGAACGACGGAACTCACAGGGAGAGGTGAGGACAGGATACATGGGACAGGACATCAACGGACACGAGGAAAGGTCGAACTTAAAGTCATAACCCCTCGTGTCTGGTGGACAGGGTCGGAACTTGGAACGGATGGTGCTTCTAAACCGGTCGGAGAACCTTTAGTCAGGACAAGCAACTGAGTACCCCCTCCCACTCAACCAATTCACGTAGACGATTCACAAAGTCAATTTACTCCGGGGGTAGTCGCTAAGTCATTAAAATTCTAGACCTCATTGAGGAGAGACCTGGAGACAAAGGAGTAGATAAAACATAGGTCACTACCCACACACAAAACGAAGAAAAAAACTTACTTACTTACGACTACTTTTATCTTATCTTATGACAAAGTCTACGAATAGTTTCAGATGTGTGTCTAATTCGCAAGTTGTACACAAAGAGAAATGATAATACCTGAAAAAGGATCAGAAAACAAAACCTCCCCCCACGTCTCCCTTAGTTCCGTAAAATAACTCCCCGAAACCCCCTCTCAATTTCCCCACCCTCCTGTCACTCTAGGTTACAGGAAGAGGACCGACCCTAGAAAGGTTGAAGTGTCACCGACTTTTAAGGATGAGAAACAAACCGATAAACAGAAAAAATCGTGACAATGGTGGGTCAGGGACAGATATATTTTACCCGGGACCGGTGTTAGATAGGACAACCGAACAAAACCGATGAAAGTGCACTGGTGGAAGGTGTTGGACGGTACTGTTCTGGTTGTGTGTAAATCGTACTTAGTGTATTTAATAAACCCTTGTAAATAACCTCTTCCGTTACCGTTGGGTGAGGTCATGAGAACGGACCTTTTAGGGTACCTGCCTCCTCGGACCACCCGATGTCAGGTACCCCAGCGATTCTCAGCCTGTGCTGACTCGCTGAAGTGAAAGTGAAAAGTGAAAGGTGAAAGTACGTAACCTCTTCCTTTACCGTTGGGTAAGGTCACAAGAACGGACCTCTTAGGGTCCCTGCCCCCTCGGAGTACCCGACGGCAGATACCCCGGCGTGTCTCAACCTGTGTTGACTTCGCTGAATCGTCGTTCCGAGTTCTTCTAGCTCGGTAACTTACTTTACCAAAGAAGTTAGACACGTTAATCTTTTTGTAAAATCCTTTAAAAGAGGATGTTAAGACACTCTTAAAGATACCCTCTTTGAAGTTGTATCATGTTTACAAATCAAAGTACGAAGACCGAAGGACCTGACTCATTTATCATTTTACGGTCATCATACGTCAAATTGGTAAATTACATATCAGAACAGACGAACAGGTAACCAAACCCAAAGTCACAAACCGAAAACGAACTGGAACGTTATCGTCAGTCGGTCAAATTCGTTAAACAGTAAGAATATCGTTCATACGTTTCTTCTGGGGTTTCACCATTCACCCAAACCTACAGTTACATCGATTTTGAACTACCTTCACCTCCTAACTAATCTAATACTGACTATATCTGTATGAAGTGACTGGTACTAAATTATCGAAGTGTTAAAATAAAAGTAAAGATCTCATAAATGTATGAAGACTCAACGGATTATCTATTTAGAACTTTCACTTTTCTTTCACTTCAACGAGTCAACACAGGCTGAGAAACACTGACGTACCTGACATCGGATGGTCCGAAGAGGCAGGTACCCTAAAAGATCCGTTCTTATGACCTCACCCAGCGGTAAAGGAAGAGGTCCTCTAGAAGGGCTGGGTCCCTAACTTGGGCCCAGAGGGCGTAACATCCGTCTACGAATTGACAGACTCGGTGGTCCCTTCAGACTATTTAGAATCTGGTACCGGAATATAATGGTACTACCATGTCACCATTTGAGTATATAGTGTAGATTACCTATAGTTTCACCATCAAAGAGGTTCTGGTCATACACAGATATTTTGTAAAGTATTCGACTTTAGTATCTTGTGTATCTTTAGACATATATATAGGACACGTAAATATCCTCGTGTAAATTGATACGTACTTATAAATATATAAGTGTGTGCACTTAACCCTAAAGATTACTCACGGTTTATACTTTGAAAATTCAGTACTTCCAAATTCCGTTCTGGATAAAAAGGAGTTCTGGATAAAAACGAACTAATACCAAATAATCAAATTTGAACTGGTCAACATATAATTATCATCAGAAGACAAACTTCTCTCCCGATAAGAGAGTTTCGAAAAATCCTGTATACTTAAAACCTGGACAAATTTTGAACTGTTTATCCTAATATCTTTATCATATACTTTATAACATTCAAAAATTTTCACTTCCGACGACAAAATACATTGACTGGTAAAATGTTACGAAAGTCCGTAAAAATCCCTGTACAAACATAAACCCCCGTTTTCCCTCTCTTATCAGATCTCTCTCTGTTTTCACTTCTTCGCTCCGGGTATATTGCATAGATTTTAACGACATACAAAAAAGGGTTTCTCTCACCTAAATTCTATTGGAATTGAACACCTTAAGGATAAGACCGTATCTAGTCTTATTCTGGTAACTTAAACGTCTTAATAGACTCAATAAAAAACTTATAAATGCTTTATTTATATACACTTTTTGTACTTCGTCACTGTTATTGATAGTCTTTGAGTGGAATACGCACCGGGGTTCCATCCTACTAGGTCCGTAAAACACAGAGTCCTACTCACTCACGTTATCGTCTACAACACACTCCCTCTGAATACCTCGTCCCGACACAATTCGGGAATGAATAAAGACGAGACCCCTCTACCTCCGTCGTCCCAACCCGGGATCCACACTGTAATTGTGCACTGTTACGCTTGGGTTGTCGGGGTCAGACTTGGTACCCACGAAGGACAAAGGTGGGAACAGGAGAACAAGTCTTGATTTGTCAATGTGACCAAACAAAGAGAGTTTTCGTTAAAAGAAAGAGCGACTGTAAAAAGAGACTGCTAGACCCCTCTCGGAACTCGTCCTACAATAACAAAGATAACCAAGTTAATCGAAACAAAATGAATCCTTCTGTTCAAATGATTTAGTTTTCAAAAGACCGACCCAGTATGACTGGTCATGTTATCAGAGAGGTTAATAAAACGATAATCCTGTTTTGTGCAGGTGAGGGATTTGGGAGTCACATCTTTAGTACTATATATACAAAGAGAGAAAGTTCCCCTCTATTAGTAGTATAATAAACATCCTTTTAAAAGCCTCGTGTTCGACTGTGGAAAACAACAAAGGAAAAGGAAAATTCCACTGTATTAGTGATTGTTAAAATTCTTTAGAGACATGAAGGAATGAACCATATATTTAGAAAAGGTAATAAGAACACCTTCATATAAAAACCGAGACCGAAACCAAAGTGTTTCGTGACAAAAGACACAAAATTAGATTGAACTCGTTATAGAAACTAATGAATGATTCACAGTGTGTAATACAACCACCGATCTCTGTCCTTCTACTTTTCTGTACTTAACGGGAGTTCGTCGAGTATTAGAAAGTTTGTCCTTAGTAAGTCAAAACACGAATAAACAACTATATGATAAGACACGATACAACGAAGTCAACACAGACTGAGAAACGTTGGAGTACCTGGCATCGGGCGGTCCGAGGAGACAGGTACCCTAAGAGGTCCGTTCTTATGACCTAACCCTACGGTACATGGAGAGGTCCCCTAGAAGGAAGGACTAAGTCCCTATCTTGGACGTAACGTCCGTCTAACAAATGATAGACTCGGTGGTCCCTTCGGGGTCCCTATATAATCAGTCTTTTTATTTTGTTTTTCGAATTTTTCAACCCACACACGTTCTCCGTATAAAAATAAAACGTTGGTACCATCTGAGATACCACCTTTTGAAGGGGGGTCTATATAGTATGATCCTTCATATAAGTTGTCATCTTCTTGTCTAAGTTCTCTTAAACATAAGTATAGTGTTTTTTTGACTATATAAACCTTATTCAGATTTAATGATACGAAAAGAAATTTTTTATATTGACTTATTGAAACTACTGTAAAATTAGGTATATCACACTATTTGACTAAATCTAAGTCTCTCGAAGTGAACACTTATACAGTCAAAAAATAAACAAAGTCATTTCATAACTATTAAAATTTACTAGATAATTTTAGAAGAAAAAGGATCGTTTGTAAAAACAAAAGAGGGGTCTACATCCCGTTTTCATATAATAAGGAGTTACAGATAGTCTTTAATATTTTAGACTTAATCAATCCAAGACTACTTCCTCCGAAAATACCGTGGTTGATTTTATGGAAAGTTTTTAGATAACAGAGAAACTTTTTTATGAGAGGTGAGACTAGACTCCTGTAAATGGTTAGATGGTCGATTACGTCCCCTTATCCAAAAGTAGTCCGTAGCAACGAGAAAGAAATGAGAGGATAACATATAAAACAAATATAGAAATAAACACACTAATAGTGTCGTAACACCTATAAACAAAATTACACAGAGAGTGTGTGTGTGTTTAATACTCGAGGAACTACAGTGAGTGGTAACGGGGGGTACTGTAAATTCACTTACTTACTCCTGTAAGTACAGGTTGGAGGTATAACAGAAACTGTTCACCAACAGTTAAAACCGACAAGTAACATCAGTGGACCCTTGAAATTTTTTATAACTACAAACCCAGAATGAACGTCTATAAGACTGAACTAACCGAACCCTCCCCTCACCGGACTCTTATTTTTAAATATCTTTGAGGTGTTCACTCGTTACTCCAACGTTTGGTGTCTAGACCTGGACACGTCACGTTATGTTATCGGTGACCGGTATACGCCGTGGTTTATGAACTTTCGACGATCAGACTTGAGTGACATTCACATTTATATATGTGTGGTCTAAACCTTTCGAATTATTTTTTATTACAATTTATAGAGTCATCAAAAATATACTAACGTATAACTTTACTATTATAAAGTGCATACACGCACGATTCAGAGAAGTTAACACAGACTGAGAAACGTTGGGATACTTGACGTTGGACGGTCCGAGGAGACAAGTACCCCAAGAGGTCCGTTCTTATAACCTCGTCCGACGGTACGGGAGGAGGTCCCCTAGAAGGGGACTTATAAAATACGGAGGACGTAACCGTCCACCCAAGAAATGGTTATCGTGGTAGACCCTTCGGGTTATGAAGTGTATGTAACCCAAATTATTTTAAGTATACTTATCACAATATTATGTAATTAGAGTAGACAAAGAAAAACGGAAAAATTAACACAGATGATCTTTTAAAATTTAATGTATAAAATGAACGTAGTGTAGGATAAAGATAACTCGCCGAGACTAGATCTACTACAGAGATGTACCTTTGAGATTCCTTTCTCTACGGATTAATTGGTTTATTTACGAAACATTCACGAAAGACCATTTAATAGACCATCACAAGTACAAAAACCTGACATAAACCATGTTTGTCGAGGAGAAATATCACTAGAGATAAAAATTTTTAAGTCTAAGTTAGTATAAATAATTAACGTACTCAACATCTTTACTGATACGATTCTTTCATCATTATGAGTACAATATTTACTTTTATCTGGTCACTGAGTTACCATAGTCCTTACATTTTTACTTTATCAGGAAACTTCGACCAGTTTTATCCCACTTAACTATTATGTCTCACAATAAAAACAGTGACGGTAACATGATGTCCGGTTCGTTTTTAGAAAGATTTGACCTCAGATAGACTAGAATTGTGTTTTTGGTTTTGGTTTGAGACTCACTCAATTAACCAAACGTACTTCTTCTCAACTTATTCAATAAGTGTTCTGTATACATTAATATATAAATACAAATGTTTCCAATCTTTCACTATATAGTCTCCTCTTCAGTTCCAGTTTCTACAAATGTCAAAAGTGTTTACCCCTTTACTGATATCCTAACTTCAGTGACCTGTTATATTGGTAGAACTTATACCGCGTATTTGAGTCATATCCCCCTCGCATGTGTCCTTGTTAGACTAGTTTGTTAGACTGGATGTCCCGTTTGGTGATCCGTCTGGTTTATGCACCCGTCCTCCTCACTTTGCGAAAGACATCCGAATCGACTAGTCCAATAGCACCACCCGTTGTAAACGAGATTGGTGTCCATAAGTTTCTTTTACTACAATTCACAAAACTCTTTCGAGAATAACTTCCCCTAACCAATTTTAACCTTTAACGATTGACACTCAATAATTCTTTGTGTCATAGGTCTTTAGTTAATACCATGCAAGATAAGATCAGGTAAGGGTCGTAAGTAAATTTGTATTTGATGACATTCACAATGAGTGTCATCATGTCTAGTTTTCAAATCCGATGAAAGTGATAAGATGTCACACTCAGAAAGGAACCTTATTTTATAAAGAAAGTCAAACAAAAGACTTTTCGAACTTTTCTTTGCTAAATATAAGTTGTTTATGGATCACGACATTAGAATAAAACGAAACGCAGGGTGTAAAACTGGAATACTTCTTCGCACCCTTGTACAACTTTCGACCCGAAACCGTAGACTTGTCTGGACCAAACTAAAAACAAAGAACAGGGAACGATAAACTGGCACCGGTTCAGTGAATTGGATACGTTTGGAATTAAAAGGACTGGGACCATGGACGGAACATTCCAACAAATCCTCTCTTTTACATTATAGGTAATGGTTTATATACCATTCAGAAACATCTATAATCACAAGATGAAGAATAATAATATCCCAACTTTTCGTGAGTCTAATCCTACCTATAAAAATATATTAGTTTTTAATATTAGTCTTAATCATAAAATATCACTTTCACTTCAGCGAGTCAGTACAGGCTGAGAAACACTGGGCACCTGACATCGGGTGGTTCGAGGAGGTAGGTGCCCTAACAGGTCCGTTCTTATGACCTCACCCAACGGTAAAGGAAGAGGTCCCCTAGAAGGGCTGGGTCCCTAGCTTGGGTCCAGAGGGTGTAATGTCCGTCTACGAAATTGGAGACGTGGTGGTCCAATAAGGATGAAAATCGGACGTCTTAAACCTTCCTCCTACCCCACAACTCATATTTTTGACCCCTTCTCCCTTTCACTATGCACCATAGTCGTTCCTTCCAAAGGATAAACATCAACCCCGGAAATCCCTCAATTTAAGGAGATATCATCTAGACCTTCTTAGAAATTTGGGTCTTATCTACTTACTCCTCGATATCGTCTCACCCCGCTAGGAGGAGACTACCCCCTCGTCCCCAGATGACACACGTTGGTAGCCTACAGGTTCGTTTTTCCTGTACATCGTTCCTTCATTGTCGGACCCTTGTCACTAAAGGACATCCGAGGACCCTGAGATAATTACATGAAAGACTATCTGTCGAACACTAGTCTTGTAATATTTCATAGATAGAACCCTAAACGTTTCGGACTTTGTACAGTCCTTCGTGGACGATACACCACAAGTCTCCGTCCCCGTCACGGTCGTGGTAGGACGAATTGGACTCGGGCCGTGTGTCCTCTCTACGGTACCACAATCGACCTAGACTTACTTACGTGTGTAGGATGGGAAATGTCGGGGGTACTCATAGGTCGAACACTTGTTAAGTTCGATTCAAAATCTGTTTACTCTTAGAACAATATAAGAGAATATACACCACTACCGTATTCTCTCCTTTTCTGTTACCTTTAGTTACTATTTAGTCGTTTCCCTTAATTGAAGGGTTTCTGTTCGGAACTTTACGGAGAGTTTTAAGACGTAAATGAACAAAATGTTTTACGAAACTAGTTACTTTACACCCTCCACTACACAAAACGTGAATCACTAAGAAAGAGGTTTCGGACAAATCTTACTTGGTCTTTTAGAAAGAGAAAAAAGGGAGATTCGAATTGGGAAAATGTGTCTCTTTCTTAAAGGTAATGAAGTATATCTCATTCTGAATCTATTGATTCTAGTTAACTCAAAACTCTCGCTATACGAAACAGGAAATCGATACTATTATACCAGTCTTGTTATAAACACTTTTACTCCTTCCTCTTAACAAACTACACACTTATAAACGTTCTCTTCTTGACTGGGGTTAAGATCCGTAGGTTAAAAAAATATACGGACAGTAGGTATTACTACTTCTTTCATATAGGACCTCCACCCTCACAAGAAACTACTTAAAATTCATAACGATTTGGTCAAAAAATTTTCGTCTCTGTAATGAAACGGTTGTTTCCAGGAAGATCAGTTCTGATACCAAAAAGGTCATTAGTACATACCTACACTCTCAATCGGTCACTTCTTTCGACTCGTGGCTTCTCAACTACGAAAACTTGACACCACAACCTCTTCTGAGAACTCTCAGGGAACCTGACGTTCCTCTAGGTTGGTCAGGTAGGATTTCCTCTAGTCAGGACCCACAAGTAACCTTCCTAACTAAAACTTCGACTTTGAGGTCATGAAACCGGTGGACTACACTTCTCGACTGAATAACCTCTTCTGAGATTACGACCCTTCCTAACCCCCGTCCTCCTCTTCCCATGCTATCTCCTACGTTACCGACCTACCGTAGTGACTGAACTACCTGTACCCAAACCCACCTGAGGCCCTCAATCACTACCTGTCCCTCCGGGACCACACGACGCTAAGTACCCCAGCGTTTCTCAACCTGTACTGACTCGCTGACTTGACTTGACTTGACTTTGGTCAAAATCACCCCATCTAGGTCTTATAGGGAGTTATGTATATCTTTCACCCTCTCCGACTATTTCTTCTTTTAATTTACCACAATAAAAGTTTTATCATTATCAAACCCAAAATTGTAAAGGAACCTTCACTGTATCGGACTACGGTAAACGTATAAAGTCAAGTTAAGGAAAGATTTATACACAGACTCTTTATAGTACGTGTTTATTGAAAAAACCAGATCTTGTGTCGGTTTAGATCCAGAGTCAGATTTCAAGGTTATAAAAGAACTCAGACGGGTTTTATATAATTCTACTAACAAAGGTGAAGAGGGGTCTATCAGTAGAAGAGACTTATATATTAAAGAATTTGATAGTTTATTAAAGTAAAAGTTAATATTCGTCTGTAAGATTCTTGTCACAACAGAAACCCGGTCTTCTTACAATAATTAATCAAATAATTAAAAGAAAGACGAAGACTAGTTTGTAACAGACGAAAAACTGTTGATTTCGATACAAAACACAAAAGATGTAAAGAAGTTTTCGGTTCAACAGAGTTAACAAAAATCCCCCTCATAAAAGGGAAAAAAAAAAAAAAAAAAAAACGACTCAGAAACGTCTTCCAAATTACTTTATCGTGACATAAATCATAAAAATCATCTTAGTAGAAGTAAACATTTCTGAAGACGATTGATACTGTAGTAGACTGAGACAAAACTATTGTCTCCACTACGTAGAAACGTCGTCTAAAAAAGGGGGGGGAGTGAAGGTCAACGGTCCTAGAACAGTCTTATCTTTTTAACCTTCTAACTAATCACAAGAAAAGAATAAGTAACTAAATGAACCCAAAGACCGACTGGCTACATACACCTTGAACTAAGGTACCTAACACACACACTCTTCGTTTTTATTTCTCGAGTTACTATTTTTATCACCCTTGATCGTAAACAATTTACGAACATTAAACGATCCGTGACACCATTCATGAAATATGTATAATAGAGAAAATTAGAAAAGTTATTAACCTAGAATATCTACTCCTTCGACTCAAATCTCCTATTACATAAGTCGCAGTAAGTGGATTATTCACTACTTCGACTAAAGTTGGACTGAATTGAGTCTGGTCTACCGAAGACTATTTTAATACTAAATACTAGTTTAATTTAAGTTCTATAAGATCCGTCCGTAAAGTGATCCGTGGTTCTTTCTATGTTTCCGGTATTCTTCAAATATCAAGACATCTCCTTTTTCTGTGCCTGACTATTACTAACATTCACTTGAAATTCAAAAAGAGAAAACGACCTTTAGAAAGTTGACGTCTTTCACATGGTAAAGGGAGGTTTTAAACCCAGGATACAAGTAACCAAACTCACCTTATATTACTTCTATTTCAAAGTTCTGGGACTACGACCCTTTCTATCTTCCGTTTCCCTCTTTCCCTACCGTCTTCTACTCTTCTATTCTATCGTAGTGGTTGAGTTACATGTACTTAAACTCGTTTGAGGTCCTCTATCACCTCCTGCCCCTTCGGACCACACGATGTCAAGTACCCCAACGTTTCTCAACCTGCGCTGAATGACTGACTTGTCGTTTGAAAGATACTGAAAGTGGGTTAGGGTCCTGTTACAACATTAGAGAGTTAATTCCTTATTTTTGATCAGAAATTTACTAAACTCCAATTGAAAACAGTATTAAACGGAGATTTGTACGGTAGAAGGGGAGTGAGGGTCGGGGGACTGTCTCGAAATCGAGTCCCCGAAAGGTAGAGACCAGACCAGTTCACATCAAAAGGAAGAAGGTCGTAAACCGTCGGGGAGGACATCAGACAGGAAGGGCGGAGAAGAGTACCGTAAAAGGAGAGTCACTTTGCGATGTGGTTCGGTCAGAAATCTTGAGACACCTAAGGGTCCAGGAATACTTAATCTCGCTTGTTGGAAGTGAGAGGAAGCTTCAGAAAAGAGTCCCAAAGAGACTGTTTGAGTGACGGGACAAGAAAGTAGATGGTCGAAAAAGGAAGGTAGATGGGTGTAATTTAAAGTGACACAAAGTCTTGGAACAATTCCTCGGTTCCATGTAAAACTCAGATCCACATATAAGGTATGTCAAAACTACTGTAACCTGTCAAAATGACTTACATGAAGGACTACTCTATTTGACCCAGCACGTAATTGACGAACGATAAAGTCGCGTACTCCAACTCTCACCCCGGTCCATCTCTTTTTGGAATTATATTATCTGTTCTGAGAAAAGGTACATCTAAAAAAAAAAGAAATTTCCTTCTCTAGGGTACCAATAGATTAGGAGATCCCCCTGAACAGTGTCCGAGAAGATAATGTCCAAAAGATGAGACAAAGTCAATGACAAAATCACGCATGATTAAAACAAGTCGAGAGGCTAATTCTCGAGAATGGAAGGTCCGTGTTTGAGCGTGAAGTAGTCACACCACTAGATTGGAGTAGTCCGTGGTCTCAGTAGACGCCTTGGAAGTTCTTCACAAGTATACTCTAGGGTAGAGACACGAAGACTAAGACAATAAAAAGTGGGTCCCACATCTTTCTCCGTATGTAAGAAATCTCTCAAGAGGTAACGAATCTAATAAAAAGAAAAAGGTCTAGATAGACGTACTAAGTAAAAGCGTCATTATCATCTTAGACAGAACCCACGTCTTAAGGTAAGACTCTCTTTTCTCTTCTATTTGAAACGTTCAAATTAATCCGGATTCTTATTTGAGACGAAGATCATACAAGACATCACTTAAGACTGTCCTTCTAAGTAGAGAGGAGTAGTGTTCAATAACTAGGGAAGGATGGTACACGAAGAATAAAAAGGAATAAGTACAAGGAAGGTCTGACTATTTCTTTTACAATCTTT
The DNA here is from genome assembly GCA_006410555.1 of Capra ibex. Lineage (NCBI taxonomy): Eukaryota > Metazoa > Chordata > Mammalia > Artiodactyla > Bovidae > Capra > Capra ibex. The sequence goes on from SJYO01052474.1 coordinate 22,314,970, forward strand.
TATTATTGCTCAGTGTGACCGAAGAAGTTAATGTAAAAGTAAAGTTTTCCCTTTCAACTTTACCCATACTACCTTAATCGTAAATAACTTGTAGACAATTGACAGTCTGTGATAACGAACCACCAGAATATATGTGATAATACGAATTATTTTGTTGTTTGACTCAACAAAACATCAACGATTCAGTACAAGATGAGGAAACGCTGCGGTACCTGATATTCAGTGGTCCGAGGAGACAGTTAACCTAAGAGGTCCGTTCTTATGACCTCACCCAATGTTAAAGGAAGAGGTCCCCTAGAAGGGTTAGGTCCCTATTTTTGGTGTAGAGGACGAACCGTCTACCTAAGAAATGGAGACTTGATGGTCCTTTTGGAGTTGTTTGACTCAAACCGTACCAATAAACGTAAAATACCTACTTTGACTCCGACTCTGATATGTTGTTATCATTATCTCAACAACAAGTCGAAGAGTCAGTATAGACTGAGAAACACTGGGGTACCTGACGTCGTACGGTCCGTAGTGACAGGAAGTGATAGAGGACCTTAAATGAGTTTGAGTACAAGTAACTCAGTCACTACCGTAGGTTGGTAGAACAGGAGACAGTAGGGCAAGTGGAGGACGGAAGTTAGAAAGGGTCGTAGTCCCAGAAAAGATTACTCAACCGAGAAACGTAATCTACCGTTTTCGTAACCTCTGAGTCAAAGTAACAGTCAGGAAGGTTACTTATACGTCCTGACTAAAGAAGATCCTAACTGACCAAACTACAGGAATGTCAGGTTCCCTGAGAGTTCTCAGAAGAGGTTGTCACACCTCTAAGGAATTTTTTAACGTTTATCTTGACGGAATACTGGGTCGTTAGGGTGACGACCCGTATGTGTGTCTCCTTTGGTCTTAACTTTCTCTGTGTACATGGGGTTACAAGTAGCGTCGTGACAAATATTATCGGTCCTGTACCTTTGTTGGATCTACAGGTAGTCGTCTACTTACCTATTCTTTCGACACCATGTATATGTGTTACCTCATAATGAGTCGGTAATTTTTCTTATGTAAACTTAGTCAAGATTACTCTACCTACTTTGACCTCGACTAATATGTCTCACTTCATTCGGTCTTTCTTTTTGTGGTTATGTCATATGATTGTGTATATATACCTTAAATCCTTCTACCGTTACTGCTGGGACATACGTTCTGTCGTTTTTTCTGTGTCTACACATATTGCCTGAAAACCTGAGTCTCCCTCTCCCTCTCCCACCCTACTAAACCCTCTTACCGTAACTTTGTACATAAGATAGTACATTCTTAGGTTAGCGGTCAGATACAGGTTACGTCCTATGTCGTACGAACCCCGACCACGTGCCACTACTGAGTCTCTCTACTATACCCCTCCCTCCACCCTCCCCCCAAGTAAAAACCCTTGTTTACATGTGGGCTCCACCTAAGTACAGTTACATACCGCTTTGGTTATGTCATAACATTTCATTTTATTTCATTTTTATTTTTAATTTTTTTTTGAATTTTTTTTTTTTCTCAGAAGAGGTTGTGGTGTCAAATTTTCGTACTTAAGAAGTCGTGAGTCAGAAGAAATACCAGGTCGAGAGTGTAGGTATGTACTGATGACCTATTTGGTATCGAAACTGATATACCTAGAAATAACCGTTTCATTACAGAGACGAAAAATTATGTGACAGATCCAACCAGTATCGAAAAGAAGGTTCCTCGTTCGCAGAAAATTAAAGTACCGACGTTAGTGATAGACGTCACTAAAACCTCGGGTTCTTTTACTTCAGTCAGTGACAAAGGTAACAAAGGGATAGGTAAAGGGTACTTCACTACCCTGGTCTAAATTTCCTAATCTAGACTATCTGGACTATCATGGATAGATCTATCATGGACTACTTGACACCTGTCTTCAAGTACTGTGACATATCCTCTGTCCTTAGTTCTGGTAGGGATTCTTTTTCTTTACGTTTTTTCGTTTTACCGACAGACTCCTCCTGAATGTTTATCGACACTTTTCTTCTCTTCACTTTTCGTATCCTCTTTTCCTTTGTATATGGGTAAACTTACGTCTCAAGGTCTCTTATCGTTCCTCTACATTCTTTCGGAAGGAGTCGCTAGTTACGTTTCTTTATCTCCTTTTGTATCTTACCCTTTCTGATCTCTAGAGAAGTTCTTTTAATCTCTATGGTTCCCTTGTAAAGTACGTTTCTACCCGAGCTATTTCCTGTCTTTACCATACCTGGATTGTCTTCGTCTTCTCTAATTCTTCTCCACCGTTCTTATGTGTCTTCTTGACATGTTTTCATAGAAATGTTGTGTCTATTAGTGCTACCACACTTTTGAGTGGATCTCGGTCTGTAGGACCTTATACTTCAGTTCACCCGGAACTGAAGTATCGTAGTGATACTTGTTTCGATCACCTCCACTATCTTAAGCTCACCTCGATAAAGTTTAGGACTTTCTACTACGACACTTTCACGACGTGAGTTATACGGTCGTTTAAACCTTTTGAGTCGTCATCGGTGTCCTGACCTTTTCCAGTAAACAGTAAGGTTAGGGTTTCTTTCCGTTACGGTTTCTTACGAGTTTGATGGTGTGTTCACGTGAGTAGAGTGTACGATCATTTCATTACGAGTTTAAGAGGTTCGGTCCGAAGTCGTTATACACTTGACACTTGAAGGTCTACAAGTTCGACCAAAATCTTTTCCGTCTCCTTGGTTTCTAGTTTAACGGTTGTAAGTGACCTAGTAACTTTTTCGTTCTCGCAAGGTCTTTTTGTAGATATAGACGAGAAACTGCTACGGTTTCGGAAACTGATGTTATTTGACACCTTTTAAGACTTTCTCTACCCGTATGGTCTGGTGGACTGGACGGGGAACTCTTTGGACATACGTCCAGTCCTTCGTTGTAAATCTTGACCTGTACCTTGTTGTCTGACCAAGGTTTATCCTTTTCTCATGCAGTTCCGATATATAACAGTGGGACGAATAAATTGAATATAAGTCACATGTAGTACTCTTTATGACCCGACCTTCTTCGTGTTCGACCTTAGTTCTAAAGACCCTCTTTATAGTTATTGGAGTCTATACGTCTACTATGGTGGGAATACCGTCTTTCACCTCTTCTTGATTTCTCGGAGGACTACTTTCAATTTCTCCTCTCACTTTTTCAACCGAACTTCGAGTTGTAAGTCTTTTGATGCTAGTACCGTAGACAACGGTAGTGAAGTATCGTGTATCTACCCCTTTGTCACCTTTGTCACAATCTGAAATAAAAGGACCCGAGGTTTTAGTAACGTCTACCACTGACGTCGGTACTTTAATTTTCTACGAATGAGAAACCTTCCTTTCAATACTGGTTGGATCTGTCGCATAAGTTTTCGTCTCTGTAATGAAACGGTTGTTTCTAGGCAGATCAGTTCCGATACCAAAAAGGTCATCAGTACATACCTACGTTCTCAACCTGACATTTCTTTCGACTCACGACTTCTTAACTACGAAAACTTGACACCACAACCTCTTCTGACAACTTTCAGGGAACCTGACGTTCCTCTAGGTTGGTCAGATAGGATTTCTTCTAGTCAGGACCTACAAGTAACCTTCCAAACTACAACTTCGACTTTGAGGTTATGAAACCGGTGGAGTACGCTTCTCGACTGAGTAAACTTTTCTGGGACTACGACCCTCTTAAACTCCCATCCTCCTCTTCCCCTACTGTCTACTACTCTACCAACCTACCGTAGTGACTGAGTTACCTGTACCCAAACACACCTGAGGCCCTCAACCACTACATGTCCCTCCGGACCACACGACGTTAAGTACCCCAGTGTCTCAGTTTATGCTGACTCGCTGACTTGACTTGATGAAAAAAACTTACAACTCAAAATTCAGTCGAGAAAGAAAGAGGAGAAAGTGGAAGTAGTTCTCCAAGAAATCTAGGAGAAACGAAAGACGGAATTCTCACCACAGTAGACGTATAGACTCCAATAACTCCATTATTTCATCTCAGAAAGATTATGATACTATATTAAAAAGAAAGTAGTATAAAAGAGAAACCTTTCAAAGTTTGGAGTCTCTATAAAAATATTGAAGGAGGGTAAAACAGAGTTTTATTATGATTATTTCGGGATTAAAATACCACTACTTGAATCCCATATATTTTATAAAAGTACACCTGTAGAAACAACAGTAACGAAATTTCCCGGTAAGTAAAAATCCATTGACCATCATAGGGGTTTAACTCACTCACACCCGGAGACACGGTTCTCCAGTGTGTATGTCCACGTCTCCGACAGAAAATTACATGAGTCGAGAGTCGAACTGGTTTAGTTCAAGTAAAAATTTCGACGACAATTTTTACCCTTACCCAACCGATCTTGTCTCGAGAATATTAGTGACCCTTTTAGAAGGTGTCGTTTATAGTCACACATGAATTCTTTGACTGTTTCGACAGTCTACTCAGAGAATAACTACTTCAATGTCTCCTCATCTCCTTTTGCAATGTCCCTAGATGTATAAGAAATCCCCACACCTGTACCATTTCACCCTTTATGTAAAGGAATTTCACAAAGTTAGACCCCAAATAGACTAACTTATCCTTTTTTTGGGGTGACCTTAAACAATTGTCCTTCTGTCTGAACTCAACTGTCCTTATTAATCAGAGAACTCCGATCTATTCTTTTTTCCTGAATTCACTCAGACACCTTGTGGGAGTTTATACCTATGGACACGGATGATCAAACGTCTTCCCTTACCGTTGGGTGAGGTCATAAGAACGGACCTCTTAGGGTACCTGTCTCCTCGGACCGGCCGGTGTCGGGTACCCCAACGGTTCTCAGCGTCGCTGCCTGTGACGACGATGACACTGATGATCAATCTTTCTTTTACTTAGTAAACACAACTGGGACCGAGAACCCTTTTTCCTTACAAGAAACCTTTGACAACCACGTTGACCTCTGACTCCCGATGAAAATAAACACAAAAAAAAAATGGAGAGATCAGTCGTCTTTCTTACTCAACTATCACTAAGTTTGTCAAAAGTCACTCTTGGAAAGACGAGGAGACCAAAAACGTAGGTCGGTTCTTCTTTTACAATAAAAGGTCGGAAACATAACCACAACTACCCAAGAATCCTCTGAAGAACTCTTTTACTTCCACCTTCTCCGTCTATCCTGAGAAGTTCTCTTTCCGAATTTATAACCGACAATAGGTCCGTATCCATTAGAACCTTTCCCTAACAGTTGGTCAGAGATTCTTTATCAAATGATCTCCAGTTACAGTTAAGTAAATAACTTCCCGATCATTATTCACACAAGAATTAAATGTATATATGGAAAAGGAGTAAAAACAAAGTCGAATAGAGTCAACAAAGTGAGGTTAAGAAAACGGAAAATAAGGATTGACTTTACTTTTTACTTTACATATTTTGTAGCGTTCCTTCAAACCATTCGTAAGGAATAAGACTTCAGACTGTCATTAATAATAATTCCCTAATGTCCTTTTAGGATGTTACATTAAATTCCTAAGAGTTAAATAAGCGTCTGAAGAGGAAGGTGGAACGAATTGTTTCTGTAAAAGATGGAAAGACCATTTTAGATCTGAAACAAATGACTGGACAAACGAGAAAGTTGTTGTAAAATAAGGTACAGTTGTTATTATTATTCCCTTGATGTTATTATTCTCGTTCGTAAAACACCGACGTATCATGATACGATTCGTGAGTTCTCTAACAATCTCAAGGAGAAGTGTTGTTGGGATCTTCCTTCAAAAATCAAAATAATAAAGTAAAATGTCTACCCCTTCATGTGTGTAATTTATTTAACGAATTCTGGGTGCCACTCTTTGACCACCTAAACATCCTCTTAAGTCCGGACCTTCAATTTAACATCTCAATACATAGTAAAGAGTCTTCCACCTCCCCTCAACGCTTTGTTTTATATCCTATAAGTCAATTTAAACTTAAGGTTGATTCACTACTTACTAAAAATCACTTCACTTCAGTGAGTCAGCACAGGTTGAGAAACGCTAGGGTACCTGACATCAGATGGTCCGAGGAGACAGGTACCCTAAAAGGTCCGTTCTCATAACCTCACCTAACGGTAAAGGAAGAGGTCCCCTAGAAGGACTGGGTCCCTAGCTTGGGTCCAGAGGACGTAACGTCCGTCTACGAAATGGCAGACTCGGTGGTCCCTAAAAATCCCAAGTAGGGTTTATAACGTACCCAACATCTATTGAACATAAAAATAAACGATCTAGACCGTTTATTTTGTGTTTCTTGTGAACTGACAACCGTCTTACTAAGACTCGGTCTTTTAAATGATTTCCGGTAGACGGAGTTAACTCCTTTCCGAGTCTTCAGAATCCTAAAAGTGTAAGGATACTGACTGTTGTTTCACTCCGAATCCTCAAACGGTACGACCGAGACCCAATGAAGGAGTCGTCAAAAGACAAACTGATAGTTCACTCTAAAGAGGGTAATAAAGAAAAAGAAAAAATACTTGAAATAATAAAATTTCTCAAAAAAAAAAAAAAAAATTAGACCTGGTAAAAATTTCAGAAGTCACCTAAACAATGTTATAACAAAAGCAAAACCAATAAACCGGTGCCCCGAACACCCTAGGAATGAGGGACTGGTCCCTAACGTAGGTGTGGGGACTTCACCTTTCACTGTAAAATTGGAGATCTGGCGGTCCCTTCAGGGAGAGGACAATAAAGACTCCCATAAAGAGCAAACGAATAAAGGATTTAACAACAGACCTTCCGTTTAGAAACGCTTGTAAGATGGTTTTCGTTGTACTCCTCTTCACCTCCGACCCTTCATCCTTCGCTGTACATTTTCAAGGACTGTCACGGATGATGCGTGTCGTAGGACAGTTATACCGCAGAGGAAACCATCTTTGTTCTCCGGGCTCATACACCGTGTCTAATTTATCGATGAACAGGATCGTCACAAAGAGAATTCTAGAACCGGTCTCCCAGGATAAACTTACTGATGATCACCATAGTCTCTTACTTATTTATCATTACGTAAAATATGTCATCGGTAGGAAAATCCTCTATCATTTAATTTTACAACAGATTAAGTGATCTCAAGTTATAATCCAGTAAAAGAAGTTTCTTCTCTCTCCATAATTAATCAGACAACGAACCTCCGGAGCAATATATACGAAGTTAGGGAAACGACAACATTGTTTGTCGAGGACACGCGACCCCGGGACTGACTAATTGAACGACTCGACGGAGAACCATCGAGAAGACGACTGTCTGTGACAATTTATCCCCTCTTACCCTATCTCCTCATCTTTTTTTCTTTTTTTATTATTGGACCGAAGTACTACACTCCTTCGTTTATTTATGTTGTGGAGTCGTCTGGTTTCACTTTATTTGACGAACTCAACAGGTAGAATCGGTGTCCCAAGAAAATCCGACTTTTAGTTTACATGATCTCCGAAAAACGCCAACCTCAACAATTGTCGATTCTCTACTGTTTTTCGAAGAACTCTTTTCCTTTTCCTTTTCCTTGACCTTTTAAATCTACCTAAAATCAACTTGTTATTTTTGGGTAGTCACACAACTATGTTCCTTGTCCTAACCGACTATACCTAAGAATTCAATATTGACAGGTTTTCACCCTTAAAATTGGTTTATATCAAAAGGACTATAATAAAAGTGTAATCTCATGGGGGTGGGGTGGTTTAAAACAGAAGTGGGAGTTTTCTCTTAATGAAGAGGTTTTCGTAAGAGTTAAGACAACCTCATTTGTGTTATGAAAAGTGAAAACTAAAACTTGACTAATGTCTACATCTTTTTTCATGGTTTTGATCATGTCTCTCAAAGGTATATAGGGTCGGGATCTGAGGGAGTCACAACTTTAGAATGAATTGGTATCACGTTCATCATGTCGGTTCGTTAATTGCGACCATATTATTCTGATATACGATTATAATGGTCAAAAAACTAATTACAAACCAACAAACAAGACCCTAGGGTACAGCTAGGAAGTCCTAGTGTATAATGTAAAACGATAAAGAGGTATCGGAGGATTTTAGATATTGTCAAGAAGAAATTAGTAATACTGACACGGTAAAAACTTCTCATATCTCGTCAATAAAACGGTTCACAGGGAGTTCAAACCACACAGACCAGAAAAGGGTACCAACCTAACTCCATTGACTAAAACCTTTCTTAAGGTGTTTTTGTTACAACACAGGGTGAATTACGTAGTATCGTACACTAAGTACTACAGTTTAACAAAGTAATGACCATATTACAACTGGAACTAGTGAACCAATTAAATCAAAGACAACCCAAAGAAATAAACTGTTAATGTTACAAAAGGGAACAACAATTGTTTATAGAATCTCCTTTACGAAACTCTGACTTTTAGAACAAAGAGTAGTTTGAAATGACAAACAATATACAAAATCGTATATAGTCTCCTAGAGTCAAGATATGGTTAGCAATGATACCATAAATGAATTACCACTAAAAGGTAAGAACGGATAGGAAGCCGTAAATAATTAACATTAAGATATCGTTCCTTCGTCTCTTCCGTTACAGTGGGGTGAGGTCATGAGAACGGACCTTTTAGGGTACCTGCCTCCTCGGACCTTCCGACGTCAGGTACCCCAACGACTCCCAACCTGTGCTGACTCGCTGAAGTGAAAGTGAAAAGTGAAAGCACGTAACCTCTTCCTTTACCGTTGGGTGAGGTCACAAGAACGGACCTCTGAGGGTCCCTGTCCCCTAGGACCACCCGACGGCAGAGACCCCAGCGTGTCTCAACCTGTGCTGACTTCGCTGAATCGTCATCGTCGTCCTTCCTTCTCGGGAGAAAGAGTGGGCAGATAGATCTATTAACCGGTAAATATAGGTGTTTATACCTGAGTACCTATAAATAAACTAAGATACCCAGTATTAGGTTATAATCACAATAAATTAAAAAAGTGAGTTGAGCAAAGTCGAAACCAAAAAATCCTCGAAGAAGTCTAACCGCGAACACGAGAGAACTATTCGGGATAGAAAATGTTTTCAAAAAATCGTATAAAAACGAAGTGTGATAATAGGGTCCGAGTATACATAAAAGGGATGGGAGTAGGATCTTAGTTGGTGATGGGGTTCAAAAGAAAACAACCCCTTATCCCAAGTCTTTGACACCGGAATTACGATCCACACGAGAAAATGACGACCCTACAGTAACACGATTCGGAAGAGTCACCCGTCTCGACCCTTTATATGTGTTCCTATGATTGGGCGTATTATGTTATATTAAAGATAATATATAAATAAATAAACAACTTAAGATATACGTACGTACCCGAAGGGACTATCGAGTAAACCATTTCTTAGAAGGACGTTACGTCCTCTGGGGTCCAACCTAAGGAGCCAACCCTTCTAGGCGACCTCTTCCCTTACCGATGGGTGAGGTCATAAGACCGGACCTCTTAAGGTACCTGACATATCGGGGACCCCTGTGTTTCTCAGTCTGTGCTGACTCGCTGAAAGTGAAAGTGACAGTACACGTACGTATATTTCATGAAAGTCCTAACGATTGGACATAACCCCGAAGGGATCACCGAGTCTCCTATTTCGTAGACGGCCGCTACGTCCTCTGGGTCCAAGTTAAGGACCCAACCCTTCTAGGGGACCTCTTCTTTTACCGTTGGGTGAGGTCACAAGAACGGACCTCTTAGGGTACCTGTCTCCTCGGACCACCCGATGTCAGGTGCCCCAGTGTTTCTCAGCCTGTGCTGACTCGCTGAAGTGAAAGAAAGAAAGAAAAGTTGGACATAATGATATTCTTTGTACACATGACTGAATTAATATCGTAACTATATGAATAAAAATAGAAATGAAAATGTGATAGGTCAGTTCTGTGACAAAAGGTGTTAATAAATTCAATCAAAAATAATAAGGGGTAGGGAAGTAACACCAAGGAAACATTATCTCACTCTAAGTACATAAATCAAATCATAACGTAAAACAATAAAGGTAGGAGTAAGGAGTTTCTATCAAAATTAATAACTAACGAACCCCCAATACACTTGTATACTTTGTATTGATACGAAGATTCGCGAGCTTGCATTGGTTTACTTCATGAGTCTCCCCACAGTGAGGTAACAACAGGGACGATGAAGTGTGGGTAGGGGAGAAGAAAGGTCGAGAAAGGGTAGGTGGGGGAAATGTATTGGTCAGAGAAACCAAAGTCAAAGTAGGAAGAGTATAAAGGAAACGTGTTCTTTTATATAAAAGAACATTTATAAAAAAGGAATTTCTCACAGTATCAGATCTATGAGAAAACGTGAAACGAAAAAAGTGAATTGTGACACAGAACCTTTAGTGAGGTACAGTCAAGTATTTCAGGAATTACTAACAGGAATTGTATAAAATGTCGACACGACATGAGGTAACTTATCGGTATACTGTGATAGAAGAAGTACATAGGGAAAGGGATCCTCTTTCCGTGTGGTCAATTGTCTGATTCTCACCTTTCGAATTCTTTTTTGACTTTTTATCTCGTTTGACCCGTTTCAACCCCTTACATCGACGACGGAAATATAGTTAAGTCTACCCTGTTTCGTCTTCATTTACTAGTTTTAAATGATCGAATTGCGATGACTTATGCGAAAACGTGTATAGACACTGAAAAACAATCGTGGAATCACACCACTTATTCTCGTCAGAGAAGGTAATAACCACCGAGTCTACCTTTCTTAGACGGACTTTACGTCCTCTGAACCCAAACTAGGGACCCAACCCTTCTAGAGGACCTCTTCCCTTACCGATCAGGTCATAAGAACGGACCTCTTAAGGTACCTATCTCCTCGGACCACCCGATGGTAGGTACCCCAGTGTCCCTCAGTGCGTACTGACTCGCTGATTGCATGTGTGTGTAACGGTAATAACCAAACCTCGTAGTTCTCAAAACCTGAAAATGTTGACTAATCAAAATTTTATATACAATGTCCGAATATAAAGTATATTTTTTTATCGTATGGATGGATAAACTGTTTAATACATCGTAGGAACCAAAAAGAATAGACATCTTCATCTTATTATTCTTACAGATGGAGCGTCCCAATTTGAATTTGATACCCTTTGTCACGAAACATTCCTTACACCACTCGGTCTTTGACCCCTACTGTCAGTAATAACACACCGGCTAACGAAATCGAACAATATGATTATTAAGATTCGTCTTCAAAAACTACCAAACCAAATATATACATCAACCCTTATGTACCATATAAAATCATTAATTATCGACAAAATATAACTTCTATACGATTGTTCCACGTACTCTCTCTCACGTGTTCTTATCCCCTCTCTTTCTTTCTCTATTATGTATTTTTCTTTTATTTTTAATAAGGTTTAAAATGATTGATCTCTTTGAGTGACCAGAATAGAATCATATTTAGGAAGGTCTATTGCAAAACACGAATACGTGTATCACAAAATAGAAAACCGTTCTATTCATATAAAATTGTTTTTACGATAGTAAAAGGTGTATGGACATAGTAAGTAAATTTTAATTTTTAAAATTATACGTAAAAGTTCGAATGTGAGATAAATGTCAATGTTTTATAACGAATATAAGGGGTATAACAGCCTATGTAGGAACATCGGATAGAGGTGAAATAATACTGGTAAAAAAGGGTGTCATAAAAAGAAGGATGGTCTTCCGAGTTGGTCTAGTAAACAAGTAAAGTCAGATTCCAGACTGATTAGTTTCACTTTGTTTTAACTTTTTCGTCTAACAGTTTGATTGGTTTTGTTCGAGTCATTCAAACCCACAAACGGAATGTACTCACGAGTTAAATTAGTTGATATAAAAACCCCTCACATTGTAAACGGTTGGTGAATGGGGCTTTTATGTCTCAAGTTAAGTTAATTAGTCAGGGAAAGAAGATTTTGAAAACAAACACTAGAAGTAACATCACCGTAATGTTTCGCTCCCTTAATTTGGAGTTGAAGTTTGAGTGTCGAAACTAGATTTTACGAACTGTCTTCAAGAGGTCTACGAAATAGTCCAACGTCAAGATCCTTCGTGAAGGTAATATTAATATCAAACATTTTCAGTAGTCATTTCAAAGTCTCAAAACTCCTTAATAAATCCGTTTTCAGAGGGGTTTCCAGAGGAGAAGAGGGAAGGAACAAGGACACCAAAGTAATACGTTCTTTATAAATAACGACCAGAGAATTATAACGGTTGAAAAATATGTCACGACTCTGACTATTTTTAAAGGTCGTTGCATTTTCTAAATTGAAATAAAAGTAAAAAATTAAGTACTTCCATCCTTTACTCACCTACTTTTAAGTACTTTCAAGGGTAGATTTCCCTGTAAGAATTGGGGTTGAGAATCGAGTGTCTTGATGACACTCTATCCTTCTGATCTCCATCTTTACGATAAACAAAGTATACTTTATATTCGGACATTGTATATAAAACCAAGATCATAAGGAACGAGAAAAACTTTCTCCCAGATGAGTCACCGTCTTCCTTCTTTTATTAAAATTTTTTACAATAATCGATGAGGTTCATATCTAGACTAGGAAAAATCTTGAATTGTACTTATACGAAGGATGCTGACATCCTTAACGATGATACCTTGGTTCCTCTCTGGGAAATTTACATTATAAAAGAGAGACTCTAGAGATCTCTCTTTTTTTCCCTACTCTGGAACTCCTCTCACAAAACACTTGGTAAACGGTCGAAGGTCTGAAGAAATCCTTCTCCGTTCCGCGAACTGACGTCCTACGATTCACTATTACTAGTGTTAACACCTAACATCTTACGAAAGGTACACTGTCTATCCACGACTCACGGAGTACATGTAGTAAACAAATTACCTATGAACTAGGTTTCGTCCACAATGACACTGGACCGTAGAACTTCTTTACTTTATTGGAACACTTTCAGTATTTCGATGATTCAGTCATTTGGTGGACTACTCTAAATTGGGTCTACACACCTACGGATGAAGTCACGGTGGACACTGACTCAGAACACCCAGAAACCTAAGGAACCCGGGACCAAGAGAACCCCGGTCAAGTCGGAAATGAGTCACTAGGTCGATACTCGTCGTCAACCGAGACCAGGATTGGGACCAGGGAAGTCCTTAGAACTCGGAGAGGTGTCAGAAGGGATCCCCTTGCCCCAAATGCACCGCTTACTGTGAAAATCTGACCCCCCTTACCTTAGGTCGTGTTTGATCACCTTTCTCGTTATCTGTACACAATCGGAGGGCCACGAGAGTAAAGACACCATTAGTTAAAAAAGAGATTTAGTAATCGACCGAAAAGGACAGGGGAGAAAATATCCTTGTACGAGACACAACTTTCGTTCCTATTGATACAGGGAATAGACAACTACGAGAAAATTACCGAGTAAGGAGTAGAGGATCCGTTTTCAGTTTCGAAAAAAAAGAAAAGAAACGTAATGAATAAGAACGGTAAAAGAAGAAAGTACAGAGGAATGTAAGGAGTGGACATAGGATCCAAGTTCGAATAGGTTGACGAATCAGAGAGTTTGTGTTTGGACACACACGAAAGTTACAGAAACGCACACGACACGAGAGACGGAAAGGGGGGTATTGGACGTACGGAATGTCTGAAGATTAAAAAGTTTTACGTGAGTTAACAGAGGAGAAGATACTTTGAAAGGTACAAAGAAGTTCGAAGTAACACGAACTCACAAAACTCTTGGTAAACGGTCAGACCTAAGGGTTTCCTAGACTGTTTATGGAGACGAAACCGTTCACAAAATCCCAAAACACTGAGAAGGGAAAAAGAAGTCAGGGTGATCTGAGAGTAGAGGTACTCCCGTTACTCAAACAGAACCATGAGAGACATACATCATGACATATAAAGGAATCATGGTCACGGATCGTCACAAATCATTTACAAGTAATTCAGAACGAACTTACCTAAACACCTACCCAGTCTTTAATATTTCGTATTTACTCTTGAATGGAACGGGTGGGTTTACGACATACCACAAACCATTTAATGTCCTGGAAAGTCTTAGGACCAAAGGAGTAGACACTCGACTTCAACCGGTTTTTACAGTTCCGGAGAAGGAACCTCCTGTAAATGTTAAGTCAGTTAAAGTGTCACTCCGTAATCCCTCGAAGACTACCGTCGATCAAAACCGACTTTAGAAGTGAAGTCAAGTCTAAAAAGTTCACTCACTAAACCTGACTTCTCTTTCCTATAGTTTTAGAAGTCTCTGACTTCACCTTGCTTTTCCAACGAAAATACTATCCTTCCGGAGCCCCGAACAATGTGACAGTGTTCTAACACCTTACAAGTCTAATCCTCTTTCAATTCTCTGTTTAGTAAGTTGGAGAAGTGAAGTAATTCTTTTTTTTTTTTTTAGGTCTGGACCTTTCAAATTCACTGAACCAGACTCAGTGTCGTGATCAACCATAGTCCTACATCGAACACCTAAGAATCCAAACACGGGAAGACGGTTCGTGAACTAGACACAAAGATTTAGTTCTATACCTCATTGTAACATGATTGTACACGAAAACCCAGTACCAACTGAGTCAAACATCGTTTGAACTTCCCAATCTTGAAAAGTAAAGAGAAATATAAATATAACTGAACATTAGATGATGTTTTACCTCTTGTACAAATACTTTTTAAACAATAGAAAAGAGAGTCGTAGATAATTTCTTCCGAGTACTTCCGATTCATTTTCGTATCCTGTATGGTACGGTCTTGTATTCGACTTTCTAGAACTCGAAACGAACCCCCCAGAGGACGAAGTATCTTGTATTTTATAAAAAATTTATTCTTTGACCTATTACACACCCTTCTTGTCTCGTTCAAAACATTCTGGGATTACTACTATAATTATAATCTCCGAACCTCAACAACATGCACACATATCTATACTTACTTGTCCAATATAAACGATCTTACCTACCTGGAAAAGAAATGAAAATTTTCAGAGTATACACCGTTTACGTACACAATCGAAACAACTCAATAGGAAACCCATCGTTCCAGTTTTTGTCCAAACCAATTGAAAAAAGATAAAGGACCCTGTCAAACTTAAATTCTACCCATTGCCATTTATAGTGAAGGTTTAAAGAAAAATAATGATTTAGTGACGTCTACCACTGACGTCGGTAATTAATTTTCTGCGAATGAGGAACCTTCTTTTCAATACTTGTTGGATCTATCGTATAAGTTTTCGTCTCTGTAATGAAACGGTTGTTTCCAGGCAGATGAGTTCCGACACAAAAAAGGTCACCAGTACCTATCTACACTCTCAACCTGACACTTCTTTCGACTCCCGACTTCTTAACTACGAAAACTTGACACCACAACCTCTTCTGAGAACTCTCAGGGAACCTGACGTTCCTCTAGGTTGGTCAGGCAAGATTTCCTCTAGTCGGGACCCTAAAGAAACCTTCCTTACTACGATTTCGACTTTGAGGTTATGAAACCGGTGGACTACACCTCTCAACTGAGTAACCTTTTCTGAGACTACGACCCTCCCTAACTCCCGTCCTCCTCTTCCCCTGCTGTCTCCTACTCTACCGACCTACCGTAGTGGCTAAACTACCTACACTCAAACTTACTTGAGGCCCTCAACCACTACATGTCCCTCCGGACCACACGACGCTAAGTACCCCAGCGTCTCAGCCTGTACTGACTCACTGACTTGACTTGACTTTACAGAATTAGTAACTTAACAAATCCCATCTCGAATCCGGAACGAAGTATGAGAGACCCGTTCCCACCCCAAAAGGACAGGAGATAAGCTCAGGACCCCTCGGGGTCCCCGGTCCACAAGTCAAGACCAAAGAGTGACCAGGTTCAAAGTTCCGACCTGTGGTCCGGACCGGAAGTCTCGGGTATAAGAGTATTATGGGAAAAACCCAATAAAACTCGGGGTCGAGGATGAATGCAGGATAGAAACTGAATGGATAAACGAATACTGAGGACTCATAGAAACTAGAAAGGAAGTGTAATTTTAATGTAATATTATAAATAAAACAAATATAAACGAGGTTGAAAGGTACACAAGTCTCAGTCTTCTTCCAGACATAGTCGAAAGAGACAGTACGACGACTCCCTAGTGACCTTTCAGAGGAGTCAATGTAAGCACTAAGACTACTCCTGACAATGTTGAGATGTCATTGATTGGATTCCTAGAACCAAAATAAACGTATGACTATCATAAATCGGGTCCTTCCCCCGGTCAACTAGATAGACCCCTCTATACCTTTCATAATTACATATATAATCGAATCCGTAAATTATAAATTTGAAAACAGTTTGAGTGACCATTTTACTCAGGAAATGTTTCCTTTTATAATCCCGATACGGAAGGAATCTTTTCCCTTTTCTAGAAAACCGTTTATAAACCGGTTACAGATTTAGTTAAACACATACTTACATTTAAACAGGTAGATAAATGAGGGGTAACTTGAGTACCCGCTGAGTGGAAGTAAACTCCGTAAAGACACTTGTACTGAGATATTTGGATTAAAGTTGACGGAATAGTAGAAGTGTATCCTCTGGAGTTGATCTCTCACCTTTTTACCTATCCCAAGGTGTAACCTAATGGGTTTCTCGACAAGGTGATAGAAGGTACATTTACCTGGGAGTCAGGTTGGTGACTCGACCAGTAGCGGTCAACAGCATATTTTAGATGAAAAACAAGGTGTAGTGTTAGACTCTTCACCGAACAAAAACAATACATATTACTCTCTCCTACTTTAAAGTTCTACTAAAAAAAATAGAAACCAGTCGGGTATTCCGTGGGTGAATAACTCACACTAAAGTGAAAAAGTTAAACGAAGCTTACGGTTTACTGGTATCTTACCAGTTACGACTGGAAAAGTAGTTGAAGAGTACATGAAAATTCTCCTAGTCGAAGTCACTATCGAAAGTTAGCCAGTAACAGTTGTAGACTACTGACCGATGATACGAGGGGTGTAAGTTCTGAGTCAAAGAAACATTTTGAAGAACTTGGTGGCGACGTGACATATAGGCAATCGTCAAGGACTCAGTTTACACAACTACAATACTCAACAAAGACGACAAAATTCTCGGTAAAACTTAAATTTATTCCTTTGGTGAACCTAAACGAAAAACAGATTATAGTAAAAGTATCAGATTTTATTTATATTTTATGTACCGGTCATTATTCAGTAACTGTTTTTTTACTCTTTACGTATAATTTTACTACATATTGAATTAGTATAAATAAATTCTTACATAAGGTCATAGTTTATCGTTTCAAGTCATCACGTTTTGGTGATAATGAAAACGTGGTTGAATTATGAACTTTACTCCAAGTTCCCGGGTCGTCGGAACCGTGGTGAACGGTCAAATAAATCTTTGTGTGTTAGAGTCCAAGGGGTTGGATGACTTAGTCTTTGACGTAAAATTTTCCTAGGACTTCCGTAACTATACGTGACGGGGGTGAACTGACTTAAAGTTGAGTCACGACACAAAGTAATAGTTGGTCCCAGGTAAAACGTCTTATACACGGGGTACTTTACTATCTTCAGTGGGGGAAGTGGACGGGTCACAAACGGGAGAGACAAACTACCAGGCACGAGTCCTCAGACACAAGGACTACTTTCACACCGAGGATGAATTTACACAATCTCTTTCTTTGTCTTCACTCTTGGTGGTACGGACGAAGACTGGAACTGGTGTCAGACCAGGAAGACCCAAAGTGGTACAAACTAACATGAAGGGGTCGCAACGAGGACAACCCTTCAACTTGATCTTGTACGTAAGTCTCGGAGGACTACCAGGTGTGAGGTGAGGAGCTATTGTGTGACCCACTCGTTACCGTAACTGGTCTGGCTCCGTAAACCGAATAACAGTGCTTCGTCTCGTTTGCAAGTGGGTACAGTCCAGGTCCTGGAACCGGAATAATCGTGACTGGATGTTTGACTCGAACAATAACACTACGAGGGGCAGTTCCATTACTCATGAATTCGTGGATGACGAAGGTTAATCTCACTTGATAACCGTTATACCAGAGTCGGGAGGTCGCTGAAAATGTCAGACTTTACCCCTTTACTATATTCCTTCCTTCCTGTTTTCTGTACACCTTACTTTTTTTTTTATCGTATCTCCAGACGTCCCACCAATAGAACTGGTGTACTACTGATAAAGTAATAGTCCTCTAAACAATAAAAACTTTTATCTGTGTAAAAATTATATCATTGTTTCCTGGAGGTTCGACAAGAGAAATCAACCCTTACACCTACAAACCTCCAAACAGACGAATACATTAGTTAGGTCTTTCATCAAAAAGTTGAATTTTGCAAAAAAACGTCCAAATTTCTTTAGTGGGAGCAGTTAAAATGATGGATCTTTTTTTTAACACTGAAGTCGTCCGAAATGAGTAAAACAGTTTAAAAAGGAGGTTAGGTCTACTCCTCTTCATAACACCTTTCTATACGGTTCCACGTAAAATTAATATTTAGTATACATTTGAAAATATCTTCTCCTTTCAAAAGTAAATAGGACACATAAATCTTCTTTGATAGAGATGGGGTAGGCTACATTCTCACCTCCTTGAAAAGTTTTCTTTATAAAGATCCATCCAGGGTGAAAGTATAAATTATCACTAATAAACATTTGGATTGTTTGAAACCTCAACTATCGAAAACGGTGGTGAAAGCATAAACTCGTAATAGAACAAACAATAAAAAGACCTACATTTTAATAAATTTGTCAATACACTCGAACAGAACGATATCATGTCTACACCAAGAATCCTTCCCGAGATTGAACGGACGAAATCAATGTCGTTCTGGAGCAAGGTCTACTACTTTTTAATCTGGACGAGGACGAGTCCCACTTCCCTCCGTGGCCGACACGACACACGGGAAACCGAGTCACAAACGACGCGTGTGCCGTGTCCGGCACGTCCGGGGACCCTTCCGAAGTCCCTACCTTGTCCGGTCGTCTGAGACGAACCTCTTGAGCACTCACTCATCGCCTCTGTGTTCTACTATACTTGGTAAAATTATGCACCGACCTTCATTCACAGTACCCTCTTCACTCTTCACGACACCAGGAAGTCTCTTCCTGTGTCCTCTCTCCCCCGCTCCCTTCAGAGTCCCGTCGTCCCTGTTTACCTGACCCAAACCTACCTACCCATCTTGAACTTGCACCTAGTGTAAGGACGCATTTTTGGACGACACCTCTATTATTTGATTTTACACATTTTGAGACACGGAGTAATATTAACGGAAACAAAGTTCCATCTTCGTCTGTTTATTGGACTTTTGACCGGTTCGTTCGTTTATTACTATATGTTTCGGGGGAAAAGTTAGAACATTAGACGTTACTAATGTGCCACCCGTGATCGAGATCCGACCCGAAAATCGGTCCTGTTGGTCGGTTCGTCGTTCGATAAGTTGACCTGTTTCAGTTTTTGTAAGAGTTTCCTTCTCCTTCCTGTTTTTTTTACCCCCCTCCCATGTTTACTATTAACATTTTTTGTCGGGTCGAAATTGGTCCCCTATAATGCTATATCGGTCCTCAGGATCTTATTCTGACACGGATTTACTCCGGTGGACCATCTTATGAAGTCAACTTCAAGAAAAATTTAAATAAACTAAACGTCTCCAAGGTCCCGAGAACAGATGTACCACTTGGCTTCTGGTACCTCAGACCAAAATCCAGACCGTGGTACATACACCGCACTGGACCCGGGTATATGAGAGGTCCTCGAACCCAGGTCTTTCCGTTGTCGTCACTAGTGAAATATTTCACGGGTCTTCACGGGTGGGCTACGTCGGTTCTTCCAAGGTCCCTGATACCGTATGCCCTTACTTTCGTCTACTTGACACTTCAGTGAACCGGTCGTCGAGATACCGACTCTTTTTAGTCGAATCTTTTGACCCAGTTTGATCTCACCACTGATATTAGTCTTTGAACGTTCTCCTTTGTGATGTTTGTACAATCGGACCCGTTTTAATAAAATTTTTATTTCTATTTCCTTATCTAATTTTCTTCTGTACGATGTATAAAAGACGGGACTATATTGTCCCTACTTCTCTATCTTAACTTCCACCTCCTCCTTTCCAAGATAAAATTAGGTGTTTTCTTTTCCGAGTAAAAGGGGAAGTCAAAATTCGTGAAAAAAAAAAAGAATTTCAAAGTCCGAATAGAGGTACAAAGTCCATATTCTCTTTCCGGGACAAGGTGAGACTTACAGCCTAATTGACTACGGTGTGTAACAGGGTTAGTCAAGGGACCTCCGATTCTCCCGTAAAAAAAAAAGTTTGAATTAAAACCAAAACACTTTAGTAATTCAGAACCTTCCTCGACCTACTGTGTGACGACATTAATAACGAATCGGTTCGGAGCGTACCAGTCGAATCAACCTATCTTTCACCGTGATCATTCTTTGTTGTAACTCTTGTGTTAGAGTACACTTCGTAAAGTGAACTGTTTCCCGTCTTAGATGTAAGGTGATCATGTAGAGTTGGGGTCTGTAACCCAAACGTTTTTATTACAAAACCGTAACTACTTTAGACCCTATCTTACACGAAATCACCGGTCACACTGGGTAATCACACTACTCCTTGTAGTGTTTCACAAAAGGACTGTTGGTCACCAAGAGTTTGAGTAACCTCCCACAATAACAGAATATACTTACCGTAAAATGATATCTCCTACTCTATCAACCTACCGTACTGACTGAGTTACCTGTACGTAAACTCCTTTGAGGCCCTCTATCACTTCCTGTCACTTCGGACCACACAACGTCAGGCACCTCAACATCTCAGTGTGTGTTGGATCACCGACTTGTTGTTGATATGGTTTCTTTCAAAAGTAACAATAATAGACTTACGGAAGACATACCATCCATAACATCAAGTCAAGTCAAGTCAAGTCAGCGAGTCATCACAGGCTGAGAAACGCTGGGTTACTAGCGTCGTGCGGTCCGGAGGAACAGGTAATGGTTGAGGACCTCAAGTGAGTTTGAGTGCAGGTAGCTCAGCCATTACGGTAGGTCGGTAGAGTAGGAGACAGTAGGGGAAGAGGAGGACGGGAGTTAGGGAGGTTCGTAGTCTCAGAAAAGGTTACTCAGTTGTGAAACGTACTCCAACGGTTTCATAACCTCAAAGTCGAAGTTTTAGTTAGGAAGGTTACTTGTAGGTCCTGACTAGAGGAAATCCTATCTGACCAACCTAGAGGAACATCAGGTTCCCTGAGAGTTCTCAGAAGAGGTTGTGGTGTCAAGTTTTCGTAGTTAAGAAGCTACGAGTCGAAAGAAGTGTCAGGTCGAGAGTGTAGACACGTATTGGTGACCTTTTTGGTATCGGAACTCATCTACCTGGAAACAACCGTTTCATTACAGAGACGAAAACTTATATGATAGATCCAACCAGTATTGAAAGTAAGGTTCCTCATTCACAAAAAATTAAAGTACCGACGTCAGTGGTAGACGTCACTAAAACCTCGAGGTTTTTTATTTCAAACTGTGACAAAGGTGACAAAGGGGTAGATAGACCGTACTTCACTACCCTGGTCTACGGTACTAGAAGCAAAAGACTTACGACTCGAAATTCGGTTGAAAAAGTGTGAGGAGAAAGTGAAAGTAGTTCTCCGTAAAATCAAGGAGAAGTGAAAGACGGTATTCCCACCACAGTAGGCGTATAGACTCCAATAACTATAAAGAGGGTCTTTAGAACTAAGGTCGAACACAAAGAAGGTCGGGTCGCAAAGAGTACTACATGAGACGTATCTTCAATTTATTCGTCCCACTGTTATATGTCGGAACTGTATGAGGAAAGGGTTAAACTTTGGTCAGACAACAAGGTACAGGTCAAGATTGACAACGAAGGACTGGACGTATATTCAAAGAGTTCTCCGTCTAGTCCACCAGACCATAAGAGTACAGAAAGTCTTAAAAGGTGTCAAATAACACTAGGTGTCTCAGTTTCCGAAACCGTCAGTTATTTCGTCTTTATCTACAAAAAGACCTTGAGAGGACGAAAAAGGTACTAGGTCGCCTACAACCGTTAAACTAGAGACCAAGGAGACGCAAAAGATTTTGGTAGAACTTGTAGACCTTCAAGTGCCAAGTACATAACGACTTCGGACCGAACCTCCTAAAACACGTAATGAAATGATCACACACTTTCACTTTCACTTCAGGGAGTCAACACAGACTGAGGATCCCTGGGGTACCTGACGTGGGATGGTCCGAGGAGGTAGGTACCCTAAACGGTCCACTCTGATGACCTCACCCTCTACTTACATTAACACGCCATCAAACTCGTAAGAAACCGTAACACAAAGAAACCCTAACCTTACTTTTGACTGGAAAAGGTCAGGACACCGGTGACGACTCAAAAGGTTTAAACGACCGAACAACTCACGTCGTGAAAGTGTCGTAGTAGAAAGTCCTAAACTTTGTCGAGGTGAGCTTAAGGTAGTGGAGGTGATCGAAACAAGTATCACTACGAAAGATTCCGGGTGAACTGAAGTGTAAGGTCCTACAGACCGAGATCCACTCACTAGTGTAGTACCTCTAATAGACCCAACACTTCTAGAAAAAACATATCAAGAAGACACATAAGAACGGTGGAGAAGAATTAGAGAAGACGAAGACAATCCAGGTATGAATAGCTCGGGTAGAAACGTACTTTATAAGGGAACCATAGAGATTAAAAGAACTTCTCTAGAGATCAGAAAGGGTAAGACAACAAAAGGAGATGAAGAAAAGTAACTAGAGACTCCTTCCGAAAGAATACAGAAGAACGATAACAAACCTTGAGACGGAAGTCTACGAATATCGAAAGGAAATGAGGAAACGAAAAATGAAGAGGAGAAAAGTGTCGATAAACATTCCGGGAAGGGTCTGTCGGTAAAACGAAAAAACGTAAAGAAAAGGTACTCCTACCAGAACTAGGGGACATGTTACAGTGCCTGGAGGTAGGTATCAAGTAGTCCGTGAGCTAGATAGTCTAGATCAGGGAATTTAGATAAAGAGTGAAGGTGACATATTAGTATTCCCTAAACTAAATCCAGTATGGACTTACTAGATCACGAAAAGGGATGAAAGAAGTTAAATTCAGACTTAAACCGTTATTCCTCAAATACTACACTCGGTGTCAGTCGAGGGTCAGAACAAAAACGACTGACATGTCTCGAAGAGGTAGAAACCGACGTTTCTTATATTAGTTAGACTAAAGTCACAACTGGTAGACCACTACAGGTACACATCTCAGTAGAAGAGAACACAACAACCTTCTCCCACAAACGATACTGGTCACGCAAGAGAACCGTTTTGAGATAATCGGAAACGGGACGAAGTAAAGCATAAGGTTCCGGTTTAAACGGACAATGAGGTCCACGAAGAACTGAAGGATGAAAACGTAAGGTCAAGGGATATTACTTTTCCTGTAGAAAAACCCACAACCACGATTTTCCAGAACATCCAGAAGTATCTTGAGAAGTTGAAGACGAAGAAGTCGTAATGACCAACCCCGTATCTGAACCTAAGGACACTATAACTTACCGAACGGAACCTTGTTTGTCTAGTGAGACAGCAAAAACTCTGACGTAGCTTCATGACGTAAAGTCAGAGAAAACAACTGGTACTACCGATGAGGTAAAGAAGATTCCCTAAGGAAACGTGTCATCATCTATATTACCAGTAGACTCAATTTAAGTGGGTAAGGTCAGGTAAAATCAAGCGACTAAGGATCTTACAGCTATAAGTGAGAACGGTAGAGGATAAACTGATGAAGGTTAAACGGAACTAAGTACCTGGATTGTAAGGTCCAAGGATACGTCATAAGGAGAAATATCGTACCCTGGAACGAAGATAGTGGTCAGTGTAGGTGTTGAACCATAACAAAAAGAAACCGAAATAGGGAAGTAAGAAAAACCTCAATAAAGAGGTGACTAGAAGTCATCGTATAACTCGTAGATGGTTGGCCCCTTCAAGGAGAAAGTCATAGGATAGTAAAACGGAAAAGTACGACAAATACCCCAAGAGTTCCGTTCTTATGACTTCACCAAACGGTAAGGGAAGAGGTCACTTGGTGTAAGACAGTCTGGAGAGGTGGTACTGGACGGGGAGAACCCACCGGGGTGTACCGTACCGAATCAAAGTAACTCAATCTGGTCCGACACTAGACACACTAATCTACCTGATCAAAAGACTAATACCAAAGTCACACAGACGGGAGACTACGGGAGAGTGTTGTCGATGATAGAATGAACCCAAAGAGAATGGAACCTGCACTCCATAGAGAAGTGCCGACGAGGTCGTTTCGTGTCGGCGACGAGGAATGGAACCTATTCCCCATAGAGGAGTGGCGGCGGGGAGGACTAGAACTAACACCTCATCGAAGAGAGGACGTGTCGGTGGTGAGGAACCTGCACCCCAACGAGGAGAGTATCATGAACCATTTCAATCAAACGACCCTATATACCAAACCTCCAATATGTGCACATAACAAAAGACTATTCCATCGAAGTAGACCTGTGGAATTCGTCAAAGGAGAAATATAAACAACTAGACACAAAAGTAGGAGATGTGTGTGTTAATAGTCGTAAGTAAGACCTAAGTATACTCCCATGTACATACACACAGAAACGAAGGGAAAAGTAAACGACTCAGTTGTTCATCGACGTCAAGACTACGAGACCGAAACAACGTGGACTTGGAACTCCAAAAAAAGGAGAGGCAGGGGTGTGAAATAAAGGAACCCGACTAATAGATGAAACGAACCCAAAACAGTCAAAATCAACGACGGTAGGACAAACCCACAACTCTTAAGGACAAGGAGATATGCACCCAAAGGGTCGGGGGGAAGGAGTCATCCAGACCCAGAGTCGGTTTAACACTTGAAACGGAAAGACGGGAGAAGAAAGACTTATTAAGAGGGGGTACTGTAAAGGGAGAAGTCGTGTTTGAGGACCCACTGAATTTTACTAGATAAGGTTCGTACTACTAAGAAACATCAAAGGACAAAAATTTTACATACGTTTAGAATCTAAGACGTCGTGTTAGCTAGGTAAACAAATTTCTTTGTTTACCAAATTTACTTGTCAATTTTGTAAGTGGAGGGAGAAGGAGTTTAGAAGTTCAGTGTGAATTAAACGTCCTTTTATTCGGTACAAATAGGACACCGAAACGTGTACCGAGGTTTGGAGGTACCTCAGTTTCAAAATAATCATTTTCTTTTACTCGACATTATCGCCCTAAATTCAATTCCCTAATTTTTTTAAGGGAAATAAAATAAAATGAATAAAAGGGTCGAAATAACTTCCTATTCACTGTTTTATTTATTTTATAATTCTTATTTTTGACATATCTAAATTCCACATATTGAACTATAAAACTTTATATTGTAACATTTTATTAACGGTGCCAGTTCAATTTAATTGTATAGGTAGTGGAGTGTAATAATGGTAAAAGAAAAAAAAGAAAAAGATTTGACTTCATATCAACGAAATGTTATAACACGATCAAAACTCAAATATAGTTTCACTAAGTAAGTATACACATATATATATATAAGAAAAGTCTAAGAAAAGGTAATATACAATAATATTATATGACTTATATCAAGGGACACGATATGACATCTAGGAATAATAAATAGACGTAAAAGAAAAAGAAAGAAGAAAAAAATTATCACTCTTGTGAATACTAGATGAGAGAATCATTTAAAGTACGTATGTTACCTAATAATCGAGTCTCCAATTTCGCAGACGGACGTTACGCCCTCTGGACCCAAGCTAGGGACCCAGCCCTTCTAGGGGACCTCTTCCTTTACCGTTGGGTAAGGTCATAAGAACGGACCTCTTAGGGTACTTGCCTCTTCGGACCACCCGATGTCAAGTTCCCCAGTGTTTCTCAACCTGTGCTGACTCGCTGAATTGAATTGAATATCAGTATAACGACATGTAATCTAGATGTCATAAATGGTACGTATTGACTTTGAAACATGAAAAAACTGATCGTAGAGAGGTAAAGGGAGAGGGGGTTCAGGGACCGTTAGTGGTAAGATGAGACAAAGATACTCAAACCGATAAAATCTAACATACAAATTCACTATGATACGTCGTAAACAGAAAGGTACTGACCGAATAAAGCGAATTAAACTACACTTGGGTCAGATAGGTACAACAACGTTTACCGTCCTAAAGGAAAAGAACGTTCGACTTATTAAAGGGGACCACACACACACACACACACATAGAAATAGGTCAGTAGGTACTACCTTCAAATCTAACAGAGAAATAGAACCGATGACACTTCCCTTTCCGAGAGAAGATTCGGACCCTTTGCAACAACAACAAGTCAGGTATTCAATACTGACTGAGAAACGTTGGAGTACCTGATGTCGTACGGTTCGAGGAGACAGGAGGTGATGGAGACCCTCAAACTTGCCTAAGTACAGGTAACTCAACCACCACGAAGATTGTAGAGTAGGAGACGACGGACGAAGAGAAGAACTGAAGTGAGAAAGTGTCGTAGTCTGAAAAGGTTACTCAGTCGAGAAGTGTAGTCTAGTCAAGTCAAGTCAAGTCAGTGAGTCAGCACAGACTGAGAAACACTGGGGTACTTAGTGTCCTACGGTCCGGAGGAACAGGTGGTGGTTGAGGACCTCAAGTGAGTTTGAGTGCAGGTAACTTAGCCACTACGCTAGGTCGGTAGAGTAGGAGACAGCAGGGGAAAAGGAGGATGGGAGTTAGGAAGGGTCGTAGTCTCAGAAAAGGTTACTCAGTTGAGAAACGTACTCCACCGGTTTCAGGATTCAAAGTCGAAATCGTAGTAAGGAAGGTTTCTTGTGGGTCCTGACTAGAGGAAATCTTACCCGACCAACCTAGAGGAACGTCAGGTTCCCTGAGAGTTCTCAGAAGAGGTTGTGGTGGCAAGTTTTCGTAGTTAAGAAGTCGCGAGTCGAAAGAAGTGTCAGGTTGAGAACGTAAGTATGTACTGGTGTCCTTTTTGGTATCGAAACTGATTCACCTGGAAACAACCGTTTCATTATAGAGACGAAAACTTATACGATAGATCCAACCAGTATTGAAAAGAACGTTCCTCACTCAGAGAAAATTAAAGTACCGACGTTAGTGGTAGAGGTCACTAAAACCTCGGGTTTTTCTATTTCAGACTGTGACAAAGGTGACAAAGGGTAGATAAAGGGTACTTTACTACCCTGGTCTACGGTACTAGAAACAAAAGACTTATAACTCGAAATTCGGTTGAAAAAGTGAGAGGAGAAAGTGAAAGTAGTTCTCCGAAAAATCGAGGAGAAGTGAAAGACGGTATTCCCACCACAGTAGACGTAAAGACTGTAATAACGATAAAGAGGACCGTTAGAACTAAGGTCGAACACGAAGAAGGTCGTGTCATAAATAGTACTACATGAGACGTATCTTCAATTTATTCGTCCCACTGTCATATGTCGGAACTACATGAGGAAAAGGACAAACCTTGGTCAGACAACACGGTACAGGTCAAGATGGACAACGAAGGAATGGACGTATATCCAAAGAGTTCTCCGTCCAGTTCACCAGACCATAAGGGTAGAGAAAGTCCTAAAAGGTATCAAATAACACCAGGTGTGTCAGTTTCCGAAATCGTATCAGTTATTTCGTCTTTATCTACAAAAAGACCTTGAGAGAACGAAAAAGGTACTAGGTCTCCTACGACCGTTAAACGAGAGACCAAGGAGACGGAAAAGATTTTGGTCCAACTTGTAGACCTTCAAGTGTCAAGTGCATAACACCGGACCGAACGTCTTAAAACTCGTAATGAAATGATCGTATACTCTACTCACGTTAACACACCATCAAACTCGTAAGAAACCGTAACGGAAAGAAACCCTAACCTTATTTTTGACTGGAAAAGGTCAGGACACCGGTGACGACTCAAAAGGTTTAAACGACCGTATAACTCACGTCGTGAAAGTGTCGTAGTAGAAGGTCCTAAACTTTATCGAGGTGAGCTTAAGATAG
Source organism: Capra ibex (assembly GCA_006410555.1). Lineage (NCBI taxonomy): Eukaryota > Metazoa > Chordata > Mammalia > Artiodactyla > Bovidae > Capra > Capra ibex. The sequence continues at coordinate 22,342,956 of SJYO01052474.1, forward strand.
TGGAGGTGATCGAAACAAGTGTCACGACGAAAGATTCCGGGTGATTTGAAGTGTAAGGTCCTACAGACCGACATCCACTCACTAGTGTGGTAGCACTAATAGACCCAGCACTTCTAGAAAAAACATGTCAAGAAGACACATAAGAACGGTGGAGAAGAATTAGAGAAGACGAAGACAATCCAGGTATGGTAAAGACAGGAAATAGCTCGGGTAGAAACGTACTTTACAAGGGAACCATAGAGATTAAAAGAACTTCTCTAGAGATCAGAAAGGGTAAGACAACA